>JADDOH010024758.1:0-192493 GCA_016648135.1 Agrypnia vestita | reverse complement strand
TACAACACATTTTCTAGTGTTAATTAAAAGTTAATGTAATAAACAATTAAAATATATTTTTTAGAACCACCTATATGCACATAAATGAGTAGATTATAAAAATATTTAGAGCAGAATACGTCTGGGATATTTAAAGCCCCATGCATGTTACCCCAAGTACCTACATATTCTAGCATGCGAGCGATGAACCAGCGATAAAATGTTTGCCAGGCGAATGATTTAAAGTATTGTTGCAACTTTGTAAGCCAGTGAAAGCGAATTTGCATACTTGACTATGCTCTAAGACAGTAACAAAGGAGGAAGCCACGAAATGAAGTCACTAAATCAAGTAGGAACTAAGGCGATTATGGAGTTGTAGTTGTCAAAAATATTAATTGTGAATATTTCATAATTGGTGAGAATTAAATATTTTACATTTTCATGAACCAGAGAGTTATTATAAACATAATATAGTTTTTCTAATTAATTAAGCTACATAAAAATTACTTTTTTGTCACATTATATTAAACTAGTGGCCGGCCCCGGCTTTGCACGGTTATTTAACAAAAATTTCAAAAATTATAAATTTAAACATACATTGAACTTGGGAATGGTATAATTCATAAAGTAATTTGCATGTACTGATATCGCCTTGAATATGAAGTGATTTATTTGGATAAGGATTAATACCCAGGTACGAATAACGTAGTTATTGTGACATAATTGTAACAGTTAGATATATGGTATCGCGGACTTTTTTGTATATATTGATGTTCTTTATAAAACTGTAGTACATAACTTTGCTCTATTGTCAATAATTTAATATAGTATTCTAAATTTAAAATACGTTTTACTTTACTTTGTAATACACACACACAATATGAGCTATTAAATTACAACTATAGTTTCGAGAGGAGCAGTCCCTCTCATCATCAGGTATAGATAATAACTTGATTATGAGAGAGACTGCTCCTCTCGAAACTATAGTTGTAATTTAATAAATCATATTGTGTGTGTATTACAAAGTAAAGTAAAACATTTTTTAATTTATAATGTTGCACCACGAAGTATCTGCCAAATCTTTCAATGATAGTTTCTAAATTTAAAAAAAAAATTAAAATCGGTCCAATAGTTTCGGAGCCTATTCAAAGAAAACAAACAATCAAATCTTTCCTCTTTATAATATTAGTATAGATAACGTAATTAAATGGCAAAAATTTTCAAAAATGGGTTTAATAGTGGACTTGCAAATTACTGAATAAATGTGTTTGTTTATTGTTACGTGAGAACTCCGCTCGCAAATAAACGAGTTAAATCACGTGTTTACGATTCATTTAAAGCACGGTCCACATCAGGTCTTTTCTGACCTCGGGGTAAAAACGACGGCTGACGGATGAATTTTTAAGGAAGGGATGTTTATTTTTCACGACTATCCCGAGGCTCTGAAGGGCAGTATACAGGATAGGGATGTTATGACGTATTAAATATTACACGGCTTACACGAAGCCGCGGACGTGCGAGATTTTTTTCGAAACAAGATGTAGGTCACGGAAAGGGCAGGTTGTTAATATTTCTGCGTATTAATAAAGCAAAAGCGATGATGGCAAGCGGTTCTAGAAAAAAAATATTATTCGTCCTATTTTCAAAGGCTGTTAAACGCGGGATGCTTTATTGGACTTTAAATATTTAAAGACACGCATCAGCACTTAAAGAAATTTGTAGTTCACCATGGATTATACTGTCCTGCCGTGTAAAGCCCCTTTTAAAACAATCAAAGTATTATAATTTTTATTGACAAATTATATATTTATAAAAAAGATCTATTTGTTTTTAGGTTCGTTACTTTGAAAATTATTACATTTTCAAACTTATTGCGTAATACATAAATAATACTCCGATTAAATCCTCTTTTCTTCTTAAATAATTAAGAAGAAAAGGGGATTCAATCTGAGTTAATCCTAATGCTTCTAAGAATTTGCCAGCAAACCGTGCCATAAACAATTTTAAAAGATGTGAAAAAATTGATATTTTTTCATATTTTTAACAACAATAAGTCCACCTAGAGACTACAAAACTCAACCCAAAGACATTAACAAACACGCATATCATATACATTGAAAGCTTACCTATTGAAATAAGTTATCAAGTTTTTTTTTTCGATATTTCTATATTATCTTCTTTAAAGCGCTGGGCTTTTTGTAGTTAATATATTCCTATCGGACGAATATAATTAGTTTGCTTTAATACAAGTTTATTTAAATCTTTGCATAAATTTAAACAGATTTTTTTAGTTTTTAGTATATAAGCCCGTACTTTATGTATTTAGTAATGATAATACAATATCCCTTTATGAAGCAACGGTCTTAGCGAAACCCGGTCGGCATCAATTTTAAAATCTTAAAACAAAGATTATTATTTTGTCTATTTAATTAAAAAATATTTTTCTCGCCTTTTATTTTTTTAATTATTTTTTTAACGCTTCAACAGGCCAAGAGGCCCAAATACCAAAAAAAAGAAAAATGGTCAGTTTTAGTACCTATTCAAAGTATGGCATGTCCGCAGATGAAGTTGGTCTGGCGGCTCTCATCAATATCATTGATGTAATCGACATTTTACTAGGAAATTCGGACAAATTCGAAAAGCATCAAATACTTATTGAATCCGGCACTCTTGCCAAACGTCGTATTGTATTGACTTGCGCGCATCACAACTCTGAAATGCAACCACTGAGAGCCGCCAGACCAACTTGTTTCATCTGTGGAGACGCCATACTTTGAATAGGTACTAAAACTGACCATTCTCTGATCGTTTTTTTTCGCAACAATGAAGCCTCTAAGTTCTATAACTCGAAGTTGCAACCACCGAGAGCAGGCAGACCTAACCTATCCATGATGGTTATGAAAAATCCCGTGACCTCTTAGACTATTAAATGATAATTCAACGTTTTAGAGAAATAAAATCAGAAATATTTAAAAAATTGCAAACTTTGAAGTCGCTTACCTTCATCACCACTGATATTAGAACATTCTTGCTTATACACTTTCGACTCAAAATTTAGGCCTGTAAATCATTTTGGCTGATACCCCTATACGTGTCGCAGTCATAAAGTAACGCGCCATATGGCAAACATAATTAAATCAGGCAAGCCGCAAGTTTGCCGCTTCAATAGAAAATAATTTGCACCGCACACGCCGAGCCGCCACACGCGGGGCCGCCATCACCCCCCCGCCCGCCAACCCGCGAGATGTATAATTTGAATACGCAGCGACAACTTTAAACAGGGCTGGTATTTGCATACAGCCAGGCAGGCTGTATCAGGGCCAGGCGGTAGAACTTGGCTCGTCAAATATTCCTCTTCGTTTGGAGCGGTTGACCTCTCGAAGAATCCCTCAAGTTTCTGGGCTGCCTCGTTTGCTACTAACGTTTTGGAAATTCCAAATTTTTTTGGGATATGTATGTATGTATTACCAAATTTTCTGATTATAAAAATTTGACCCTTAAAAACTGATTTTTTATTATAAATCCTTTATATGCGATGACTGAGTATCAATCCAAGAGATTCATTTGCATCACATTGTTACTTAATTAAAAAAATATATTTTTAAAAATGAGGGTAAACACAACACTGTTTTATTCCACTATATATTTATTTTGAATTGTTAGAACGTTTTCGGGATTTCTCTCATTGTCAATAACAGCACGTTTACAACTAAATTAAAAATATTTCGAGACAGTATTTATAGGGATTGGGTGGGTGTAGTGGTTGTGGGGGTCGGAGGCTGGGTTAGAATGGATAGGAGTGGAGAGGTTATGGGTGGTATCTGGATTTTAAACATATTTCTATTGTTTATTTTATTATTATTAATTTCTAAGATCTCCAAGATGTCCATTTTTCTTCTTTTACTGTACCCATATAACAATTTTGATTCAAACTTATGTCCTTCCATTGTTTAAATTCAGAAATGGCATGCTTTGCCATTTCTGAATTTAAACTTAAGTTTTTTATGGCTCTTTTATGCTCATCTAGTCGTTCCTTTATTTCTCTCCCACTTTGTCCGATGTAAATTGCATCACAATCTTCACAACTTAATTGGTATAATAATAATAATAATAATAATAATAGGTCTTTATTTCAGCTTGTTGAGAATAGATTCTCACCTCGCCATATAGATATATATATACATGTAAGTGAAAATAGAAAAACCAACAACAGACATACAAGAATAAGTACAGACATACAGTAGAATAAGATATAAAAACATCTCGAAATTAAAAATTGAAAGTAGAAAATAATAAATAAAGAGTACAGTCACTGTTGCATAATTAGTATCCATCTTTTATGCATTGGGGAGTCAAGCCACATAGCAGCTGCTTGAATAATGGAGTTGCAAGACCCCCATCCTCTTTCTTGCGCTAGCTATCTTCAGTCGTTGGAGAGCAGCAAAGCCATGGACCCTGTGTTCTGCGAACATATGAGATGCACTGCAACGCCAAGGTAGACCGAGCATTATCCTGAAGGCATTATTATATTTCACTCTCATAGAGTTATAGGACCGTAGAGTGTGTCTGCACCACAGCTCACTTGTGTATAGATTCGTGCAATAAGTAACGAAAAGGTATCTTTTTGCTTCGTTACTGCATCTAGAAGACATCCTGGCTAGCATATTGGACCTTAGACTAATAGCTCTTTTCTGTCTTTCGATATCCTTAATGTCACATAAGTTGTCGCATATAATGTGACCAAGATATTTAATGTTGCTACTGGGCTCTAGAATTACTCGGTATTATTAGGTATACTCCGATTTTATCTTCATCGGAGATTTTGTATTTATTGTTCAATAAATAACTTTTGATACTATTTTTCGTGTAGAACGCGGGTTTGAACTTTTTTGAAAAAAAATAATTATTGAAATAATTTGAGAATATTCAACGGATCTGAAAATAGTTCAATACATGTAGGTCCATCTATTGGCTATTTACGAATTTACTGCAGTTTTTTTTGTTTCAATAGGTGTTTGCCTGTCGGTTAATGCAGATGGCAATATCCACGACAATCGTTTCTCCCGCGATTTGTGAAGTGCGCGCTGTGATTAGATTTTTGTGTGCTCAAATTCATTGAGTATTAAATATCACTATCATTTTGACTCAATTAAATTTAGTTTTATAGCAGTATTAAATGAAGAGATAATACAGCATAATACATAGGGACATTAATCTAGATATATATTTTAGATTTAACTGTAACTGGTTGCGGATATTTTATACGAATATATTTTATATTGTAAAATCCTGTAAAAGATGCATAAAATATCCGTAACCAGTTACAGTTAAATATGTCTAACGACCGTAATAACAACCTTAACTCTTTAATATATTATACATGTTTTATACAGACGAAACTATTTTTTTTTCATATGGGAAAGTAGGCATGGAAGTCTCTTTTTTGGATGTTCTGTCTTCAATGAAAGTTGGCGACCAAATCACAGTTAAATGATTTATCCTGTAAAAGATGCATAAAATCTCTAGCATTTTGGATGTCGCGCCAATTTCTGAGATAAAGAAGCCAAAACAATCTCTTTCTCACTATACATTGGCTTTTCTATATACACCTCATATCTTATTCGTCTTAATTAAGTTATAAAAAAATATATTTGTTTTACTTATTATAAAATTTCTTAATATATTTATTCAACTTAGTATCTCTTTTGGTAACGATACCGCCATGTCACATAGATATATAATATGATATTTTTTTAATTAAGATAAATTATGAAAGTCTTACATAAACGAAGCTTTAATGGGTGACCCAGGGCTCGTGACCTATATGAGCTGGCCTAAGTGGTCACTTTATACAATGCAACGTTCACCAATTCTACCCTTAGAATATCCACAGATTATCAAAAAATAAATCTTTATTATTTATAATATGTTGTATTGAAATCTGCTGTCAATTAAAAAAATCAGCTATCAATTACATAAAATATCTTGTAAGATTCTGCGGTTGGCGCGTGAAATAAAATAAATTATTTCGATCTTGTATATATCTTGTAGATATTTAAATTAATAATTATTTTTTAAATTATTAATTTCCCATCAATATTGAAAGATTATTTAGTATACTTACAAGTAGGTTTATCTACCCAGTTTAAACTCATACATTCACTCTAGGCATATAGTTAAAATACAAGATCATACTTATAACGCGAACTACTTTCTCCAACCAATTTTAAATATATTAACTTAAATTTTTTGAATGAACATAAGAGTATTGATAACATTTAATAGAAATTGAAGCCTAAAGAAAATATTCAAATACAGCTAGTTTTGCCGTAGAAAATGTAAAAGCATTTAAATTTATAAGTATTCAAATGCTTGCATACTGGAAAACCTATAAAATATGAGATCCATTAATATATTGTGCGCTTGAACTTTGTACGATAAATTGAAAAATCTTTGGAAATTGTAAAAAAACCTTCCTCGAGTTCAGCCCTAAATGTCAGAATCCTTTATCTGGTCTGATGTTTGAATAATTTCGTTACCGGTGCTTTGTTCGTCGTTCTCTGTACCCTCTGAATATTTTGCGACTCTTTGCCTGACAAATATCGTACAAAGCCAGCACTAGAAACGGCTGGAGGCAGATGGATGAGAGAGGCGACCTTTCGCTAAGATTTTTCTTAATTAAATATAAACACTTTTTTGAGACAAAAGGTGTCAAGTTTAACTACCGAACTAACGAGAGAAATGAAGCGAATGTTAAAATTCAGTGTCATGTAAGAAAAGTTATCACGTCGTAGATGAAATATTTGCCTTTCATGCTTGTAGTTTTAAAATTTGAAATTGCTATATAATACTTTTTATAAAAATATTGGAAATTGCTATATATGCTGTGATGCATCAGTCTAAAATCAAGATTATTTCTTAATTAAATAATACACAACTTGGCATGCACCACTAAATTTTTATTTATTCACCTCTACAAGTTTCGGGAAAGAAGTTCCCTTCCTCAGGAGGATACAATGTATACTAAATATTATTTCATGATCAATATATAGTTAACCAGTGGGAGGAGAGTAGGCGGAGTAAATAGAAAGGGGTAGGGAAGGGGTGTTGTCAGGGAATAATTAAAGGATTGTCAACTTTGTTTTTTTTTATTTATAATTGGAAAAATGTAAGTATGGGGTTGTTTGGGAATTGAATTTGACGGTTTATTATATTATTATTGACGTTAATATTTTTTCTTATTTCAAAACTATCTAATTGTTTATTATTTTTGTTATTTTGTAAAATTTGAAGACCTAAATTGATGTCGAAAGTATGGTCATGTTCCAGCAAATGGTTTGCAAATTCCGAGTATCCATTGCTATTTAAACATCTTAAATGTTCCTTAATTATTTTTTCTATACTTCTCTTTGTTTTGCCGATGTAAAAGGCTGTACATTATTTATATATAATTATTTATTTGTATATTATTTCTTACTGTAGTATTAAATTGCCATTGTGTCACTTGACAGATCCTTGGATTAGTAGATATCACTGACTTTGCTTTAAAAAGTGATTTCGAAACATGATTTCGGAAGGGATTTCGATTGTCTATACATTCTCGACATCTGCACATTTTAAATTAGTAATTCTTGCTGACTGCATACAAAACATTTAATTGCATTTTTTAGAAATTGCTGCCTTTGCTTTTATGCATTTTCATTTTCTTAGCGTATTCAAATACCAGAACCCGGCGCCGAGTAATATTTTTTAATGTAAATGATTTAATTTTTTTTATTTTTAAACACTTACCCTTAAAACACCGTGTTTTCTGAAAACGCTATATATTAAATCTTTTAATAAGTTATATGTGATAACTCAGATATATTAATGAAATATTCGCTATTCAGATATTTCACTAAATCGAAATATTTTTATGTCGATTATTAGATATTTCAAATTCAATAAAATGGATACTGCCAGATTATTCAACCGTGTTATTAAATTATAAATATGTTAAATTATTTACAGGTTTATCTCAATGGCTTGTTAGATTTTTTAAAAGTAGTATAAATATGTAAAAATAATAGCCCAGAAGATATTGCACAATTATTATCCAAGGAAGAGTGGGATATCCTTGCCGGAATAGATAGTTTCAAATCATCCATCCATACCATCTCAAAATTACTAGCAGCATTGAAAGATTTGGCAGATACTTCGTGGTGCAATATTATAATTTAAAATTTACTTTACTTTGTAATACACACACAATTTGAGTTATTAGATTACAACTATAGTTTCGAGAGGAGCTATTAGATATTATTATCTATACCTGATGATGAGAGGGACTGCTCCTCTCGAAACTATAGTTGTAATTTAATAACTCATATTGTGTGTGTATTACAAAGTAAAGTAAAACATATTTTAAATTACTAGCAGCAGTTTCATGATCACGACTTCTGTCTTGGGAGCTAAAAGACAATTCAGAACTTGATGGAAACTGGTAGTTTTAAAGTGAATTTTGTAATTAAATTTTGTACCGAAATCGTTTACAAATTAATGCATTCTTATCGAAGAATTTCTTCATATAACGAGATCTGTGTGGTATTTTTATTATATAATAACTCTTCGCTGATTTATTTATTTATTTGTCAACGCTCTAGTTGACTTTTACAATACACCTATAAAATTAATAGAAATAAAACATATTCACGAGAAATGAACACTCATTAAAACACTTAAAATAAGTATATAAAAACAATGTTTTTTTGTGTGTGTGATATAAAACAATGATGAGTATAAAAGCACTAATAGTTAAAAAATTTTGATATAAAAAAATAAAATAAAGTAAAGGTAATTAAACCAATATACCAGATAATAAGATAAAATAAACAAAATAAAATAATAAAAAGAAATAAAACATATTTAAAAAATAAATAAGCAATTATTAAAACACTTTATAATAAATAAATAATTGATAAACAACGATAAGTATCAAAGAAAACAGCAATAATTAAAACCTTAAACACATTGATAATAGTAATACAAATAAATAAAAAATTAGTTAAAAGCAATTTGAAAATAGTACGAACGAAAAAAAAAATTTCCATTAAACTTTATTCAATTCTACTATCACATGCAAAGTCTTTGTTATTCTTTTGTTCGGGTATGCTCCTACAACGAAAAATGTTAACGAATTTTGATAACATATTTCCACGGCGGTGTGATGCATGTTAACAGTGAATTTAAAGCATACTTATTCCTGTGGATCCCTACAAAGAACACTTCGTGATGTCTCGTTTGTCTTGGTATATTATAAGGGACCATCTCAATCATTTCAGGGCAGTTTAACATACTTTTAATAATTTTAAATAGAAACACTTTGTCACTGACATCTCTTCTGTACATAAATATTTTCAAATGAAGTAGGTATATTCATTAAATAATCGTAATTGATGTTTGAAAAACACATTTTAAAAATAATAAATCTCAAGAATTTTGTGTTGAACTCTATATTTTTTCCTAGAGTGTGTGTCATAGTTAGAAGACCACAAAGTTGAGTTTTATTTCAACGTATTTCTTACAATAGATGTTTACAATGTAGTATGAGGGCGGAGCGAATTAAAGTTTTCGGTTGTCTTTAACACAATTTAGTGTTTAGTACTCCAGTGTTAAATAATTTGGCGTGATGATCAGCGGCGGCTGGAGTAAAAAAGATACGCCTATCAGTATTAAGCATCTGGAACTTAAAACTGGGTTAAGTGTTGATCCTATCACATTTTTCTCGCTCGCTTCTTTGTGGCGCTGCTGAGAAAGCACGAGGATCGATATTCAAGAGGATTCTTTGATAGGAAGTGCATTTAATGTTGAGTAGCTTGTTGGTCTTGTGGTTAGGACTCTCGCCTCGTGATCCAAACGTCACTGGTTCGAACCTCACTCCAGATCAGCAAGTTAGTCCTATTTTCATAGCACAAGCGTTTAGCTTAGTTTGAAAATAGTAAGAATATTGATGTGACATGTATTCCGTGTTCGCATCTCTATTTTATTTAAAAAAATAAAAAAATAATAAAAAAATGTAAATACATGAACTGCATAAACATTTTCACGATAGTCTAACTACGCATACTCGTAGTCTCTTGAATGCCATATATGAATCAAGAATCAACCGGGCTATTTTCACTAAAAATATGGAGAGACTACTAGAAATTTGGAGAAACTAGTACAATATTCTTGAAGCATCGCAAAATCAACGTGTAGTATGAAAGGCGAGAGAATGCGCGCGTGCAGTTATTGTTATTTGACAGCGTGAATTGTTTTAAGAGTTCGATATACCTCCCGCAGCTACGATACCATGACAATATATTGAATATTGTAACGAGGCTAAAAAGAATCACGTACTCATTTCAAGTGACAGTTGTTTGAAATGATCACAATACTAACGAAGATTCCAGAACGGCCTAGCATAATCTACGGTTTACGATAAACATCAAGAAACATCTCCAAAAGTCTGGAAACTGCGAGGAAGTTCTCGAAAACGCGGGAAACCTCTGGGAATTTCGATATGAGCATTAGTGAATATAAATACGGCACACGGGAGTAAGGACGAGTCAGTTGTTGTTTAAACGTGGTTGACAGGCGATAACAAAGCGAAGGCAGTCGCGAGCTGCAGGCCAGGCTGGCCAAGCGAGTGGTAGCAGCGAGTCGCAAGAGGCCAGGGGTGCCAAGCGAGCGGTAATTCGACAGCGATATTCAGGATCTCACGCAGCGAAATAAGCCGAAGCGAAATTAATAAGTGCGGAAATTGGATGGAATATTCTAGTGAATGGTGAATAAAGTATTAAAGCGAATATAAAGTGTATATTTACGAGTGATAAATTTGCGAAATAGTTTCATTTAAGAAATATTGTTATATTTAATAGTGTTAAGAGACTTTGTACGATCGATTAATTAATAATTATTCAGTAATCAATAAATCCGTTATTGCATTCCAGCGTTTTTTTAATTCCTCCTGCAGTCACGACACGTGACAATATCTTATATTGAGTATTCTATGATGCGAAATTGTGAATTATAATAAAATTTAATTATGCTTTATAGAGTATTCGAGGTTCGTCATACAAATGTGATGTTAAAATGAACCCATAGTGGTGAATAGTTTGCGTATAACACTAAATCTGCAACGGCTTTAAAGATCTCGCTGACGTACGAAAATTTCCTCCAATCAGGACTGTTCGAACACCGGCGGCTGGTAGCAAGCACTTTAGCAAAAAGCGCTCGAACGTCTTCCATGTCTTGTGAAAACGTGTTTATTCTACTCTTATTCTCTTTTATTTTAATGGACACTTTCTCTGATAGATAGTTATGCGATGAAATTTTTGCACAATTGTAAACATTAGGGGAATAATAAGTCATAATAATAATACGACAATGATAAAATATTAAATAATATAATCGACGTATTGTTTTTTTTTTGCATACTTTGGTTTATTGAATTGCTTTTTGGTTTATATAATTGCTAAGAAAAAGATTAAGTAATACAGTTTTGTTTTAATTTAAATCACATTCAAAATGAAATAAATTATGTATGTCAGGGACTCATTATTTATGTTTCATATAAAGATAATGTTTTATTCTATCGTCGTTATCATATTGCTTAATTTATATCTTGTTATTTTATATTTTGTTTTAATTTAAATGATACTATATATTTTTTTCTGTTTTAATTTATATGATATCGTATTCAAACGAAATAAATTATATAGGTATAACTAAACTTTATTAAATAACTCACATAATGTGCCAATATACAAAATAAGAACTGAGGCTCCCTCATCAGACTCAAGAGCTTCTCTTCACTGATGAGGTCTACGAGTACATGACTAAAAAAGTATTAAAAAAGTCAATTTAATACGTAAATATAAGATTTTTATTTGTACCTTATATTAAATAAAATAAAAAAAAGAAGATGGCTCCTTATGTATATTTCATAAAATTTTAATGATTAACTCTTCCATTATATTATTTATTATATATATATTTTTTACCACGTAATGTTTACTTAAGGTTACCAAACTAAGTTTTATAAGGTTGAAATCAATCTTCACTAATGTAGGTATACATCTATTTTATAAAAATAAATTAAATGTCTATGATACTTATCGCTCTAATAACCTGCGTATACCGAGTAATAACAATTATACCATGAACAAAATTTCCAAGGAAGAGAACACGATTAATAATGTCCAGGACAACAGGAAGAATGCTTACTTTCATAAATTATTTCTGTCTGAAATACCAAAACAGGTACACCAGAGCTTAATTAAAATTTGTCAGCGTGAAACTCTTGAAATTTTCAGCCGCGAGGGCACTTTTCAACATCCACCCCTCTTTAATATTAATGCCCCCATTCATATTAAATATCCGCCTGGATATTAAATTTATAAATGCAATATATATATTTTATTTATGAGGGATGGTGTAAGGCTTTCGTGACACAATGCCAAACACACGTGGTGGTGAATATTTATTAGGGGATAATTTTCTAGTTTTTTAATTTTTTTAATTATTTATGAATGGTAGGATTAGTTTTGATTATTTATAAACGATGAATTCTGAAGAAATTTCCTATTTTATTTTTAATAAAGGTGATTTAGGAAATTAATTTATATTACTCCCCAAATTCATGTCATAGTACTCACCAAAAAGAGTTCTTACTCGTGATTTAGAGGGCACACTTTCTAAGATACAAAATATCTTTAAGGTTGTTTAAAATAACAAAATGTATAATTACAGTTAACTTCCTTTCATGAGCATTGCACGTTACTGTAGATTTTAAGTTAGATTCAAAATAATGAAATGTAATGTCACTTTTTTTATTTTTTTTATTTATTTATTATAAATACATAACATGGTATAAAATTTTTCGAATACAATGATCATTCATACAATAAGATAATATTACTCTCCATAAAAAAGCTGACGCTCATGATTATGGGAGGATTAAATCAAATCATATTATTTTATGAAACAAAATAGTAAACAAAAATATGAGGAATCAAAATTGTAGAAAATAAATACTTATAAGGGAAGTTTTCAAGTTCATTTTTAAATGATGGAAAGTCTTTAATTGATATTAAATCTTGAAAATAACTTTTTAAATTCATACATAATTTTATTTTATTTTATTTTATTTGGGAAACATACAGTACAATTTTAATTTTTTTTATATAATGTCAAAAAAATATTTGTGAATATGACCAGTAAAGTTTCTTCGAAGCTGGTAATAAAAAATAAAAAAACTAAATAAAAAACAATGATAAAGAATATGTGATAAATAATAAATATTTCAAAGATTTAAATTATGATAATGCATAAAATGGGAGGGGTGGGGAGAGGGAGGGAATGGGATTCAATTAAAGAAGTATCAAATCAATAGTCATAAATGAGATTACGGAGTTTCATTTTAAATAAACGCAAATTGTCAGTAAAAATGTCTAGATTATTTGTAGAATTTAACATATTGTATTTTGAGGTGCAACGAATTACAAAGCAGTTTTTTAAGTAGTTAGTCCTACCAAAGTTTGCGTAAAATAAATTATTTGAACGTGTTGAGTATGTAGGTCAACTTAAACCTATTTGCTCTAATAAATAGGGCGAGTCAACCAAGTTATTCAAGATTTTATAAAGATAACACAGATCTTATATGCATCTTCGATATGATAGAGGAGGAATTTTATGGTAACACTCGCTTTCTGTATATGAGTTGAATTCTAAACAGGAACGGAAATTTAAAATATTGAAAAATTTGTGTTGGATATTTTCAAGTCGCTCACTGTATGTAGAATAATGAGTGTTCCAGACTACTGATCCAAACTCCAGTTGACTGCGTACAAATGAAAAATATAAAGAGATTAATGTATACGTTGATTGAAATGGGTTTGACGTTTTGGCAATGTAACCAAGGAGTTGATATGCTTTAGCAATTATCGATTCCATATGTGGGATGAATGATAATTTAGAATCTAAGATGACACCGAGATCCCTCACCTGAGTGCAGATGTTGAGTTGCTTATTGTTGAGATGATTATTAAAGGATAATTTTTTTCTTTTTTTGGAGAATGAAATGATATGACATTTATCGATATTTAGGAAAAGTTGGTTATTTTTGCAGTACTTTAATAGTCTATTAATGTCATCTTGAAGCAACAAACAATCAGTGGGAGACTTTATCTCTTTGTAAATTTTTGCATCATCCGCGAACAAAGATAATTCAGCATGCAGAAAACAATGCTTGGTGTCATTGATATAAATTAAAAATAAAATTGGGCCAAGATGTGATCCTTGGGGTACTCCAGATGGTACTTTTTTAAAGTCAAAGTTAAACCCGCGTATTGCTACTGCCTGGCTTCGGTTATTTATATAGGATGTAAACCACCTGTATAAATCACCATGTATATCCAGGTGTCGCAGTTTCCTCAAAAGTATTTGATGGTTGATTTAATCATGGTTGAATTTGAATCCAAAGTTTCTAGTTTGATTTAATAATACAATTAATTTTTCCGTTTAACTCCTGCATATGTATTTTGCAGCTGGGCCGTTGTTCTTTTCAACAACCATAAGTTTTTCTAATTTTTCCTTCTTCATATGATACATTTTGAAAAATGGATTTTGTGGATAAAATAATCTTTGCAGATGTGGAAAAACGATGTTCTTCTGTAAACTATATTAACTATTGAAACATCAACGTCTTGAAAAGGTTATGCAGTTGGATAGTCGAAACATTTTTATCAACATAATTTTTATAATTATTATCCGAATTGTGAACATCGGTATTAAATTAGATTTATATATTTCACCCCACCCGATTATTCCATATTGCAAAAATAACTGCATAACGGGCATAGTTAATCATTTTTAATGATTGGGTATTCAAAATGTCTCTAAGTTTGATGGTCACATAGAACAGTTTCTTAATTCACTCAACGAACTTTTTTCTTTAATGAACTATCCTTCAATTGCTGAAATTTTTGCTGAGTTTGACAGAGGCTATATTTCTTTAAAGTTATTTACTGTCTTGTTCTCTTGAGAATGTGTTCAGTCTCTCTCTGTTATTTTCTTAAGAGTTAAGAAACTTAACATTCTCTGGGTGGGCGACCTTTGGTAAGATAAATCGTTCCATCATATTATATGGACTCTTCTGATTCCTTAGCGTTTTTTAATCGGTTTATCGTGTAAGGCAATGTCCGCGTATTTTTTTTTCTGCTAGTTTTTCCTCTCCCACATAAAATTCCCTTGATTTTTTTCTGTATACAATGTCTCTAAAAATGAATTAATAAATTTATTAAAATAAATATGGTTAACTGCCTATTTTTAAATTTAGATCATTAATTTTTCCAGCACTCCAAAATTTAACTAACTAACTAATCATCACGCCGTTTCCCCGCATGGGTAGGCAGAGAGGATTGAACGCCACTTCCTCTTCTATCCTGGCACACCACTTTTACTTCGGCCACATTCATACATCTTTTCATATAGGTTCTACGTTTGTTGAGGCTTTTAACAGGAACATCCTCAAATCGTACTTCCTATCGTATCATCCTTGATCGTACTAGGTCATTCGCGGACGCCGTCTAATCCTGTTGCCTTCAATACTCGCCTCGTATATTTTCTTAACCATCCTTTCCTCCTTCATACGTTCCACATGACAAAACCATCTCAGCACTCGTTTAGTTATTCTCATTTAACCGCCAAATTATATCTTTAACTGATGACATTAATTGTAATTATGTGATTAAATATAACTAATATTTTCTGGTTTGTGTTTTCTGGGATATTTTGCCGAGTTTCTATGAACTTTATGGACGTTTCGGGTCTCATCGAAGGATCCATCATTAAGATTGATGTATTGCGATGTGATGACAACACATCAACCCTGATGATGTATATTCCATTGGGATCCGTGAAAGGTCGTAGAAATAAGATAGAATATCTCAGAAAACTCAAACCAAAAAATAATTATCTCTAGGTAAGCAAACTAAATAAATTCTCTAGGTAAAAAAAAAAAAATGAAAAAACATTAAATCTCCGAGATTATTTTATAAACACTATGTAAGCTGAAATACTTAAAACTCTTTCGCTTTAATAACACCAAAAACCCAGCGAATGCTTAGGTTATTACGCTCTGACAAAAATAATTAATGTTCGGGTAAACGTTCAATTCTCATAGAGAAAGCGGAACAAACATACATTATATATTGTATCTGACACATTTGTGGCGGGTTTCTATTTCGGATAAATAATTGAAAAGCACTCTCCTGAAATCTCATTACGTGGTGTATCACAGTTTGTGACTTCAAAAGCCTACCGCGGAGGAGGCCGCAACAGAATGTATCACATTTGAGGCGTGAGGACTATCCATCAGCAACTTTGCCGAACGAGGTTCCAGCATTTAGAACTGAAAAAAATTGCTATTCAATGTTAAAATATTGTAACGAAATAATCGCGCACTGTCAGAGCCTTTCGAGGACAACGACAAGATTGAATTATCTCGTACTTTCTTAACATTCTGGGACGCCAACACCCTACAATCTGGAAGCGACGGGGACATTCTCGCAAACACGAGTTATGTTAAAAATAGTCTCGAATGTTCGAAAAACCAACGTGTTTCATATAAAAGGCGGAGCGAGTGCCGCGGAGAGTTCGTGATTATTTTGATGTTTATCCGACGTGACTTAACCAGCGATGCAGCTGACCGCAGTGTTACCAACGAGCAGATTAATAGAAACGGCAGATATCGAGCGAAGTATTTACGTACAAAATATTCTTGCAAGCGAAAAAAAAGTCTTTCAAAGACAAGTGATAAATTTCAAGACATTTTGAGAACTTTGTGACTTTATTAAAATAATAAATAAATGAATAATTAATTTCCAGTATTTTCATTTGCATTCAGCCACGACCCGTGACAATATAATAAATTTAATACATTGTTTTATAAATACTAAACAATATTATTTTTTTGTAGTATTATTCATGTAATTTATATACGGTTGTTTCGAACGTCACGTACTGGCAACACCGGTAGCGGAAAGACGGCCGGCGGCTCAGTCCGCGGCCGAAGAGAACCAGCCATTCCGTCGGTCTAGTATTAGTGGTGTTACCTAAATTGTGAAATGGATATAAAATTAGAATAATATTATAACACTGTGAATAAACAGTGAAATAAATTTAAATGCGAAGAGTTTTATTATTCTCCCGCACTACTAATCATCTTACGCGAATCTACCTATCGTGGTTGGGGGTAATTCCCATCTCCGGCTCCCAAATCCAAACTCCGGAAAAACTAACCTCATCATCAGTGTAGGATTTTTTTTGATGTATAGAACTTTAAAACAATTGAATAATAAAAATAAATTAAATAATAAAATTAAAACACATACAAATTTCAGTAACGGCCATTGTTTTGTGACCGCAGCGCGCGGGCCGCGCAATGATTTTGATTGGTCGGGTCTGGCACACGATGTATTTTGCGCCAACCGCTGGCCAGGATTCAAGCTTTTGACAATCCGAACATTTTTCTTCGTGTGGCATACGAATCCGACGAAGAATCAGTTCAACTTAGCCTTCCGCAAGAGACAGACCAACTGTTCCGAATTCGACGAAGCCAGGAGAATTGCGGATCGAATCGGCACTCGACGTACCAGGAAAACTGCAACTACAATTTGTCCACTGTGTATAGTTAGCTTTGGCCCAGTGTATCTCGGGTGTCAGAATATTATCAATCATTATCGGCGGAGATTGGAAATGAAAGTATTTCTTTCTAATATCCGACCCGCGTGCGATGGTGGCGATCCGTCTGTCATCGTACAGCCATGATAATGACTTGTTTGGAAAAATAATTGTTTGCCATTAGTGTTTAAATATGATAACGACACCAAGATTAGTTAAATAAATTTGCATAATTTTCCAGCCTTATTCTGATTCTATCAATCAGCTGTCGAAGGTCCAAATGTCAAATTGCCAATTCGAAAAACAAATTTCTTAAAATATCACTCGCCTTATTCGCCAAGATATTATTAGCAATTAGGCTATTTCGCTTCGTAATTTGTATCCTGCATAGCTCCCCATCCCAGATCGATGTGTGCAGCCTTATTTCAGGCTTCGTGCCAGCGACTTACATTGTAGTCGGTTTAATTATTGGCTGGAGTTCTTTTCGGTTTTTCAAGCATCCTCAGGCAATTATAACATGAATCTACAAACCTAAGAATATTTTTATATAATGAAAGTTCCTAATAATTGTAACTCTATAGAAAAATTTATTAACTAGAGTTTCAAGTAAAATATTAATAATTTTTCCATTATAATTTTTTTGTTTGATTATGTTAAAAAGAACCCAAGATCCAGGAAAAAATAATAAAACATTGTTACAAGTATTGTACAGGATTATTTGTAAAACATTAATAATCTCGCAGGACTATATTCCTGCATTGATTATGATTCGAAAATGTTCAAGCTATTACGACCTAATATCAATAGTTCAGGAGATATGCGACATCAAAGTTTGCATTTTTTTTCAACATTTCTGACTTCTTTTTTGTAAAACGTTGGACTATCATTACAGTAACTCATATCGATTACGAAAAATTCATTCATTTCAATACAAGTTAAATAAAATGATAAAAACCTTGAAAAAATTCCAATTGGAATGTATTCCAATTTATTTGACTTATATTAAAGGGAATGATTTTTTCATATTTGATATAAGTTACTGTAACGATAGTCCAAAGTTTTACAAAAAATAAGTCAGAAATATTTAAAAAAAATGCAAACTTTGATGTCGCATATCTCCTGAACTATTGATAATAGCTTGAACATATCGACTCATAATCAATGCAGGAATATAATCCTGCGAGGTTATTAATGTTTTACAAATAACCCTGTATAAATTTTAAACTTAAATCGTGAAAGAAACGTATACGGATGTGTGATACCTACCTCACAGTCGGTGTAACAATTTCCCATCTCATTTACGCCAGATTAAATGGATGGTTCTGGCCAGTCAACAAATTCCCACACTAATAAAATAATCCTAATCAAAGGCCTCATCCAAATCTTTTTTTACCGGCCACCTACGTTGTAGTGATGGGCCCGCTCTATACTCACTTCTACAATGTAGTTCTACACTACATTGAAGTGCACACTTCGCACATTTTGATGTGTAGTGCACACTACAAACTACAAACACCAAAGTTATTGAAAGTATAAACTTCAAATAGTACACTTCATTTCAAAGCGAACACTACAAAGTACATACACTTCAAAGTTATCGAAAGTATGAGAAACCCATTTTAAATAGTGTATTTTTTACGTGAAATTTTTGGAAAGTTGATGTAGATATATGAAGAAATTTCTGGAATTTGTAACAACCCCCCCCCCTGGTTTGAAAAACTTTTTTTGGAATCGAACGAAGAAATCTGGCTGGCGACCTTTTTTTTTTAGGTCACCAAATGTTACTTTCGAGAAAATATCGTCATTTATTTAAATATTTTTGTCGTTGACCGTTTTTTTTTTTAGCTCGCCAAATTTTTATTTGGGAAAAAAATACTTCACTTCACTTACTTCACTTCATTTACTTCACTTCATTTCGTAGTACTACAATTACTTCACTTCAAGTAGTTTTTACTACAATTGTAGTGTACACTTTGTAGTCTTCAAACTGGTGAACGTGTATGTGTTGTAGTCTTCATTTTGAAATGAAGTTTTTCCCTTCGCTACTACCTTGCCCTTAATTTTGCGTGAGAGTTCTCTAATTTCGCGATATCACCCATCTTGTAAATATTCCACCAACCTTGGTACCTTTTCCATTTCTTTGATATCCTAGTAGTTTCTTTGATCCTTATTTACTGCATCAAGATTTTCAGGAAGACATCCTGGAAGGATATTCAAATAGTGAACCTTCACTAATTAATGTTAATTAAGCTAACACTAATTAAAGTCAAGTAAGTCGGTAATTAAGCAGTCCGAGGCGATGAAATTTGCAGTATATTTTTAAAGATTTTTTTATAGAAACTTTATACTTACTCTTTTTAATGAAATCCGGGCCTTTCTCTTAAATTTTAAATACTTGCACATAATTAAGAAAGGCTAGCTTGTTACCGTATGATGTATCTAGGTTAATGAAGATTGGATGGGGAAAACGTGTTTTGACAAGCAACAGAAAGACAAGGGTGGTGAAAAGAAATTGGGTTAGACTTATTATCCATAAGAAGAAGAAGTGCTGAAAAATTGTTATTATAGCTGAATATTGAGCAATAATTCAGTAACCGTATTGATATTGATATACAATTATTATTAATTTTATTTACGCATATATGTAACCAATTTCAATATCGCGATCATGTTTGATATGAAGATAGTGAGAGTTATAAATGGAATCGAATATTCAGTATAGAGTAGTAATATCAAATTTTAGTATAGAGAAACAATGATTCTAAAAGTGTTTTTGATACATTATTGGGATAAAGTTTTTGAATTTCGGGGTTATATTTTACAATAAAGTATTCCAGACATATATTAATAAAGTTTGAAATACAGATATAATATTAGGTCCTTACATATGAAATTGGCGTTTAGTATGGGAGGAACATAAAGGCGATTTTTTTTTATTATAATATAATTATTTAATCAAAGTATGTACCATTGCTATCTATGCACTTTTGCCATCTCATAGGTAGTTCATTAATCCCTTTACTAAAAAAACCATTCGGACGGGAATCAATAAAATCTTTGAAGGCGGTTTGGACTGCCCCATCGGAGTTGAATTTTTTCCTTTGCAAGAAGTTATCCAAATTTCGAAAAAAATGGTAATCTGTTGGGGCAAGGTCCGGAGAGTACGGTGAATGTCTTAGACATTCCAATTGAAGCTCCTCTAATTTAGTAGCCGTCTGTTGTGCAGTGTGTGGTCTAGCGTTATCATGAAGCAGCAGTGGCCTAGAGCGATTAACCAGCCTCGGTTGTTTAGCAGCTAGCTTTTCCATCATGGTTTGCAGTTGCTGACATCTGCCGTAATCGTCTGGCCAGATTTAAGAAAGCTGTAGTGAACGACACCAGCACTAGTCCACCAAACGCTCACAAGTAACTTTTTTGGAGTCAATTTTCGCTTGGGGCATGGTTTGGCTGGTTCGGCAGGGTTCAGCCATTGCGATGAGCGCTTCCGATTATCGTACAGGATCCACTTTTCATCACAGGTAATGATTCGATTTAAAATCCCTTTATTATTGTGCCGGTTGAGTAATGCAACGCAGCAGTCAACGCGCGTTTGTTGATTTGCTTCACTCAATTCGTGAGGTACCCACCTTTCAAGCTTTTTCACCTTACCAATTTGCTTCAAGTGGATTAAAACAGTTTTATCACTAACACCGCAGCCTACAGCTAACTCAGATGTGGTTTGCGATGGATCCGCTTCCACAATAGCCTTCAATTCTTCATTATCAACTTTGGTCTCCGGCCGTCCACGGGGCTTGTTCTGCAGGTCGAAATTTCCAGAACGAAAACGTTGGAACCAAAAACGCACTGTGTTTTCTTTTGCGGCACCGTCGCCATACACATCATTAATCCTTCAAGCCGTTTCTGCAGCACTGGTGCCACGGTGGAACTCGTACTCGTAAATAACGCGATATTTCAAGTTTTTCATTTTGTAAACTTAGTGACGCAAAGAAAAAAACAATTGAGGAAAAAACAAATGAATTATAATTTTCAAAACACAAATACATGAGTAAATAGCTATATAAATTTGGATTTGGAATTCCTAACCAAAGAGAAGATATTTGAAATCAAATTTGCCAGTACGGCAAAACGCCAATTTCATATGTAAGGACCTAATATTATATCATATAGTAGGTGTATTGTGATAAAGTCTACGATATGATGTCGGTAAAACACATTTTTAGCATATTTTTTAGCGAATTGTGACAGAACGCTCCTGATTTATAAATTACATATTACATTTACATATTTGTATCATCTTTACCTATTTTGTATAAATTATCTTAGTAGGTATATATTATCCGTATTTATTGTTAAAATAAATATATTTATAATTGATACAAATTAACTATGTTAAAACCACTTATTTATTGAAAAAATTCAACATGTTTCGAAGCCAATGGCTTCTTCGTTAGGATAACAAAAATAATATTTAAAAATCTAAGTATAAAATCGATCAAAATATTAAAAAGTTATATATGGAAAATGATAATATAAAGTACCTAATTAACATGAAAATAAATTTGAAAGATAACTTTTTGCATAAAGGACCTGATTATTTATAATATTCAATTTACTATTTATACTCTTTCTTATTTCCAAAATTTCTAATTTATTAAATTGTGATTCTGTATAATTTGTATGTAAAATTTGTAAACCCTTATTAATATCAAAAGAATGATCCGTAGCCAAAAGATGGTTAGAAAATTCAGAATAATTATTACTATTTAAACACCTTAAGTGTTCCTTAACTCTAATTTCAAAATTTCTACACGTTTTTCCTATATAAAAATAATTTATAATTTAATTATATTTATAATTTAAATAGTTTATTTGTTTTGGAAAAGGTACTGAACATAATCAATTCTGTTTTCATGAACTAACCTGCGAATGCCGTTAAGTGTATTTATACAATAAACAATTATCCAAGAAAATATTTATTAAAGTAATTGATAAATGCATTGTTTCGTTCACTAAATAAATTTTAATGATACGTGGGAATATATAAAAGAAAAAACAGCAATATCCAAAAAATAAAATTAAAAAAATACGTCTTGAATGCAGTCACCGAGGATTACTTATTTAAAAAACACTGAATTATTGATTTTATGTATCTATCAAAATCATGTTTTCTATAAAATCTCAAATTCAGTGACGTAATTTTTAAGTATTCAATGACTGCATTTAATTTCACAAAATTATGATTTCCTAAATATTTTCATAATTTTTTACATATTGAAGCATTCAATTAATTTAAAATTTATTATTTTTGAGTAAGAAATGAGACTATTTGACAACCTATATAATTTTTCTTCCCAGGAGTACAGCTTATGATAAATTGGTTCTGTACCAGAGGAGAACAAATGGATTGTGGTATTAGACTATTGAAAAGCGAAAGCACTCTGAGCTAATTTTGTAGACTGAGGATCATATTGGAATTTACTTTCAGACATTTTGTTGAGATATATTTCAGCAATGTTTCGCGAATATAAGTTGCCATTTCGGTCTGCAGATTGAGACAAATCTCTTAAGCGTTATGTCTTGCTGGTATGCAAATAAGTACACAAGAAGAATAGAAACGATGTAGGTTCTGTCGAATCTGGATAAATTAGTTTTTATTTTACTATCTTGATTTATCAAATTTACTCTATTTTTTCGGATAACATTATGAAAAAGTTTAATTTCCCAATAAATCTTCCTTTTTTCAAATCGAAAAATCAACTTTTTTTAACACTGTCCGAAAATATTGAGTAAATTCGATAGTTTAAGATAGTTAAATGAAAATAGATTTTTCAATTAATTAAACGTAGGAACCATCGAAATGAACATTAAAAAAAACTTATAAATCCCACTAACTATACGCGATAAACGTTTCTGAAGAACTTTGGAAACTTACTGACAAAATAAGGTAATAAATATAAGATTGACTCGAAAAAAATTTCTTCGCTTACGTTTTTTCGTTTTTATTGAATACGTACAAAGAAGCATACATAAAAATATAAAGCAAAACAGAAGCTGAAAGAATATTATTTGCGGTCCCAAGGGGCTCCGCTTTATGAAAATTGTCGGTTTACGTTATGTGTTCCGCGTTCTTTGTTTAGCGAAATTGAATTTGTACCTAAGTATTGCATGAAGAAAATCATACATAATACAACTGTAATTTCGAAATGCCTACTTGTTTTTTTTTCTTTTCGCTATTTTTCCATATATTCCACGTGATAAATAAATCTTCAAATAAATAAATAGATATGTATCGTAAATTTCAAACGGTGTGATTTGAGTTATGTTAGAAACTTTATTAACTTCTCTGATTTTTTTTATGATTGTTGTAAACCACGTTTGTTACTTGGACGATTTCGCCATATTTTCTATATTTGTGTCAGAATAAAAGTACGCTAATCCAAAAAAATAGAATATGAAAGTAAATTAATTATTTTTGCGGGGCTTGAGTCTCGGATTTATACTGAGAGAGCTTTCATACTGATTTCCCGCATTCGGCTACTTTTTTTAATCCCTTTTATAAATCTTTTTCCAATATGGGAACTCTAATTTGTTACTTTTACCGGAGGCCCCGATACAATTTCAGTTCTATTATTTGACTGACAATACTATGTAATCCTTTTATCCTACTACTATATTACATGTGTATTCAATACTGATCCTTTCCAACATGCACTGTACCTTTAACCGGTATTGTAACTGTAATTGAGAGATTTACATTCTTTTGTACTTATTTGTAACTTGGTGAGTAATTATCAAACCACCATTATTTATGTACACATCAGGATCCTACGCGTCGTTATAATCGGAAACTACAATGTTTTAGCTCATACCTGATTACAGTTATAACACAGTGTTAGTTAAATTAATATAAACCACTATCAGATTTTAGGTCTACCGGTTTCGAGACGTACCCGTCTCTTCGTCAGACACTACACTACTATGTTCACAACACTATACTCCACAACCATAGTATTGTTAACTTTCAAAAGTTAGTAGTTTATACTAATTTATTAAAACTATGTCTAACCACAAAGTTAATCCTTTAAATATTAAAAATATTAATAAGATTACATTTATCTTCTGTGTATAGTTTTCTGGGAGATTCTGCCATGTGACCTCTCTGGCCGACATTTCGAATCAACGGTAATGGGACCAGAATGTTCAAATTTACAAGGCAGAATATCCCAGAAAACTACACACAGAATCTGAACGGCCCTGAAAATCTGGGATTTTAGTTATTTCCACGGTTATCTGCATAAACTTCAATTTGTAGATAAATTATTGATAACGTGTTCAAAATTCGGTAACGACAAAGAAATCAGGACTGGGTGAACACATTTATTAAATTAAAAAATGAACAAAACTTTAATGCTGTTTAGTACAACTCTACGTATATTACTAGTTTTTCTCGAAATATCTAGTGGCGTGGCATGAAATTGTGCAGTTTGGTTAATATTGATTATTTATATAACCTAACTAATGAAAATAAATTTTAATAAACGCTGTTTTAAAAAGAGTTCTTTACATTATATAAAATAGTTATGCAATTTTTTATTTAACTTGTATTTTACAATAATAAATACACCCTGAATAATTGTATAAAAATGAAACAGTTTTTTGATTTTTATTTGATAAAACAAATAAATAAAGTAAAATTAATGTGCAGTAACGAGTAACTTTAAATAAACACAATTGAAAAATTAAAAGCGTGTATTAATATCGAGTATCCTACATACTTAACCTGAATTAAAAGTTGGCGTGTTCAGTTCAAATAAGTTAAACAGGTCAAGTTAAGTACCCATGGATGACTGAGCCTCGTGATCCCCCGTGTGTATTCAAGTTGTATAGCGCGTTACAACTTTCCAATAGGACGCAACTGGATAAAAGTTTGCTTTAGTTAGGGGTCGAAAGCTGGGGACCTTGCAAAAGGGCGCAAGATTAAAAAGTGAAAGAACTTCAATGCTTAAAAGTTTTTTGATCCTAAAGGGACACATGCTTCAAGGGTAGAACTATTTCTTAACGATATTATTTATCACATATCTACCGTTAAAATAGACGCTATCTAAAACAATATTTATTTTTAGTGCGTTATTTATAAGTGTGCCGTATATAGACCTCTGAACTCTACCTAATAAGGCAATTTAATTATGTATAAATTATTTAATTTATATTAAAACTATTAAATTTTTGTTCTAAGGTATAGATAGATATTGAGTGACTACTCAAAAACTTACATGTCACATAAATTTGATACAATCATATAAGAGACGTTTGATATTATATTTTGATATGAAGGTAGGTACTTTTACTTTATCCTCATAAAAAAATTAATTCTAAAAGAATCATGGATAATACTGTACATACATTACAGAATGTATATTGAAATGTGACACAATCTATGCTTACGATATCTAAGGTAATTATCACGATCATAAAAAAACAATTCTCCGCATAATTTCAGGATTATCATACCACGCAATAATCGATAAAAATGTATAATCAAATACACATACTTTCTAGTCTCTAAACTATTGTAGCCAAGCGTACCCTGGAGAAACTCAGTTGGGTAGAGCCAGGGTTATTAATTAGTTATTAATTAATTACCAATTAGCTCCATACACAAAATTAGCCAAATACAAGTAAAAATAAATATATATAGAAATATGAAATCTACAAAAAGGAAATTTTCGCTAAGCTAACTCAATTGTATGTTTTCGCAAAACGTTTTGGATGATGATAACTTGTTGAAATTTTTGTTAGATTACAATTAATGGATGGTTGCTTAATTTCCATTGATGTAACGGTTTAGTGTCACTTGCGTCTTTCCACTAAATTGTCAAGTTACTTTTTTTTTATTTATTTAAAAAAATCCTTGTTTACAATATATAGGTACTTAATAATAATTTAACAATTAAAATATAAGATAAGATTACACAATTTTTTTTGATAGATTTGTACATTATGCTACTCTACTAGGCTACGCCTGTCCCAGAGTGGCGTTATAGAACACAATTATAATATTATTTTAATTCGTCAACAATATTTGTTTTCATAAGGTAATAATTATGTATCAACAAAGTATCAAGTGCAGTGTTAGTGATAGGTTGAGTGAGTCGTAGGTCCAAGTGTAAATATGTGTAGAATATTGTTTAATGTAAAAAGGGTTACAGTTTTGTCTCAGATTATTTTTTATTTTCCTTAATTAATTAATTTATTTATATAGGTGTACATTTTTATTTATAGACATTTTACTGCACCTTTCTACAAATATTTATTTTTAACGTCCCAAAAATGTATTATTTTTATTCTCTTCATCCGTTTTTCTTTTGTCTTTAATTTAGTATCTACTCACTGTTAATTAAGGCAATCACTATATTTTTCAATTGAATTGCAGTGTAAAGTCTATTTGAGCTGGCAACTGAATAATTAAATCGTTATATTCAACAGAAAATCACATGTGCTTTGTTATCGACTTTGCTTAACTCGTTAGTTACTCGCTCGTGAAACAATTTTCATACTGAAATAAACGGTACGAGTTGGTACATATATTATGTATTTAAATTTAAATATAATGAAACACGAGAGCTTTAAATACATTGCTAATTAATATTTTACAGAAGTTTTGGTTCAATTTAAATAATACATATTAGTTTCAAATTAATTAATAAATTATAAAGACATACAAAAAAATGAAATCCACGAAAAATAATTGACTGCTTCCGGGATTCGAACCACGGATTTTAATTTATTTATTAATTTGGTTTTAAATTTTACAGAACTATATTCTGAAAAAAAATTGGAACTTCACAATAAGAATGTTTTCTTGAATATAAAACATATCTTCTTCTTCTTCTTCATCAGCCTTCATCTCTCCACTACTGGATATAGGACTCCTCCATACCCTTCTGTCCTTCCTTGTTGTTTGCTAATTGTATCCATTTCTTTCCCCCCACAGCGGCTGTATCATCGGCCCATCTCTTTTGAGGCCATCCGATGCCTCTTTTATTCTCCCAAGGTCTCCATTTCAGAACTCTGGGAGGCCATCTTGTAGCATCCTGCCTTGCAACATGTTCTGCCCATTGCTATTTTAGCTTCGCTACACGATCCATGATTTCCACTACTCTAGTTCTGCGCTTAATTTCGTCATTTCTAATTCTGTCTCTTAGGCTTTCTCCAGCATGGATCTCTCCATGGATCGTTGCGTGCATTTGAGCTTTTCTACACTTTTATTTGTAAGAGCCATAGTCTCCACTCCATACACCATCACTGGCAGTATGCATGATTCTAAGGCTTTTCTTTTTAGGCTGATTGGGATCTCTTTTTCCTTGGAGATATGTTTGAGTTTGTCAAAAGCAACCCAGCTCATTCCTATTCGTTTTCAATGTTCTTCAATTCTGCTGTTTGGTTCCCTTTGTCCATGTATATCTTGTGTCCTAGGTATATATATTCATCTACTATTTCAATATTATTATCCTTAATAGTGATGACATATAAGTTTCATTTAAATTTCTTATTGAATTATGAAATATCTTTACATATTCATTCATAAATGAAAATATTTTTACTATGTATTGATACTTATAAAATATGATTCTACTAAACGATAATTATGGAAAGTAGTATAAGATATTTAAAAAAATATAATGAATTAATTAGATAGACATACCTACAAAAAAATTTATTTATTGATGAAATATTTTTAATAGCGGGGTACGAATCCGGATTTCGTCTTTATTTAATATCTGTTATTAACTGAAGGGTATGGAAAAAAAACCGCCCCTTTCTAATTGAGTAAAATTGAGGATAACACATTTTAAAACCTGTAAAGTAGCGTCAGATTTAGAATTGAAACGATTGTCGTATTGTATTGTCATGAGCTTTCCCAGCATTCGGAATGTCTTACAATAATTGAAAATTACTAGAAGAGTCTAGAATAAATAGTGGAAACAGCGACTGGATTTGCGAAATGTGTGGAAACCCGAAAATATATATACAAGCGGGACGACGCCATGGTGACTCAGTCAGTTTCGAAGTCAGTGCGAAGCCACCAGCGTCAATAAATTACAAGAGTATCTACCGGGCCTTTCATTGTGAATACATCCGGTTACAGATTTGTGAAAATCTGTAAAACCTGATGAAGTGTTCCACAGACAAGTGAAAGTCTCTTGACAGTGAAAATTAGTGCGAATTTCATCATTATCTCGGTTACAATCATGTTGTGCTGCATTGTGCATAAAATAAAACTATAAGTGTTTTTTTATGTTATTTATTTTGTTTGCCTCTTACAGCCACGATCCCGTCATAATATTTATGTATTAGAAGTATTACATCAAAACCATAATAATTTTACTCAACTACCATCAGTACGTCAAATAAATCAAAAAAATTAAAATCTTCCTAAAATCAAACTTAAATTCAAAAATCATTTAAACCTATAGCTTTTTTCAAAATACTCCAACACTTTATTAGAAAATTACCTTTATTACCGTATTATTAAATGACTCGCATATGTACCTATATATAATAATAAGAAATGAGGCTCTTTCATCAGACTCAAGAGCTTCTATTTACTGATGAGGTCTACATGACTAATAAATATTAAGAAAACTAACCCATAAAAACCAAGTTTTTATTTTACTCCCTTTCTTTGTAAATTATGTTTACCATCATGTAATAATTGATTGACTGAAAATGAAACATGTCAAGACAAATATCTATGTCAAAAATCTCTAAAAATATCTCTTTATTATTTGATTTCTTCCCAAAAAAATGAAGCGTGCTGTCATCTATGAACCAATTGTCAAAAATTTTCGAAATTCGTAGTGAAATACCTATTATACCTACCGACGGAGTAATTCAAATTTTAAATATTCCGTGACGTTATCTTTTGTAATGATTCCAATTTGAAAAAACCATTAAAATTTCTAAAAATCCAAAATTATACTATAATTATTATTATTTTTTAACGAAAATTTCATAGATCTTTTTGATCGTTTCAGCAAAGGAAGTAAAAAAAATGTCGATTTGATATATAAATATATAATAATTGTATTTGTACTATAAATTAAATAAAACAAGGGCGCCATCGCCGTGAATATCTTGAGCAACTGTGCCAAGATATGAATTGTGCCTCCTACACAGAGCTGAAGTAGGTCGCCGGAGACCGAGTAGAATGGAGAAGGAGATATGCCTTGCTGCAAACCAATCCCACGGATTGAAACCCAGGAAGAAAGGATTAAATAAACATATATCCTTCGTATTAGAGACATCCATCCATGTTTCCAAATAGCTTCATCTCTGTGAGACTTCTATAATTAAACATGTTAACTATAATTAAATATCCTTCTCTCTTAGTCGACTAACTCATGACTTAACAACGTGGTTCATTAATGCTTCTACAAGGTAAAATACTAGCATCAATTTTTCACGATCCTCGGAAGTGTTCATGTTTAAGATTTGGTTTATCCATTATTCATAGATCGACCCATCGTCCCCCGTTTTCCTGTACACGCCAATTTCTTCTGTGTTTTCACTCTCTTCTAAAAACATACCCAAAAGGCAAGTTTTTGAAAGCCTTTTCTTAACAAGGAGTTCCTAAAGAATATAAATATTTGTTCTTCTCACAGACCATGGTATTTGCAGTGATTTGCAGGCAAATTTTTTCTTCCAAGTTTTGACTCCCGATCTATCGAAAACAACGAAGCCTTATCCATTCGAACTTTTCAGGTCATTGAGATGGGGTGATTTTTTTTAATTTGAAATTAATATATTTAATTACAATATCAATTAATTACATATTAATGTTGTATGGTATCATCAAGATAACATAAAATTGACTGAAAGTTTCTAAAATTATTTAATGTCGTGGTTTTCAATTTCCACCGAGGCAAATTCCATAAAATGTAATTTATATTACAGCACGTGTTTCAGAAACAACAGGTGCCTACCTTCCTAGGTGTTATTAAATATCGAATGAAATTAAATTGTGGAAAGTTATCAATATTAGCGAGACGATATTAAATAAATAGGGCAATCAGTCGTTAATAATAAATTCGGTTTATATTATATGCATTACACTTTATAATTTCAAATCTTACCTTACTAACTTATTGTGCCGCAAAAATAGGAATTAAATTTGTAGAACAGAATGTTAGTTAACTTAGTAAAAACCACTACCAGGTTTACGGTCTACCGGTTTCGAAACGTACCCGTCTCTTCGTCAGAACCAACACTACACTACTATTTTCACAACACTATACACCCCGACTATAGTATTGTTAAACTTTCACCAATATTGATCACATGCATGTTAATCTTGTCAGAGACGTGCACTAGCCTACAGAACATTCATGAATCTAACGTTAACTAACTCTCAATCGTTAGATTCCTGAATGGTCTGTTCAGGAATCTAACGAAAGAGAGTTAGTCTTGCTTGTCTCTGACAAGATTAACACGCATGTGATCAATATTGGTGAAAGTTTAACAGCACTATGGTTGGGGTGTATAGTGTTGTGAATATAGTAGTGTAGTGTTGGTCCTGACGAAGAGACGGGTACGTCTCGAAATCGGTAGACCGTAAATCTGGTAGTGGTTTTTACGTAGTTAACTAACATTCTGTTATAATGTCTAACCACAAAGTTAATGCTTTAAATAATAATAATATATTTTTTTAATTTAAATATTTTAATGAAAATGGGATGAGCGAAACATTAAATTTAAAAGAGCTGATCATCAATGAATAAGACCCAAAGCCAAAGGTTCTTAACCCGTCAATTCCCATGTGGTAACCAGTGGAGGGAATAGGATAAATTTTATGTATCTTATGGTTGGATGTGCATATAGACATAAAATGGGTTATTTTTTTGTCAAGTATTGCAATTTTATATATTGAGTTTTTACCGCAGGGTGACACCTCAATAAATAAGACACCGGACATTATATGTTTATTTTGTACGAATATATGTGAAACAATACAGCATGTGTTTCTATAGAATTATTTCGAGAATAAAATATATTGGCATTACAGAGTGAAAATAAAGCTGTTCGTAGTAAAATCAATGAAATCAAGATAATCAACTAATATCCTGCTATGGTTATGTGATCTCGAAATATGTATTTGTTTAAATTCTTTTAATAAATAAAAATAAAATTAAAAAATATAAATGTATGGCCGAGATGGTTTGAGAGAAAATTATTAACGACGAGTGGGTGGTAAAGAAAATAAATAAAGCTTTAATATTTTTAATATCTTTACCATTAACTTTGTGGTTAGACATTATAACAGAGTGTTAGTAAAATCAGTATAAACCACTACCAGATTTAACGTCACTACTATGTTCCTAATACTATACACCACAATCTTAGTATTGTTAACCTTTCACCGATATTTATCACATGCGTGTTAATCTTGTTAAAGACAAGCATGCACTAACTTGTCTACAAAACGATCAGGAATCTATGAGGAAGATAGAGTGAGAGGGAGCGGGGTCTTAAGTGGGTGTTACCAAATCGTTTCTGAAAGTTATGGAAAATTGATTTGGTTATTTATTTGAGGTGCTTTATTATTCACCGCTTCCCTAATATAAAATTATTTTAAATTATTATATTTATATAATTTATTATTAGTATTTAATATTTTCACCCCTGTTTTTGAGTCAAACTTATGATTATTTTCTATGAGGTGGTTTGCGAATTCGGAAAAATTGTTGTTATTAAGACACCTCATCTGTTCTTTGATTCTAATATTGAAATTGCGAGATGTCCTTCCAATATAATGTGATGGACACAAGCTCGTATCGAGCTCGAAAGTCAAATAAATGTATCACAATTTGATTAAACCGCAATATGATTAAACCACAATATGATTAAACCACAATATTTGTTAAAAATTTCAAAAGAATTTTGTTGGACTGTTGTGGCCGTTCGTTCCAAATGAATATTTTATTCTTACTAAATCAGTGAAAAATTGATTCAATCCAGCGGACAACTAGAGATCTGAATGGTTGAAGCACGCTGGCTTAAAAATAAATAATTTTGGCGTACTCAGCCGTGAAGCTAGGCTGAAACTTTCCCAGGTGGAAGCATGAATAATTGCATTCCAGACAGCCAAAACAGACGTACATATTTGATGTATAAATGGACGTTAAGTACGAATGCAAATACTAGTCTCTCGACAACTGAACCACCCGTCGTGCTTGGGAATCCTAGTATACAATGCCAACCTTCGAGTTTATTCAGAAATTCATTAAGCGGTCCAAGTGATAATATAATTGACCGGAAAGTGAATCAATGTAACCACTATCAGTTTTACTGCCCTACAAAAAAGACTATAAAGAAATTAAAAAATAATAACTTCCCTAATTATGAAAATTATATCTTAAGTGCTTAGTGCTTAAATGGGGCAAAATACCACTAATTTTAAATAAATTAACAACGCATTATACTATTTCATTTTATATTTTTAAATACACAGTAGGTATCTTAATCTTTTTCTGAACTAAATTACCTTCTTTATAAAAGCATTTATTATATACTAACTGTAATACTCTTCTTTCGGGATGAGGAACTCCAAGTAAAGACTTGCTTCTCGTAAGTGTTTATTGGGTGACAATAACGGTTTAGACAAACGGTGACAGTAAGATGCGGTCTGAATCACAATGGTAGTAAAAAGAGAGAGCGACTCGACATTCACGCGCCTTTTATACCTTCTCTCTCTCTGTCATGCCGTCTCTTTCTGGCGTCGCGACATACGTTCCTCAGATCTATTACACCCCTCCGCACTTATCCTTGGCTTTCATCCCTCTCCGTTCATCCTGACAATTCGTAACCTAATTTCAGGCGAAGAGGACCATGGCGGCAGGTGTGGTGTTCTATCTGTCTGCCGGTTGTCGCTGGTGCTGGCTTCTGAAACAAAGAACACCCCCGTTAGACCCTGAGCGAACATGAGCGTTCCGGTTCCTCCAAGGCAGCTTTCATAGCTTCAGCCCGGGTCGGAATCCTGGAACTTTTTACATAAAATACCTACTACTTTTAAACAATTTCTATATTGGGTTTGCCCTTAATCTGATTCACATGCCTTTTCCACACGAGACCAGTGCCTTCAATTTCTACTAAATAAAGAGTTAGTCCCAATTTCCTTAAAACCTTTCCCGGTACCCATGATACTTTATTTATGGATCGAAAATCTTTCACAAAACAATTTTGACCTATAACTAAATTTCTTCTCTTCCTCCCCCCGAAATAAAATGCTTGTTTACTTTGACCCCCTTTTAAATTTTGTATAACTTCACTTTCTAATCGTCGAGAACTTGTTGCTTTTTCGCTAGGTATAAAAATGTCAAAATTGGTACGAAGTCTTCTACCAAACATAAGTACTGCTGGTTCTACACCTGATGACGTGTGTGGTGAATTCCTATAATCAACCAAAAATTTATTTAATTTGTCTTCATATTCCCTATTAAATTTCCCATTAACCAATACTTTTTTTAAAAAATTTTTGCACGTCTTTACTGTGTTTTCTGCTTGACCATTAGACGCTGGCGAATTAACTGGTGATGTCAAATGTTTAATTCCTAATTCCTAACAAAAATCTTGAAAATATTTTGACATAAATGCCGTCCCGTTGTCCGTAATAATTGTTTGAACATTCCCAAATTGTGTGAATAATTTTTTTAATACTGCGATGGTGCAAGTTGCATTTATATTTTTGATTTCTATACAATCTATCTACTTGGATGCTGCATCGCATACCACTAAAAAATATTTATTCCCGATTGGACCGAAAAAATCCAAATGTATTCTCGTCCACACCGTTTCTTAAACTTCCCAAGATGACAGCTCGGCTTTCGCGGGTGACAACGTATTTCTTGAACAAATAGCGCACGCCTCCACTAAATCCTGTATATCTTTATCAATCTGCGGCCAATATACATATCCTCGTGCCAGCCCCTTTGTCTTAGCACAACCAAGATGTGAACGATGTAACATTTCTAACACATCTTTCCGTAAAATCCCCGGTATAACTAACCTATGTTTCCAAAACAAACAATTTTCCACTATTTCTAAATCAAACCTTTTTGTCCAATAAATCCATGATTCCTCGGCTTTACCCACATTCCTTGGCCATTCCGTCGACATATATTGCATCACTTTGCTTAACAAACTGTCAGAACGTACATTTTCACTCACTGTTTTAATGTCTAATTGCGCGAGATCATTCTCTTTTAATAAACTAATATATGCGTCCAAAATGTCATTTTCTTTGTTACTTGCTTTATCTACCGGAACTCGCGATAAAAAAGCAGAACAATTTTTACTCGATTTGACGTATTCTATGTTGTAATCAAAAGACTACAAAAATAAATCTTGTCTTTGTAATCTGTTTGCAGCTAAGGTTGGTATACCTGTCTTATCACCAAATATCCGAATGAGTGGTTGGCTGTCTATAGCCAATATAAATCTTCGACCAAAGAGATACTGATAAAATTTTGTTAAACCAAACGTTATGGCTAACGTTTCAAGGTCTATTATCGCATACTTTTTTTCGGCATCCGTCAACGTTCGACTTGCAAAAGCTATCGGTCTTTCCGTTCCGTTCGCAAACCTGTGTACCAACGTGGCCCCTAACCCTTTCAGTGACGCGTCCGTAATTAACTTAAGTGGTAATTTTGGATCAAAATGTACTAAAACTGTATCTCCCGTTATTAGCATTTTAACTTTATCAATTGCTTTTTTACATTCATCGTCAAAAACCCATTCCGTGCCCTGTTTTAATAATTTATAAACTGGGTGTAAAATCGATGCTAAATCTCCCAAAAAATTTCTATAATAATTTACTAATCCTAATAGGCTTCGTAACTCTCCAATATCTTTTGGGTACTCCGCATTACGAATAGCGTCTACCTTGCCTTGTAAAGGTCTCACTCCGGTTTTGTCAATCATATGACCCAAAAATTCTACACTTTCTTTGAAAAATTCACATTTTTCCGCGTTCACGGTCAGATAACATTCTTTCAGTCTATCCAGAACCGCTCGCACATTCCTTCCGTGCTCTTCACAAGTCCTTCCCGAAACCAAAATATCATCTAAAAATAAGACCGTCCCTTTTAAACCCTGTAAACATGAAGCCATTGCCTTAGCGAAAATTCCTGGGCTCGAAGCAATCCCGAATACTAATCGATTGTATTGAAACAGCCCCAGAGAAGTAGAAATAACCGTATACTTCTTGCTATCCTCCTCTAATTCCAATTGTGAGTAAGCACTTTTTAAATCTATCTTACTAAAGAATTGTCCCCCGCTAATTTCTGCAATAATCTCCTCGAACCGCGGTAACGGATACCTATCTATAATCAATTGATGATTTAAGGTTGCTTCATAATCTCCACAAATTCTAATTTCGCCGGATTTCTTTAAAACTGGTGATGCCATGGTGCTTGCCGTAATCCCTTGTAACACACCTTCATCCACCAATCTTCTTAATTCCGCTTCTACTTTATCCCGATTGCGAATGGCACGACTCTCGCGTTACAAAACTTTGGACAAAAATCCTTATTTACTGTTAACCTTACTTTAAATTTATTAAACCTCCCCAATGTATTAGAAAAAACCGCGGGATAATCCTTTTTAATGTTTTCAACAAAACGCGATTGTTCATCCAAATCGATAACTTCCCCGGTCTCTAAAGTGTTAACTCCCGATAATAAAATTCCGAACCTACCTAAGAAATCTCTACCTACTAACGGCAATATTCCGTTGTCTATTACAACAAAATCTACTGGTAACATTTTATTATTATATGTAACATTTGTTTTTAATATCCCGCATATTTTGAAAGCCGAATTATCGTAACTGTATAACGTAAGATTAGTTTTTATGAGTGGAATGTGACCAAACTTTGCGTTGTAAATCTGTTTTGGAATCACACAAGAACTGGACCCTGTATCCACCATGCAATCTAAGCGTGTGTCTTCGATCGATATTTTAATCATGATCGGTTTATTCGTGCCTACGTTACTTGCAGTTCCCACCATTCGCGTGATGTCTTCTGCGATAACATTAACCCGTTTTTTTCCTAAATTTTTACACACCTTTTTCAGATGGCCTTTTTTGAAACATCCCTTACAAACAAAATCTTTATAAGGACAATCAACCTTCTAATGTGTCGTTGCCCCGCACGCAAAACATTGTGCAACTTTCGCATTCGTATAATACACATTTCTAGAACCGCTGGAATTTTTATAAGTACCCACCGAAACATGCTTCCGCGAAGTTGATTGTGACAATTTATTTTTTTCAACAAAACAAATTTCTGATTTAATTCTCTCGGTTTTCTGTAGTCTACCCGTAATAGCTTCGAAATTATACGCAATGCCTTCCATAGCTGCCATTGATTGATCATCCGGTTCTAAAAATAACTTCTCTCTTAGCTTATGATTATGTACTCCAAGAACAAAAATATCGCGTAAATTTTCATCCAATTGTTTTTCAAATTTACATGAACTACTTAATTTTTTTAATCTAACCACGAAATCTTGGGCACTCTCGTGTTCAAATTGCTTTGCTGAGAAAAATTTTTCGCGTTCATGAAAAATCGATATGCTTTTAATTTATCTAAATGTTCCCACAATGCTTCTAATTTTACATCTGTTTCCTTCTTAGGTACTACTAAATTTTGCAACAATGTAAAAGTATTTTGTGACAAAGTTGTTAAAAAAATCGCTTTTTTTTTGGTTCTGCCCATTTCTCATCATTAGCTACAAGATACTGCTCGAACCGAACCTTGTAGACGTCCCATGCGTCACTCTCGTGGTCAAACGACAGCGCTCTCCATTCCATGCTGCCCAACAACTACCTACAGACAAAGGAAGCACAAAAGTACTTAACTTTGGCCCTGCCGCCTTGATTCTCCTCGCCTGCGTCTGCTGCTGGTCCACGCCTTCCTGGTGACTCCTTCCTCGGCCGCTTCCCTCGTCCAGAGCTCGCCCGTCTTCGGATGGTCCTTCTGCCTTCCTCAGCCCGTCGATCTGGTCCGCCGCTCTGCCTCAGCTTCCGGAAGTCTCCGCCTCCGTAGCTCGTCCGCGATGGAAGTGGCGATGTGGATCCTTCCTAGATCCGCATCCAGTGACCTCGACGCTCGTCTTCTTCCGTCGATGTGACTGCCTTTCCCTCTTACTGTGCGTCTTTTTTTCCTCTTGAAAAATTACGCCGCTGTGTCCCCTGCCGTATTATATGCTGCTTCCGGTTCCGTAATATTTTTTTTCAAAATCTCCCGATCTTCGTCAAAAAAAAATATTCCTTTTCGGCTGCGCCAGATGTAATACTCTTCTTTCGGGATGAGGAACTCCAAGTAAAGACTTGCTTCTCGTAAGTGTTTATTGGGTGACAATAACGGTTTAGACAAACGGTGTACAGTAAGATGCGGTCTGAATCACAATGGTAGTAAAAAGAGAGAGCGACTCGACATTCACGCGCCTTTTATACCTTCTCTCTCTGTCATGCCGTCTCTTTCTGGCGTCGCGACATACGTTCCCCAGATCTATTACACTAACTGTTCGTACCCACCGTTGCACGGATTTAGGATTAAGTTGAAAATAAATTTGTGACGATAAACGGTTCGAAAGGTATAGATTTGTGTCGAAAATATATCAGGGGAAGGAAATGGGTAAAATAATCAGGGGGAAATGTCGCCAATGTTACTCTCAGAGTCTTAATGAATATGTTTCCAAATTTTGAGTCCGATCCGTCAAAAGGTACAGATATGCATCGAAAATATATCAGGTGGAGGAGAAGGGATAAAATAATAGGGGGAAGTGTCACCTATGTTACCCACCGAGTCCTATAGAAAATGTTTCCAACTTTTAAGTACGATCAGTCAAACAGTATAGATTTGCATCGAAAATATATCATGGGGAGGGTAGGGGGTAAAAGAATAAGGGGATGTGTTACCTATGTTACCCGCCGGGTCCTAAAGCATAAGTATGCAAAATTTGAATCGAATCAAACAAATGGTGTAGATTTGTATAGAGAACTGACAGACAGAGAGACAGACAGATAGACATTGAGTTTTATAATACACAGTATTAAGTTTTATTGGTATAGATGTTCAGGAGTTTTAACATTCCATTGTTGTAGTCCTCCGCTGTCAGTACATTTAATCAGAAGATATTGACTGCCAACTGCAATTCGTGCTGCAAACTCCTCTAAAACGATTTCCCCGGGAACTCATTGAGCTTAGAAATAAGGTGAAAATCGCTGACAGTAAGGTCAGAACTATAGGGTGGATTGTTGAAAACTTTCCACTCAAAATTGTTTTGAGATATTTCGGATGGATATATCAGTTTGCATAATTTAAAATATATATAAGTAAAATTCTGTGCATTTGCACATACTTAATTTTAATAATAACCTTTATTCATTTTTTTAAATATAGAAATGACTATGCAGAATACATAATCAATGGTCTTCTGGGACCATAGTTTTTCAGGAAATCCACGACCATTGACCATCACAAGTCGACTATCGTTAGAAAAAATAAACACGTATATTTTCATAATTTATTCAATGATGTATAATTAAATTACAATTTGGATTTGATTCTTAACGTTTCGCTGGAATCATATCACAGCGTCTTCACAGAGTGCCCTCTTGCAGTACGTCCTTGACCTCCGTGGCGAAAGGGCACTCTCCTGAAGACGCTGTAATATGACGCGAGAACCCAATATCTACACATCCATAAGTTTCGTACAAAATATCCATTCTATTTTAATACCTTAGCTTTATTTCAAAATGTATTTATCTGTTTTATGAAGCTTTTTCATTATTGGCAGCATTTTTAAAAAAATATTCTAGTTTTGGGTGTAAAAATAAATATTATTTTTTAGAAGTAATATATTTTTTTAAACTAAAATAATTCAGTAAGCATTATAAAATATTACTAGATACACGAAGAATAGGATTTTCGTAGCAAATTAAATCAACCGCATTTATAAACTCGTTTATGTAATATGAGTAAGTATCTTTTAATCAAACCCAAATTTTAATATTATATTTTCTCTCCGCGCAGTACAAAAATATAAAAGAGTAAAAGGCATTTAACACAACTTAAATTTTAATTAAATAAAGTATAAACATCATTTTTTATTTCCTTTTATTATTATTACTTACTTGACTATTGTATATATATAATTTTGTATATATATTTTGTATAAATATTGTATATATAACAATCATAGTAATATAATTTTCTACTTCGGTAGGAAATTAGCGACACCTTTTTTTGGCCTGCTGGGTTACTTCCCATATAAAATTTGATAAATTAATTATGATGAGTTAATTGATTAATTAGTGAATCTGACAATTCATTCATGTATTTTCATAGTGTAGTGTCATGTTTGCAAAATTTCAGCTCGATTGTGTATTGGAAAACGGGTGAAATATCGATTATAATTTTCTGTCTAAATAAACAGACAAACAGACAAACAGACAAACAGACAAATAGACTGATATGAGTGAGAGGGGGCGGGGTCTATAGTGGATGTTACCAAACACCCACATTAGACTTTAACACCCACTTTAGACCCCGCCTCTTCTTACTCTCTCTCCCTCGTAGATTCCTGATCGTCCTGTAGGCAAGTTGGTGCATGCTTGTCTTTGACAAGAATAACACGCATGTGATAAATATTGGTGAAAGGTTAACAATACTACGGTTGTGGTGTATAGTGTTGTGAACATAGTAGAGTAGTGTAAGTCCTAATGAAGAGACGGGTACGTCTCGAAACCGGTAGATCTAAAATCTGGTAGTGGCTTACACTAATTTAACTAACACTCTATTATAATGTCTAACCACAAATTTAATGCTTTAAATATTTAAAAAAATATTAATAATATAAAATTTTGTAACTCTACCATAATTTTAAGTTGTCCCTCTGGTGGCATCTGGCAGCAGTCGGGTTGTAAATTTTTTTATTGGGGTATTTTGAGCACCCACCGTATTCTTCTAACATACCGGTTAAATTTTGAATAGTAATTGATTTTCTCAAATGAGCGTGAACCCTCTCGGCACCGCGTGAAAATAAATCGCGGCAGTTAAAGTGTTATTATTGGACCACCGCAAATTATGACGCCCGCCGTTTTATGAGCTTTCAATATATATTTCTGGAATAGAATCGTCGGAGCGCGTGTTACCAGGCCGCGGCATAAACAAATATTCGCGGCCAAATTTTTAAGATGATATTTTTGTTCGCAATATGAAGCTGTGAAAATTGATCTATTGTTTCCACTTTTTACATTTTTTTAAGAATACCAAAATATAATTCAAGGGCAGTGTTTAAAATAAATCCAAATTTTATAAATAAATTGAAAATTTCGATTGAATTTGTACAAAGGGTTTTTTTTTAAATATATCTTTTTAAAATGTCATTTAATAACACAAAAATCTAATTAATTTTGTAAATAACCTATTTCAAATCTATTTCCATTCAAATAATGCTGTGCCTACATACATTTGCAACCTTTAACCCATCCAACCATAACTAAAAAAACTATCCCTCTATCTATACTTATATTTAGTTCATTTCTTGCCCTAAAGAAGGGGGTATCGCTCGCGGTACGTGTAATAATATAGAATATTTAGAAATAAAAAAATCGATTTCCGTTTATTATTCTATTTTTAAAATGGTGACGCAAAGTGAATTTGAAAAAATTGAAGAATAATACACACATTTGTATTTGTAATTAAACTTTCAAGGCCGTGGCCATATGTTAAGAGTCTGTGACCGAAGTTACTACGAAAATATTAAAATCCTGGTATCTTTGAATATATCCAATATCATTGTAGACCAATCTGAAGTAGTGGTTTATTTATTTTTTAATAAACATACCGTCATCGGGTAGAGATGATCCTAGAAAGAAACTAGAGCATAAGGTATAAATATTTTATGAACATTTTGAATATGGTATAATTACACAGTACACTTTTTATGATAAATTAATAATAAATAATGATTTAAAGATAAAATAAAATGAAAATATTATTCAGAACAAAATAAAAACTAACGCAAATCAATAAATACAATTAAGGAATAATTTCCAAGTTTTAATTCAATGCGCAATACACTTTTTATGATAAATTAATAATAAATAATGCCTTAATGATAAAATAAAAAGCCCACAAATTTGAGCATTTTTCTATATTTTTAAAACATCGAAGGTTTGGTAATTTATTAATCAAATATATAATTTAGTTTGTGTTATTGTAATATGATTTTCGTATTTAAAATATACGTAACCTGATGAATAAATTTTAAAACTAAATATTTCCTTACAAAAATGTGATAATAAACGCAAGAGAAGATGAGAAAAAATTGTGAATTTGCTCACTCTGCTGGACGATGAGACTCGTTCGATTACTTCAACAACTTTGTTAAACCAACCAATTTTCTCAAGAATTCCAAAGCTCACAATTATTGAACTCTCTGCATTCTCTTGTTAGTTCATTGCGTTTTGAGGGAAAGCTTATTAATAGTGATTAATTGGAGTAAAGAAAAAGGAGTAGTTATGCACTAGATACTTCATGGCTTACCACGACTATTGCAATAAGCATTTAAAAAAATTATACTGTAGGTTATTTAAAATGTACAATTTATTTAAAACCCTTGTAAATAGTAATTTTCCTTTCGTTTTATGTTTACAACACTCGCGGGTGATCAAAAGAAATATTCACTGGTATATAATTTACAAGTTTTTACTGGTTATCTTCATTGGACGTAATCATTTTGAGAATTTTCATTTTGTTTAACTAGTGATTCTGATTAGAATTGTAATTGCTTAAAATGTGACTCATCTAAGAAGGAACTTATCTAAGAGGCTAGTGCTTTACGCATAAAAAGCCACAAAAAAAGAAATAAATAATAGTCTTTCTACTTTTCGTCGGATAAGTGCTAAACATGAAGTGAAATATAAGTTTAATGTGTGAACATATTATGTCGTTTCTTGTTTTTAAAAAGATCGTTTATTTTGTACCAGATACAAAAACGTATTTCTATTTATGATGATGTAAGTTGATAAAATGTTTTAAAATCTTTATGGTGCTAGACGAAAAAGTATATACCTTTTTACATTTAATTAAAATTTATAAATACACGGAGGAATATAATAAATTATTAATTATCAGTATCATTTTTACCTGAAGTGAACTGATTAATTTGATCAGCACCAAAATTCCGGATATTTTTTCTTCGAACGAACAACATAAGAATACAATGGCTATCCCAATGAGAGGTGAGGTTTTGAATTATGCGCCAATTTTTCCACATACATTTTTGATAACATTTGTCAAACGTGGTTATTTTAGTGAAATGCTACACGTTTACATGTAGCGTTTAGGCAACATGATTGCAAAAAATTCTATAGCTTATAATTACAGTGAAAATCTTTTCAAAATATATCCCACCGACATTGTGCAAACTGCGTAAAAATTTCCGGATATCCATTTTGTAGCATAATTCTGAATTAAATCCAAAAATTTGATCTTACCGATTCGAGTATATAGAGAATATCTGTGCGTTTTTCTTGTGGTCGGTATTATGAAAAAAGTCTGAAAAAAGTTTTTGCAAGCCGACAGTCGGAATATCCCCATTGTTCACACAATTTGACATTTAATTTTTACATTACATTCATTCACATTACCTATACAATGCAGCCGATTTTTTTGAAAGGTCCGCATTTGACAAGCAGAGAGAAACACAATGCAGTTATTGCCCACAAATTATGTTGCAAACTGTGTGTCTACCACTTTCTTAAAAAAAATATGTTAGTTTATTGTTATATTTAACCTGCGGAAAGATATGTAGTGAGACTACTATGCGAGTGTGCTATGTATTAATATAATAAAAATAAATATTTATGAGAAAAAATATTCCAGGGTGTCATTTCTCTTTTGGTTACGAAAATGGACTACCACGATTGTACATTATCATACCATTTGATTTTTTCTCTAAGATTTCCTGAAAAAAAAGCCTGTTAAAAATAATCATCTACAAATTTATGATAATTTAAGAGTTTTTGGTGAAAAAGTAATATTTTTGGTATTTGAAATACAATTATTAAGGCAGTGCGATAATATTACGAGTTATTCGTGAAAATAATATTTTTGAAGTTTTAAACAAAATTATTAAAGCATACGATAGTATTGTAGCTATTGAAGATAGTATAGTATAGATTCTGAATAAAATAATGCTTTTGCTTATTTTCCAAATATCCTGGTAAATTAATTGTGGTCTTACTTACTTTTGTTTACGGAAATGAGATGTGTTATTTATTTATCTTATACCGATTGCTGTTAATGCGATTAGCGCCCTTGGCAATGGACCGTTAGACATTTGTTTATACAAATTAGTTTCTTAGCAAATCTATTGGCGGATGAAAAATATTACCATTAGAATGTTTATATAAATAATCCTTACATATACTTTGAGAAATCATCAATCGAGTACATTGTGTTCCTCTTTTAAATAACCGTTCATTATAAATAAAAGACTGTCACAAGTAGTAGTTATCAGATAAATAATTCAGATAATTTTCGTGACAAGATTGAATGAAATGCTTATATACGTATTCACACAGTTATTGAAATAAATTTTAATTGAATAAAAGCAGCGTTTTTGTTCACTGAACCATCACATCTCATTAAATTTTAACGAAGTTTGGATCTGTGAGATACAGTGAAGTTATCGGAATGGAAAACATTTCCAGGTAGACAATATAATTGGGTCAATCAAAAAGTGAATATAGAGGAATATTTTTAATATTTAATACAAAAACACTGCAGTTAGTCATTTAAATTGATGATCAACTACTTTTGAATCGCATGAGTTTGTTTATTAAAACCAACCGGTTTTGGTAAATATTATTTCTTACATTAGGAAGTTGAAAAAAAAAGGTTAAAGATATAATATTTCCTGAATCCAGTTGTTTTCAATTAATATAGGTTTAAGTTAAAAGAAAGTTAATTATAAACTTGAGAAAGGAAAATATTTTAAGATGTACTAAATTATAATATTTTATCATAAAAAATATTCTACATAGTGTGTTTTACAGTGAATTAAGTAAATCTAAATAACATTAGGATAAAAATATTTAAAACATATGCAACTAAAATATTACTGATAAATGAACGCAAATAAATAATTTATTCATATAATTTATAAAAATAAACTTAGTTAACACCACTTTTGTATTGAAAAAATATCAACATGTTTCAGAGCCCATGGTCCCTTTATCAGGATACAATTGTATACTAACAAATTAAATTCAAAGGTTGAAGTATGAATAATAATAAGAATGAAAATAAGAAAAAATGAATAATAAGAAAGTACCTACAAAAGTATTTACTATTAACACTTTTTCTTATTTCCAAAATTACTAATTTATCAAACTTTGATTCTGTATAATTTGTTGTTGATATTTTTTTAAACACAAAAGTGGTGAAAACTAGGTTTATTTTTATTAATTACACTAATTATGTCATCACAAAATTATTTCGCTGTTTTTGAAGAAGAAGAAAATAATCATTCACCTTTGCAAAGATGAAAGATACTGGTGAATTTTTAAATAACATTTTAATTGGATCTCACTGAATCACATAATTGTGTACGTTCTTTGCACGTAATATCAACAAAAAATTTGTTATTAAAATTTGAAAAAAAAGAAAATTATTGCGTACAACCACTAAATATTCTGACTTATTAACTAACTAGCAATTATGCCTTCCCTATCTAGAATGGGCTGAGAGGATAGAAGTCTTCTGTCCTGACACTCAAAATCGCCTCATTTATATATTCCATACATTCATATATGTACCTTCTTACTTAGAGCAAGGTCCTCGGTTGTTCGGGCTTCTAAGAAGTTCTATGAATAATTAAAAATATTGGTATTCCAATATCATTTTATAATTAATATTTTTTTAATTAAATATCATTATCGGAAGCAAAATAATAAGGTACTTGTGATTGTTTAATGATAAAAATGTGATTAACTTAATAATGTGTAAATGTATTGAAAAAATAAATTAATTAATAAAAATCTTTAGTATTTTACAACTAATCTTGGTAGTTAGATAACAGTCAGCGAGTAGGACTATCACGAGGTCGTCGTCCATTTGGGATCCCTTGATGAATACTGCTTAAAGCACATCCCGTATTCATACGTACTATGTGCCCTGCCAATCTTATACTTTGCGATTTTGCTTAACTAACAAAATCAAGATTTTAATAAAGATCATTTGATTAGTTTTTCTTCCTGGCAAAAACATTAGTCAACTAATTTTCCGAGTGTTTTGTAAGAGTCTATGTCTAAAGTACATATATATTATGTACTAGCTGTTCGTATCAGGCATTGCGCGGGTTAAGGGTTAAGTTGAAAATAAATTTGTGGCGGAAAACAAATATTCCATTCTTTTGAAAAGCCTTTAATTAAAACAAGGTTTCCATTTAATCAAGGCTGAGATGGATAGGATGTATAGGGAAGAAATATGGCATATTTTTCCGTCAGGAATATCCATACAAAATTTGGGTCCAATTGGTGAAGCGGTGTAGATTTGTACAGAAAATATATCTGAGGGAGGGAATGGAGTAAAAAAATAGGGGGGAAATGTCACCTGTCAACAAATTGTTATTGTGAAAAAAGATTGCGAAATGACGTAATTTTTTTTTTTTTTAAATAGAGATGCTATCACGGAATACGTGTCACATAAATATTTACTATAAATATGCTGGTCTGGAGTGAGATTGGAACCCGCTTGAGATCACGAGACGAGAGTCCAAACCATGTTATATACAATTTTCATAACGATTATGTAGCATCTTCTGTCTCCGAATTGACGTAGAAGTTATGAAAAATTGAGACAAAAAGCCCATAATTTATCATTTTATACAAACGTACCTAATACTTGACATAATTTTATTTTTTTATAAAAGATCAACAATTTAAGGTGAGTTTTAATGTATTAAATAGGAAAATAATTTATTACACAGTTATACATTTTGTGATTTTTTATAAGCAATTAGCAATAAAAATCATATTGTGGCATTACACTTCGAGATGTTATTTTAGTTTAATGCATACATTTCTTGCTATTTTCGAAAATGAAGCTGCTGGGGTTTCTATGACGGCCTTCGCAGATCTTAAAACTAAACAGAGAACAGAAGCATAACAGCGTTTCACCGTCACCACATCATTGTCAATAACTTATTGAATAATTGGTGGTTCAGCGATATTGTGCTTCCAGTTTATAAAATAATAGTAAACGGCGTCTTCTAGATTCATATTTTGAACATAAAAGAGTTATATATAGAGTTATATGTGCGATTATCAAAATACAACTTGCAACGACAATACAATTAAAATATATTGTGTCATAATATTATCTATGTCTTGTTTTTTGTCTTGCTTTGCTCAACTTGTTTTTGTCTTAAATTGAAAAATCAGACTGTTGAAGCAATCTGTCTGATACTCCATACCTGTCTGAGCTTTTGCCAATGTAAATAAAATCGATGTTAGCGGCAGATCTCTTGCCATAAGTGGTTTTGCAGTTTTGGAGGAAACGTCAGATGACGTCAGATGTAGTTGAAGTAGATAAAATGGACATTGAAGATATTGAAGAATTTTTTGATGTTTCTTTATAATCGAATGATTTTTGATTTCATTCATAGATGAGTTTTATCTGGAATTTTTCCATTTTAAAATTGCTCTGTTATGGTTACATCTGGGTTTTCAAGCATAATTTTTTTTTGTTCGTTGATTAGTAAGGGAGCTTTGCTTTTGCACGGGTATTAAAGAGAGTTTTTTGCTTAGACATTTTTACCCTTTTGAATACTTGTTAAATATAAAACACACGATATTTATTATTAAACATTAGTAGTTTATAAAAGTGTCAAAGTTATAGAGCTGACGCACTTCTGGCCTCATGTTTAGCCTCATGTAGAGTACTCAGAGTACCGTAGACTCTAAGGAATCGAAAAAAAAATTATCCCGGGTATTTTATGATAATAAATTCTGGAGAAGGAGAATGAATAAAGTTCTTTAAATTTAAATAACGAATTATCAAACAGCACTCTACTGCTGCGATAGAATTTCTCTTGATTTTTCATCGGTATCTCAGGGTTAAATTTAAGGATTTTCCTGTACATTAAATGAGTATTTTAACATCTCTGTAACTCACGTATATGTGTCTATAGAAAAACATTTATTTTTATATATCTTGTTATATTTGTTGCCATGTCAGCTATTTTCTGAAATAATTGATGTTTTTTCGTGCTTGTTAAGCCACGTCTTGTCTCACAAAAATACATCATTTCTTCGTAAGTTGGCAGCACATTGTCTTTAATATAACCAAGCACGGTAAATTTTAATTATTTTTTAGTTCGATTAAAAACGCCAATAACCGCAAACGCGAGCTTTCTCTGAAATAATCCGAACAATACTAAAACACGAGTCGTTGCACGCGAGCGCAGTTCGGTGCTCCCACCCTCCTCACTTGAACTCATTTACTGTCAAAACAAAGGCGTATAATTGTGATTCTGTTATTATTCATACTAAAAAGCTGTATTTTGTGCACGAAAACGTTAAAATAAGGTTAATAAAATAACTCTTTGATGATGGCCTTGCAAGCCGAAACAGCTGTAACACTTAAAAATAGTTAACTCGCAGAACTTTATAATAATATTGATTAAAATTTAATTTATTTTAAATTTCAGTAATAATAATATTCATTAAATTTTATTAATAATAATTTTTAAAATTAAATTTATTTTAAATTTCGGTCATAATAAATATGGAGTTCTACAAATTAAACACAAAAATCATAAATAAATTAATAAAATAATATCTCAACTTGCAGTAACATTAATACCAGCCAGAAAATAGGATTTTTTTTTCGAAACTTTGAGGCCAATCCGGAGACAGAAGATGATTCTCAATTTGAATGATATTTTTACTCCCTTTTTATAAACTCGTGGCGTCCGTCTGCTTGCTTGCTTGCCGGCTTGCCGTCGAAAAAACTTTGGATCGATTTTTGACCCTTATCCCGTGATCTAATCGAGCTGAAACTTTACAAGCAGACTCGTGGCGACGATCAAGAAAATCTATCAAATTTACGTTAAAAAATAATAATAATAATACTATAATTTTGGATTTTTCAAATTTTTAATAGTTTTTTCGAATTGGAATCATAACAAAAGTTTGATTATTAGCAATGGCGGCCCGATAATGTCGCGGAATATTTTCTAAATTTGAATTACTCCGTCGGTATACATAATAGGTACTTCACTACACAAAATACGAAGTTTCTTATCAAAGCTTAAAACATCTGACATTTTAGAAATATATTAAATTACTGTAAGTTTAGTGTTATGTTACATGTTTTTATTCCTCTTTAATTATTGTTATATTTTACAAAGAAAGGGAGTATAATAAAAACTTGGTTTTATGGGTTAGTTTTTATACACGTAATTTTCACGTAATTTGACACCATTCTGTCCCTATTAGAATTAAATCTACTGCACAGTTGGCTACTGATGATTCTGTAGCTATTATTTTTACTATTTATAATATTACAGTACATAGATTTGATTAGTGTATAGCTATTTTATAATAAGGGAAAGAAATTATTATATCCTAATAATAATAATGACTGCCGATACGTGTCATTTCGTTTTCTAGCTGTGAATTCCAGGAAGTTACGGACTTACGCGATAGATAGAAAACAAAATGATTATATTTAAATAACCGATACTATGCGTTACTGACGTCAACAGTATTGTTTCATTACTATCTAGCGTTTAAATATCATATAAATTTTTAATTATCATATAAATAAGTTTATAATTATCATATAAACCTGAAGCTTATCATATAAATCTGTACATACATATCGCTAATGCACATTAATATGTGTATCAGTAGGTACATAAAACATTTTTGGAGTGCCATGATCAAAAATCGACCGGTTGGTAGATAATTTATTTGCATCCTTATTTACAAATGAAAATAAATAAATAATGAATTAATATTAAGACTTAACTATTAAGATGAGAATTCTTCACCAAAATAAGCGTAGGAAGACCCCACATCTCATGGCTGCGTAACTCGAGGGATTGGTAAAACTGTAACTCGACTGAGTTGTTCCGTGCAGTGATGAAAAGAGTCTAATTCGCTTATATGAACGCCGACCTCTGATAGGAGATATCACTACAAGAAGAAGAAGAATGGATTACTTAACTCTTAAAAGACTGTGCTAAAAATACCTTCAAGAATGGTGGTGTAACATGATTAAAAATCGATATAGTTTTTAAAATGTGGTAAAAAAAAATATTTTTTCAATACAAATAAGACTTTTAAAGGTCCCTTTTATATAATTATGTGAGGTAAGCTTACGTATTTGCATTACTTTAGTAAATTATGATAAAATCATGGCATATTGAATTAGCGTGCGCTCCCGCCGACGCATCATTAACAACTAAATTCAACGACGCGGCGACTGCAGTCCGTCATTGTCTAGTACGTGTTACGCGACTCTACCGTACTCTTTCGATATTGTTTTCTCTTTCACCAAAACCCAAGCAACCGCCATCTCTGTCCTACATGAAATGTGTGGTATTGTCGTGCTCTTTCTTGCTCGATTTAACTGTGACGTGCGATATTCTGCTCTCTTCTACACACTGGCCAAAAATACGAGAGTAATTAATAAATATGTATTAATTAAAAAATCCGTACATTTGTAACAGTTTAATTTAGTCATTTTGGTGTGAAAATGTATATTCGATGATTACTAAAATTGTGACGTTTTAGTTTTCATAAATAAGATAGATATTTCATAATTTCTATAACATGTAGACCTACGTTACATCACAGACACACGGGAGTTAAAACAGATATCATATTATTAACGCTCAATTAAATAAAACTATGTAATTAATTAATTAATTATTCTTTATCTGGACAATGAATCACTTCATTATGCAATTATAGGTATGCCATATACAATTCTTGATCACTTCTCTGAATCGGTTACAAATAACTCACTGACTAATCACTGTCTAAGAAATCAGGGTGTCTCTTTTTATAGATTCGTCTAGGTGAGAGCTAATATTATCGGACAATCTCATCGATACGTGTTTTAAGCATGTCGAACACCGTATAAAAATTAGTATATTTATTATGAAAGTAGGTAGATCTCTAGAGAAATACAACCTATTATAGAGTATCTCATTACGCAATTTCAGATAAATTCAAATACACGTCACGTATGACCAGGACATCATGGAACCGTTTTTTACTTTTTTATAGCTGTAACCTGTCAAAAATTACGGTAGAAATTTATAGTACATTTTTGGCGGTCCACAGAGAGGTGGCGGTGACAACATGCGTTAAGCGGCCGGTAAGGGTTTGCTGGCTCGGGATTCAAGCTCCATCGCCGGTCGTTTAATTTGATTTTCTTAGCTGCGAATTCGAACGAAATTACGAATGTTACACGAAATTACAGACATTATTATGTTTGCTTGCATTTCACAATTTCGAAAATCTTTATATAACCCCCAATCCACATTTTTCTAATATTATCAGTAATATTAAACCACTCCAGATAACAATATTTATTTAAGATTGGGATTACATTATAAACGCATAATAATAATTATAACTTAATTGAAATTGGTGGGTTCTCAACGAAATTACAGACAGACAGACAACGAAATTAATGTTTGATAGTATTTCACAATTTCGAAAAACTTTATGTAACCGCCAATTCATATTATTCTTATATTATCCGATGTATTAAACCACCCCAGGTAACGATATTTATATAAGATAAGGTATACGAATATTTAAATAACCATACCTATATATTATATTTTGAAAAAAAAATACGCAAAATAATAATCATAATTTAATTGAAAATACATCGTTTAATTATATTCTAAAATTGACAACGGTGGGTTCTCAAAGCAAGGTCAGAAAACATTTAATTAATTATATTGATTTGACAGGCGGCAGAAATTTTCTAAGAGAATACGAAGTTTATCAATTATGGATATTAGAGGGTGATATTTAAACGAAATGAAATGCTTAATGGAGACAGATTATTAAAATTTCTAACGATCTTTTTGAAAAGTTTTTTAACAATCTGACCTTCATTTAACTTAACATCACAGTTATCATTATAAAAAAATAGCATTGATTCTGTTGAAAAAAAATGTTAACTCTTAAAAGACTGTGCTAAAAAAAAAACTTTGGGGACGGTGGAGTAACACAGCGTTACCTGATTAAAAATCGGCATAGTTTTTAATATGTGATAAAATATACATATATACGATACAGGTAAGACTTTTTAAAGGTTCCTTTGTATAATTATGTAAGTTAATTGCCTGCCTTTCGGGAGTATTTTCAGAGGCCTTTTGCCTCGGTAAATTTGTTATTTATATTGTAAGTTTGTGGAGCGTCTGCTTCCGCTGCTAGATTTTGTAGATCATTGATTAAATTGTCGATGAAATATTCTCCATCTTTGTGACAATTTGTGACAAATGATTCCCCCTAAGAATCTGGTCAATTTTACTCTCACACACCGAACACATTTTACACATTCTCATAGAGGGGGTCTGTCAGCGGATCATGGACAAAACTGTTGCAAAATATGAGATTGCCGTGCTCCTGCTGCTGGAGCTGGCCAGTGGTGCATGTCAACCCCATAGGATGCGGTCTATACGAAGGGTCACATAAGAGTATATAAAAATATTAAATATTTTTGCGAAGGACTCTAGAGAAAGATTTGCTATTGCTTACACAATAGTATAGAGATTTTGCCGGAATATACATAAAATAAAATTTGAAGGTAGAAGAAAAATAAAAAGACTTTAAGAGACTTATACGGTTACAGCAATTAACTATAATATTAGGTCCTTACATATGAAATTAGCGTTTTGCCGTACTGACAAATTTGATCTCAAATATCTTCTCTTTGGTTAGGAATTCCAAATCCAAATTTATACAGCTTTTTACTCATGTATTTGTGTTTTGAAAATTATAATTCATTTGTTTTTTCCTCAATTGTTTTTTTCTTTGCGTCACTCAGTTTACAAAATGAAAAACTTGAAATATCGCGTTATTTACGAGTACGAGTTCCACCGTGGCACCAGTGCTGCAGAAACGGCTCGAAGGATTAATGATGTGTATGGCGACGGTGCCGCAAAAGAAAATACAGTGCGTTTTTAGTTCCAACGTTTTCGTTCTGGAAATTTCGACCTGCAGAACAAGCCCCGTGGACGGCCGGAGACCAAAGTTGATAATGAAGAATTGAAGGCTATTGTGGAAGCGGATCCATCGCAAACCACATCCGAGTTAGCTGCAGGCTGCGGTGTTAGTGATAAAACTGTTTTAATCCACTTGAAGCAAATTGGTAAGGTGAAAAAGCTTGAAAGGTGGGTACCTCACGAATTGAGTGAAGCAAATCAACAAACGCGCGTTGACTGCTGCGTTGCATTACTCAACCGGCACAATAATGAAGGGATTTTAAATCGAATCATTACCTGTGATGAAAAGTGGATCCTGTACGATAATCGGAAGCGCTCATCGCAATGGCTGAACCCTGCCGAACCAGCCAAACCATGCCCCAAGCGAAAATTGACTCCAAAAAAGTTACTTGTGAGCGTTTGGTGGACTAGTGCTGGTGTCGTTCGCTACAGCTTTCTTAAATCTGGCCAGACGATTACGGCAGATGTCTATTGTCAGCAACTGCAAACCATGATGGAAAAGCTAGCTGCTAAACAACCGAGGCTGGTTAATCGCTCTAGGCCACTGCTGCTTCATGATAACGCTAGACCACACACTGCACAACAGACGGCTACCAAATTAGAGGAGCTTCAATTGGAATGTCTAAGACATCCACCGTACTCTCCGGACCTTGCCCCAACAGATTACCATTTTTTTCGAAATTTGGATAACTTCTTGCAAAGGAAAAAATTCAACTCCGATGGGGCAGTCCAAACCGCCTTCAAAGATTTTATTGATTCCCGTCCGAATGGTTTTTTTAGTAAAGGGATCGATGAACTACCTATGAGATGGCAAAAGTGCATAGATAGCAATGGTACATACTTTGATTAAATAAATATATTATAATAAAAAAAAATCGGCTTTATGTTCCTCCCATACTAAACGCCAATTTCATATGTAAGGACCTAATATTATGGCGGAATAGTTTTATGCGCGACTTCCAATCCTATTAAATTGTAACCAAATGAAACACTCTCGCATCTCAGAAATTTTCAGCAAAGTATACATTCATATTTCTACTACGTAAAATACAATAGAAATACAGCTTGTACCGCGCTTAACTCTGTAGATGCTGTCTTTCACGCGAGCTTCGCGAATTTCGAGACAAATTTCTTACACAAGAATGAAACATTGCTCTTCCATCTCGGGTATTTAGCAGAAATACTTGGTGTGCATCAGTTAAGAGTTGCGTGTAATAGATAGAAAGTAACATTAGTTAGTATCTCGTTCGCTAAAGTCCACACTGTAGTTTATGAGGTTTCGAGACAAAAATTTCATTCGTGTATACGCTTCCTTAGTGCCAGTTGTTTGATCGTTAGTAATAGTTATAGTTAAGCAAAAACATAGATTTTTACGAAAATAGGTTGTTCGATTTGTGGAAAAGGCAAAAATATTACTCTTATATCTTATCAAACACCCGGCCCTTAAAAATTTAAGAATATTAATTACATTTTGTTAAAATGCATTATAAAGATATTGAGTTAATTTAAATTAAATTAATAAATTCAATACTATCTTACTTCATAATTTATTATATATAATAAATAGATCCTTGCGTGATATTAACTACAGAATACACTTTTCTATGGTTGAGTAATTAGACACATTGCAGAATATAAATTGAAATGTTATATTATTGTAACGAAGCTAAAAAGAATCACGCACTCGTGTCAAGTGACAGCTGTTTGAAATGTTCATAATACCAAAGATTCCAGAACGGTCTAGCGTAATCTACAGCTTTCGAGAGACGTCTCCAAAGTTCCAGTAACATCTGGAAGTTACAACAACCTGCGAGAAAACACTATAAAAGTCTAGTAAATACTAGAGAATTCTTGAAGGTTTGAAAATTCAACGTTATCGGGTATAAATAAACGGATCCAGGCCGCGGAGAGCCATTTGTTATTTTGACGTTTCCTACGATGCGGCTGTAGCGGCGAATCACGAAGCGAAAACAGTGTTACCATCAGGCACGTGAACTAAGCGATAGATAATTAAGTGGTACTTACTCGTGTGCGATATTTGAGCGAATATTCTGGAAAAAGTTCTTAAGTAGCGAAATAAACCGGAGCGAATAGTAATACGTGCTGAAATTGGATGGATTATTCTAGTAAATAATAAAGTGTTAAAGCTATTATAAACTGTCTATTTACGAGTGATAAATTTGCAAAACACTATAATTTAATATTAGCGTTACATTTAAGAGACTTTGTACGTTTGTTTAATTAATTATTCAGTAATCAATAATATCAGTTATTTCATTCCAGCGTTTTCTTTAATTCCTTCTGCAGCTACGACACGTGACATTATAAATAATAATTTGAACGAGATATAAAATAACCGCTCAAATTAAATTCTAAAAATAGGACTTAAACATAAGTTTATTTTCTTGTACGTAGTCATAGCTGCAAAATCTATGATTTAGAGCAAAAAAAACATATTATGCAAAATTTTCTCAAGCGCTCTATTATCTGCTTTACCTGTTCGCTAAAGTCTACCCAGTTCACTTGTTATACTATGGAATTCTTTTGGGAATCCCTAAAGCCGAAACCGATTCAGAATATAAACGCCTAGATTTCTACTTATACCTACACAAGTACTCGTATGTACAGGTAAATATATACTGATGTAAACCTATAACTTCGCTTCAAATACGATATAGCCCACAAGAGTTTGAGCCACAAAAATGCATAAACATTTTTACGGGCCACTTTGCAGCTGATATTATGATCGAAAAAAGAAAAAAGATTTTGAAAAGATCAACAAAACGCGATAAATCTTGTTGGTAGTACCCCGTATTCTAAACGCACGGTTAAGGATAAACTAACAGCGGATATAAATAGCGGTGCACGTGTTCTCTGGAATGTTGTTCGAGATGAAAATAACTCTAATCTCTATCTCTGAACTCTCACAATTATTCTCCGACGGTGTCAGGGCTTTTCGATTAATTAAAGAAAATGAACTTTTTTAAAATCGCGTTACATGTCCCAGACATAAAAAAACATGTTTTTATGGATTACCCCACCTCTCCTTTTATAATTCCATTTTGTTTAGGCATTTTCAAACGTCGTCTGTTTTTTAATTTCAGTTTTAGTTTAGTTGCTAGTTTTAGTTTCGTGAAAATAAAACTATATATAAAGTGTTAACATAAACAGTTTTTTTTTCAAATTTATTTAATGCGCGCCGATAGTAAAACAAATGAGTAAAATTCATGGATACTTCATTCAAATGAAAATTTTCTGCTGAATATTGTATTTTGCTTTTACGTTATATTTATTTGATTAGAGGCCCTAAAATGAAATGTCAATTAGATAACAGCAAGTAGGTACTTTCGACACCTCCTTCTATTCGAATGACGAATTCTTCAAGTCAAGACCGGATGGTTTTTACTGCAGAGGTACCGAAAAACTTGCAGGAAGTTGGACATAATGAAGAAGAATACATTATTGACTATTTTGTTTTATGTTTCGTATGAAAATATGAACGCAATTTATTGACACCCTATGCATTAATTTTATTGCATTAATTGCATTTCTATAAAATGTAACGCACTTTATTTACGTGCTTTTTAAGGCCGTGTTGCGAAACATTAAGCCCAGAAAAACATTTATATGTTCACATACATGTATGTGATAATATCCGATTGGTCGAAAGTCTACCTCGAATACAAAGCGTACATTTTTTATGTTCAAAGCCATTCGGCCCAGGATTTTGTAATCCAAATAAATTTTCAATTCTGGTGGATCCTTGTCCAGTGTACACCCGAGTGCAATCCGCTCCAAAGTAGAAAGAGGGAGGGTTCGAAGATCATCAGGGTTGGGGAAAAGGCAGATTAGAGAGGCGGAGAAGGAGGTGAATATTCAGAAGGCGAGGGAGCGTAGGAGACCCGTTTCCATTCTCGTTAACAACCTTAACAGGAGATTAATTATATGTACTAGTAACGGTACAAAATTCTAATTTGATTCGATATTTTACACTCGCAGAATTTACATTTAATATTTAGATATTTGAGCAATTAATATCTTCTCCGTAAGTTTTGTTACTCAATAGTTTAGTGAGAATATTATTCAGCACTTATCCGGAAAATAAATATATTAAAATGCCGTTAACGACAAACGTAATAACATATTATCACTACCTACCAATCTACCTACAACAAGGTAATAAGTAAATTTCATACATATATAAGTGTTTAAGATACAAATTCACATCATTGCCGTACTTATTTTATCGCTGGAGGAAAATAAACATAATACTTACAGGAGACGTGTATTATCACGTGTACAACAAATCTTTTTTTTTTCTAATAATATGTAATTTTACTATATTTTATTTACTTACTTGTGCCCGATATTTCATAATTTCAATTTTTATTTATTACATATTTCACTTTACGTTACATAAGTAACGCACAATCGTTTTTTTCTTTCCTTTCCATAAAATGAGTTAAACGCTTGTAAATATGGAAGAAGTATTAATTACACTTGTTATTATCTTGTATCACTATCCCACCAAACATATTCCATCAAATCACGTGGTTAACTTCTACAATACATTTAAGTAAATTTTCTGTTCCTATTTTTGAAAATCTCATCATTGGAAATCTATATTTGATAATTAACGATAGGTATCAGTAGTAGATATGTGGATTCAGTCAAAGGAATCAAAACTCTATAGGTATAAAAAAGTGTAATTATGTCGTTTTTGCATTTTACGTATATACTATACGATAAATTACACAAATGAATGTAAATTAAACTATTATATAATTGAATAGATAAAGTAAAACTTAAACGCGTAGTCGATTAATCTACGGTATGAAATAAGCAAGTGGAGAAATACTAGATCGAAACCTCCTAATAAAATTATAAATGCGTAGAGCAGAGCCGACTCTTCGGACTCAATATTAAATTTGGATTCGTCTTTCATTGTGATATCCTACAAAAAGTTAATTACGGAAATCGTCTACACAAAGGCCGCTTTTTGCTTTTAGTTACGGATTTTGCTTACCCAGCATTCCTAGCCCTGAGATAAAAGAAAAATCTATTCAAGATGGAGATATTTGGATTGATATAAGCATATATACTCGATTTCTGTGTTTTTTTTTCGACACTTTATCAATGCGTAAGTATTGCTGTAATCATAAAACGTCTTGTACATTATAATTTTCAAAAATAATTAGGCGAGCATTTTAATGAATATTTCTTAACTGAATATTATAATCGAAATGTAGATACATTTCATTTTAACTGATACCCACACATATTTACTCTTGGGCACAATAAAAGTATTACACGAGGAGGACTAAAATTAAAATTACATGTAAAAGTAAACAAATATTGGAATGGAAAATCTGTAAAAAATATTCTTATGTCATCTGATTTTGCGGAGTTCCTAATAAATTATGTATAGCTAAAAATAATTTTGTGGAGGGGACAGGTTCCATTGTTTTGCAAAGTCAAAAAAATTGACTCAAATCAGTTAAACGGTGTAGATTTGTATAGAAAATTACCCGCGCGGCTTCGCACGCGTAGATTTTTAGTAACTTTTAATTATATTTTATCAATTTGTGTAGATATTATTAACCTTAACATTATAATATATATATATCGTCGCGGATTTTTGATAATATATAGCCTATGTCCACCCTGAAAGTCCATTCTAAATATTGGTGAAAGAATTTTTGAAATCGGATGAGTAGTTTCGGACATTACCTCCTATAACCAAACAAACTTTACCTTTTTATATATTAGTAGGTAGGTAGTATAGATTAGTATATGGAAACAAAATAACTAGGCTTATAGCCATCAACACCATGCATCAATACTTACGGAAGATTTCTTTCTAGTCTTATAAATATATATTTCAATATTTATAGTTTCTTTAAAATAATTCAATTTTTGTGATAGGTTTTTTATTTCACCTCAAACAACTAAATGTAAGGTTTTACTTTTGAAAATATCAGGCACAAATGACAGACAGGAAACAATGATATCGATTTTGTTATATTCCACTAAAAAACTTTATTTATGTCGGCAAAAATAACGAGCTGTCATTAACACGTAGGCTAGCGCTGCCAATATAGGAATATTGACTTTAAATTTTAAAGTGTGATTCTGTACAAAGTTTCATTCTGCAGGCAGGCTGGACAAAAATACACACGGTAACTGAAAATCAATTCTTTAATTTGGCACAAAATGTTTAATCCTGTTTCACTCCCACCAATCATTTACTTTTTACGGGCTGTGTATTTTTTTATTGGATAGGTCCACTGTGATACGCAAATATGTTAAAAACTTTGAAATGCACTCAATAGAATTACGTAGACATATAAAAACACTACAAAACTAGAGGGCGTTTCGATTACTCATTACATTAATCACTACGACATTTAATGAGAATATTTTTAGCTGTATTTTAAAAGTCTTTCATTGTGTGTTATCGCAGAAAGCAATACATGAATAATAAATTTAATGTTATACTGAAAAAGTAAACATTAAAACACATTATTATATTAAGTTTTTTTTTAAATTTTATCACAATAAAACTTTTTATAAATTTAATTTATAACGCCTTACTAAGTGAAACCTGTTCTGGGGCAGTTATGTTTCTCAACATATTTTGTTATTCTAGATAAAATCACAATTATACAATATAGGAAAATGAGTTATAATACAAAAAGAATAATAATATCAGATATTGATTCAAAAAGAAAAAAAATAACCCATAAAAACCAAGTTTTTTGTATTCTTCCTTTCTTTGAAAAATATAACAATAATTAAAGACGAATTAAAACATATAACATAACACTAAACTTACAGAAATTTAATATATTTCTAAAAATTGATAGATTCAATTATCATCAATATCGTACCTTATGAATTTCCAGCGTCAAATGATTTACTCAGAATCAGATTTGAGTAATGTAGAATTCTTCAAAACTAAGCAGAAATCTAAAAGAAATAAATTATTATTTGATTTTTTCCCAAAAATTTTCCTGTCATCTGTGAACCAATTGTTTTGTAAATTTCCGAAATTCGTAGTGATGTACCTATTATACCGACGGAGTAATTCAAATTTAGAAAATATTCCGCGACGTTATCGGGCCGCCGCGCCGTTGCCAATCAAACTTTTCTAATGATTCCAATTTGAAAAAACCAATAAAATTTCAAAAAATCCGAAATTTTACTATAATTATTAATTTTTTCTAACGAAAATGTGATAGATCTTCTTGATCGTCGCCACGAGTCTGCTTGCCAAGTTTCAGCTCGATTGGATCACGGGAAAAGGGTCAAAAATCGATCCAAAGTTTTTGTTGACGGCAAGCAAGCAGACGCCACGAATTAATATAAAGGGAGTAAAAAGAGGTAGATACAATGACCAATGACCAGGTAGTTAAAAAATTAAGTAGATGAAAAATTAACCATATAAAAGATTGATTAACGTGAATTAAATTAAAATGAATTAACAAGAATAAAAAGGTGGATAAAAGATAGGATAAAAGATGCCTTAATTAAGTGAAAATAAATTTACAACTGGAAATTGTCGTCCAATATTCGATTTAATAATATATCAATCAATATAATGCGATCATTCTTAACACTTTTTTTACATTTTTATTATATGAAACACTACAGAAATAAAAACCTTACAAAACATACTGGGACTGCCGAATCTCTTGTATTGAAAAAAATGTACAGCTGGCATTGCTTATAATTCTCTACTCTAAAAAATATAATTTACAGAATAATGGCATTTAGAATGATTAAATTGGGTACAGGTAAAAAAATCGCGACCAATTTCATAACTATTTCATGATCTTGATGAACATTCAATAATTGTGGTGATTTTACCGATTTTTTGATAAAATATGACGAAATATGACGAATATGATGACAGAATATGACAGCAGGTTCCTTCAAGTTCTTTTAAGAGTAGGCTGCCGGCATAACCAAAAAGGGGGATACACTAGCGTAACATGCGGAAGTGTATGCGGTTTGAGAACAGGGCTCCCGCCTCAGTCATGCGAGGACTCGTTACGAGGGATGCTGAGGAAGAAGAATTCAATATTCAACAAAATAATTAAGAAAATCATGGACTAAAAACATGGGAAGACACGAAATTGGTGCTCTCACCTAAAAATAAATTACTAATAATTACTGGTTTCTGTACCTCTTCTTTTTACTTCCTTTATATTAACTCGTGGCGTCTGCTTGTCTTCTTGTCTGACGAAAAAACTTTGGATCCATTTTAAACCCCTTTCCCGTGATCCAATCGAGCTGAAAGCAGACTCGTGGCGACGATCAAGAAGATCTATCAAATTTTCGTTAAAAAAAATTAATAAATTTTTGGATTTTTCAAATTTTTAAATGGTTTTTTCATACAACTTATTAAATTGTATGAAAATATTTCAACGAGTCTGATAGACGCGAAACCTGATTATAGTATAATTTTGGATTTTTGGAAATTTTTTATTATTCTCTTTCGTAGCGTCGCCCGACCGAAGCCCAACGCGTAGGTTAAGCGAAAAAAAATGTTTAAATGAGAAAGGGAGAATAATAAAAACTTGGTTTTTATGGGTTACTTTTTTACTCCCTTTTTTTTAACTCGTGGCGTCTGATTACTTGCTTGTCTGACGAAAAAACTTTGGATCTATTTTTAACCCTTTTCCCGTGATCCAATCAAACTGAAACTCTGCACGCAAACTCGTGGCGACGATCAAAAAGAACTATTAAATTTTCGTTAAAAAAATTAATAATTATAGTATAATTTTAAATTTTTCAAATTTTCAATGGTTTTTTCATACAACTGTGTAAGTTGTATGAAAATACTCCGACGCATCTGGTAGACACGAAACCAGAAAATGAGAAAGGGAGTATTGTAAAATCTTGGTTTTTATGGGTTAGTTATTTTGTAATCTTTTTTTCTTTTTTTGTCCAAACATTAATTCTTTTAACAAAAACTGTATTTTTTCAATATTTTTTTATATACGTTTACTTTATATTTACTACTAGAAACATTTTTGAGAAATAACTTGAAACTAGACATATGTGAATTAATTTTTAATTGTACAACACTATTTTGTATACAATACCTATCTCAACACAGATTCTTCTAGTGAGACAGGCGTAAATAAATGCATACACACTTTATTTTGTAGGTACCTTCACAATGCTTATTTTATAGAATCATTTAGTCAAAATTAGATTTCAGTGTAGCTGTTTAATACAAATAATGTATATTCGTCGTCAATTATTGTGCGGGCCAAATTTCCACATAATTAATTTATTTCAATAAAAAAATCGTACTTCCTATTTTATTATTTATCATAGTTAATATTTATATTCGTCAAAGAAAAGACTGTTTTTTCTTATTAAATACGCTAAATTCCTAAAATAAAATATGTAATACGATCACCACCGGCATTAAAGAAAATATCTAAAAATTGTACATCTTAAAATAGAATGTCCGGAATCACTCACCCTGAATATCTTCATTGAAAAGAACAACGCACATTCCTCGGTTACATTTCACCCGGCACAAATGGATTTAGACAATACTTTTTAGGAGAAATCCCCTTAATTTACGTCTGAAAGACCATTATGCAGTCTCCGCTCCCTGGCTGCGCTGTACAGCTTCGTCTTCCACCCGCTGCCCGACCATCTCCTGGCCCCGAACCCCCGCGCCACCCACGCCGCGTAGTCTACTAGACGGAATAACAGCTTCCAAGTATATTTAGCTTCAATTGCCAATATATACCAATTGTCTGAGGTCTGCGAGAGGATAAGCGGTGCTCTGTGCGAATTCCGAGTTTACCGCTAAATAATTTAATTGTATCTCTCACGTTGGCTTGTATCAGCCGCGGTGGCCTTGATCCAAAATCTTCAAAAGAGACTTAGACAAATAACCGAACCGGGTGCATTGAAAAAGGATACACAAATAAATTCTGAATTTTAACGTGACTTCAATCGTTTTTGCTTACATGAAGTGTATCATTTCTTGTATTGTGGATCTCTGGCCAACTAATTGTTTTTACGGTTAAAGTCATTTCCGACAGTGAGTAGATCGATTTCAATTCAAACTAGATACATTTTCTACTTGCTTGTGATAGAAAAAGTTATCCTACCATTTAAATTTTACTAACCAAATATTTACAATTAAACAAATTATAAATATAACAATATAAATTATATTATTTTGGTTACCGTCGTTTACCCGATTAATTTAATTCGTACCTGAGAAAATATAAAATAAAAAAACTTAATTTCGTGACATATTTCGATATATTTAAACTGTTTTATCGATTTAAAAAAATAATGTTCAAAAAGTAGATACACAGAAAACACAATACAAACATGATTCAGTATATTAGTCTTGTGTAATTTGAAAGCACGCTACTGGGACCGCATGACCGAGAGAGATGTAATTCAATCCAGAAATAAAGAGAAATAAATAAAAAATTACTATTTGCGCGATTACAGAAAAAATATTATTTATGTAATTAATAACTTGGATATGAAAGATATTTAAAATTTAAAATCATTCACAGTACCTTTGGCAAAAATCATATATCTTTCTTCAATGGAAAAAAATAGTGTAACAATAAAATGCAAGCCGATAAAATAGAAAATAAATAAAAATACCTTGATATTATGCAGAACGTGCTCGCGCATGAATATTTTTGTGGATGGAGAAGTTTCGGGAGGGTTTTAGCATTCCAAAATTTTCATCCGAAACCCGTACCAAACCAGAACAAAGACGGCTTGTCCCGGAAATCTAATTCTTACGTGATACTCGATCCCTCATGCAAGTATATTATGAAGACGTCAAGCATCCTTATCTACATACTTAACATGCACATACATTTCAGACATGACTGATTTTTCGGGTCTGTTTATATTACAAGCTATTCGGCCGGGCTTATTTTGCCAGGTCACGGTGAATTAAAATGGAAAATCTTTATACCTTCAGTTAAATGCTTTTGTAAAAGACCAGGACAACTTTTGCTAAAGTTTTTTCCTAATCCCTTCATTCATACAATTTTATACTTGAGTAGTTGAATATCAAAACCTACCTAACGCCATAAATTATTTTTTTAGCAAACTGAAGAAAAGTATTTTATACCAAAAAGTAATGGAATAAGGGATTAAAAATAAAACATTCTAATAACATAACGTAAATGAATTTTATATACTTCGTAAGTTATTTCAATATTAATGATGGACTTTAAGTACATTTTGAAACTAGACAATGGATTTAGGTTGCTTTTGAAATTTAAACAATTGGATTTAGGTTGATTTTAAAGTTCGAGGAAATAAATATGTTCATTGCATTTTCGGGAGTGTAGTGAAATAAAGTTCTCAGTAATTTAAGAGAGTAAAGCGTTATTAAATGTTTTTCTAATTTTTATTAAACATTAATAAAATAATGATAAACATATTCGAATCGACGTCTCACAGCGATTTGAAGACATTAGTGGACGTAGCATCGCAGATTATAGGATGAAACGCATCAAGAAACGTGTGCATTTTCTAAAAAAGTCAATGTGCCTACCCACTGTTTTATAAAATTTTGGCCTAAGACGACAACAACGTCGTTTTTGCAATAAATAATTTCTCAAATATCACTTTTAATCGTTTTTGGCATGGTGAAAAATAGAAACTTTCTTAAAAAAACATCGACAATAACATGAAATACAAAAATCTGTACATAAAGCCCCTTTTTGGCACTTCGATTATACACCTAAAATCTAAATTCAATCAACTGTACTAATTTTCAATTCAATAATCGATTTTCAATTGAGCATCTTTATGATTGTTACTCGATTCAAAATGATTGACAATTATTACTAATAGTATTCAAACACTAATTTCAAGAGAATAAATTGTTGAGAGTTTAATGGATGCGCGCGCATTTCATGGTCTCGCATTCCCGCTACTTGCTGTGCAGCATGCTGCGCGTGCCCAACTTTTGTTTCAATAAAAAAATTACCCTGAACGCGCCAAAAGAACTATAACTCCAAAAATTAACAATTATTTAGTGTATCTCTACTTGAATATAGACGTAGATGACTTGGGTGACCAAATCATCAGAGATGAATTTGAACACGCATTAAAAATGCTTAAAATAGAAAAACACCAGGAGTTAATGAAATACCTACTGAGCTAATTAAATCAGCAGGTAATGGCACTATGGAAGCTCTTTATAAATTGGTTAATAAGATATATGAAACAGGGATAATTCCAGATGATTTCAAAAAATGTGGATTGTTTCTCTACCCAAAAAACCCGGTATAACCAAATGCGAACAACATGCCTCTAAAATACTCACCAACATTGTTTTGAAAATAATCGAACCAAAGGTCGAAACAATCCTTACTCCAGACCAATTTGGATTCAGGAGAGGAATGGGAACCAGGGAGGCTATTCTAATCCTACACGTGATATTAGAAAAACGAAACAAAAAAAAACCAAAACACATATCGCACTCCCGCAAATAGAGAGTCATAAGTCAAAAAATCTCAGTTTTGAGTTAAATATACAGAATTGTTCGGGAAGATCCACTCTATCTTCAAAAAAATCGTCATAACTAAGCTTCAATCATACGCCGCTATGTGATTATGTGACTGTATTTGATTAAGCGTTTTTTCGTCCAACTCCTTCTCAAACAGTGTCATTTCTGGGCTTGAGTCGGGTGCACGCGCGCATATTTCATATTTCCATTCTCAAATACAGTAGTATATCAAAATCTGATATTATTTTAGAAGTAAAGTGGTGTTGAATACAATTATCACATCTCAAATAGAGTTGTAAATCAAAAAGTGACTGTTTTTGACTGAGGTAAGAGCTAAAACATAATATTTTACTTCTCAATTAAAGACGTAAGTGGAAATATGACTTTATTTGAGAAGATATTTTAGCTTTCTGAATGAATACTAATTATTTAAATGGTATTATTTTGTATTAAAACAGTATTTTAGAATGTAATCACAACAATCTTGATTTATATTTTAAGATATGTCCATCTTTGAGAAGACAATTGATACTTTCGCGTGTCTTATTTTGACATACGTCTTTGTTTGAGATAACTTTAAAAAGATTTATGGATAGGTATTAAGATTTGATTGTACTTTCAGATGAAGAAATATAATTATAATAATCGACGCACGGTGAATATTTTGCAATTAGTATCAAACGCGAAGGAAGATATGAGACCTCCTCCTCCCAGACCACGTTCATTTGGTATTTATTATATCCGATACATTTTGAATTACGTAATATAAATTTTAGTTTATAATAATACAAGCTTATGGTGGACTATACTATAATGTGCGTAAAATTGATGTTATATAGTTTCCGATGCTGAAGAACAAAAGGAAAATATTTCAGAAGAAAGAGCCAAGGATAATTTTACTCGTAACAGCAGTGATGAATTTTCACTGAAAGGTACAAAAAAAATTGCATTACTACTAAGGCTATTTTAGAATAAAGTTATATAATAATGATTATATGTCATTGTTTCATACTATATTATTTAACCCATAGTTTCGGCTGTAGTAGAAGATTCCCCGAACATGACATTTGGAGAAACTATTGACTATTATAGCAAAAGCAGAATTACAGCATCGGAAGCTGAAGCCGAAAACAGTGCAAATCTCTTTGTTTTTGATACGCCAAGTAAGTACCTACTCTTTATGTTATGCAAAAGACATAATTTGCTATACTAACCGAACATCTCGGATTGACACTGCTCATATTATGTTTTACACAATAAAGATAGAAATATTACATTTTTATTTATTATTTGCAGAGGAAACTGATGTTCTTGAAATTATACCCCCCGTCTAGAGTGAGTCAGAGATTAGAAGTGCAAGCTCAACATGGAAAGTTAATGAAACTTCAAATTTAACAAAGTTAAAGTTCCAACGTATTTCTTCATTTTTTTCTTCTTATGATGACTCATCTTCTGATGAATCATCTTCTAAAGAAGACAGCGATGATTCCGTCAAAGACCCAGATTTTATCCCTGCAGAGATCGGGCAGCTGCCAACAACGGCATCTTTAAATGAGTCACCAGCTGAAAGTCAAGAAATATGCCCACCAGATCAGCAGTCAACAACTTTGCCAGCGAAGCCTCTCAATACTAGAAAACGGAAAGCCATCCCTCAGGAATGGGAACAAAACCAAAGAAAAATGCTGAGAAATAAAGGCCACGCTTACGTAACGACTCAGAAGAAAACTTCCAAAGCCAGAGAAATTAATCCTCCGTGTAAAGAAAATTGTCGCTTGAAATGCTCCACCAAATTCACGGATGATGAAAGAAAGGTCATTTTTCAAAACCACTGGAAGCTTGCAGACATAAATCGGCAGCGTGACTTCATAGATAAATGTACGGTTTCTGTCGATCCGAAATACAGATATACAAGAAAGGACAGCAGCAGGAAATTTAATAATGCTTTTTATTTAGAAGTTAGAGATAAAAAAGTCAGGGTCTTGGAAAAGAAAACTAACGTAGGTACAATAACTGAAGACCAACGAGGAAAACACGAAAATCAAAAACGCGTCCCCGAGAGCATAAAGGAAGCAATTAGAAACCACATTAAGTCTATCCCACGCATCGAAAGTCACTATTTACGGGCACAGAGTGAAAGAGAATTCATTGATGGAGGAAAAACTATAACTTCCTTGTATAAAGATTATATAGAAGAATGCGAAAAAAAGAGCGAGCCTTATGCAAACCTCGTTATGTATTCAAAAATATTTAATAACGAATTTAACTTAGGATTCTTTGTCCCCAAAAAAAGTAGGTGTGAACTCTCTCTACAGCGTATGAAAATGCTACAGGTAACGATAAAACCAAGCTTGAAGAAAAATTTGTTAGACACAATAATGAAAAAAAACTATCCTGGCAAGAAAAAGAGGCGGATAAATTGAAAGCTTCAAAAAACTTCGTGGTGGCTACCTATGACCTGCAGGCCACACTATCACTGCCACAGGGAGACGTGTCGGTGTTTTATTATAAAAGAAAGTTAAATAATTACAACTAGACAGTCACTGAGTTGAAATCGGGAGGAACTAAATGCTTAATATTTTGTCATTTCATTATACATTTTGTCATTTCCTTACATTATTCTGATTTGAAATAATAAAATCCTTGTTATAACTCAAAATTCACAGTATTTTATTTTAAAAACCTCTTAAAGTGAAATAAAAAAGAGTCACAACTCAAATTTTTCAAAAGGAAATGTAATGACTTCCATACCATACAAAAGCTTGTTTCTTTATGAATATAACAATATATAAGACTCAAAATAATGACCAAAGGAAAAAAATAAAAAAAATAAAAACGTAATTTTTTTTCGTTTTTTCGCTTTCTTGTAAAATGCACTTTTTTGAGATATGACTCTATATTTGCGGGAGTGCGATATATTTCCTTTGTAGATATAGAGAAAGCGTTTGACAAAGTGGAATGGAAAAAGCCCTTCGAGGTACTGAGAAGGATTGCTATAAAATATAGAGATAAACGAATCATAGAAGCTCTGTACAAAAACGAATCGCTATAATCAGATGTGTAAATGCCGAAAAAGAAGCAGATATAATACAAAGTGTGAGACAAGACTGCTCTCTCTCTCTCCAGTGCTTTTTAATGGGTATATCCAAAGTGCGATTGTCAAAGTAAGAGAAGAAATGGACCACAAAAGAGGCGAAATTAGAAAATAGAATTCACGGCCAAAAAATTGATATAAGGTTCGCATACGATATTTCTCTAATCGCAGAAAGCGAGGATGAACTAAAAGAGGCATTGGAAACAATGGAAAATATCCTAAATACGAAGTTCAACATGAGGATAAACATGTATAAAACAAAATTGATAACCGTAGGCAGAGATGAACAACAAATGAACATACTAATGTCAGGATTTTGTCTATCTTGGGAGTAAAATCACATGGGATGACCATACAAAAAGAGAGATTGACAGTCACATCCACTAAGCAAAACTTGCATATTACACAAAATCAAAGATTTTCGAATCCAATAATATAAACCTAAAGCTCCGCAAGCAATTAATAAAAACTTATGTGTGGAGTATTTTTCTGTATGGATGTGAGACATGGTGTATTGGCGACAGAGAAAAAATGATTAGAAGTCTTCGAGATGTGGACCTACAGACGTGCCCTAGGAATTTCCTGGAGAGACCCCATTACGAATGAAGAGGTTCTTATCAGGATCGATGAAACCAGGCACATGATGAATACCATCTCGAAAACGCATGCAAAATGGATGGGGCATATTTTATGCCATGGAAATCTGCTAAAAACTATACTGGAGGGAATAGTAAAGGAAAAGATTGCCAGAGGGCGCCCTAGCCGTGAATATCTTGAGCAAGTGTGCCAAGACATGAATTATGCCTTCTACACAGAGCTGAAGGGGATCGCTGGAGACCGAGCAGAATGGAGAAGAAGATGTGCTTTGCTGTAAACCAATCCCACGAAACCCAGAAAGCAAGGACTTGAATAATTGTTTTTTCAATAATGTATTTGTATTTACGGCAAAGAAAAAAGTGAATACGGGATATATCTTACATCAATTTTGTTGGGACGCATTTTGTCTCACGTCAATTCTTTACACAAATAATGTTTGTGTAAATAATTGATGTCAGAAAAAAGTTTTCGAGGTCAAACATAACGAATACATACCAACTATAATATAAATAATAATATAACAAAATTCAATGTAGCCGTGTAGCGAAACCCCACCATAACAACGTTATTATATGCATGTATTATATATTCCAATATTACATCACATATTTTTTTTACATTATATTACATATTACAAAATTATACGTTATTATTACATTATATTAATATTACAAAATAATTAAAAGAAATTAATCTAATTCATATTAATGACAATAAGAAAAAATCAGAATAGAATATTTAGCAATAAAAGTAAACGATTTTACATATGTGAACTATTAAGATTTTGCTGTTGCTAACAAAAAAGAAACTAAGATTGTCTTGAATATGAATATGTTAAAATATAACTACGTTAAATTTAAGATTCTTACGGGTTGAATATATATTGGAGGTAAATTTTCTCGGTATCCTGTGTCAGTTGGTTCTGTAAAGTATAGTGTTTTGTTAGGTACATACCTATATCTACCTATACCTATACCTATATATATATATATAGTACGGGCTAAAGAGAACCAGTGGTGACTATGTCGGTTAGTTGCTGCATTGCTGTCTGCCCGACCGGGATTCGAATCTTTCTCCAGCCGTGCAATTTTTTTTTAGCCATGAATTCGAACGAAATTATTATATTTAGATATTATTAGAACCATAATTTCAAGTGCATTTTGCTGTCTCGCATTTTCGCTACATACCCCGCTATAATGTGCACGCTACGCGTGCGTAACTTCCGTTACAGTAAGTATGACTGAATACGCCAAAAAAAGATAATTTTCTCTCTATAAGTCTCTTTTGTTTGTGCACTACCTGAAGAATTAAATTCAGTGACTATTTTAAATTATTCACCATAGGAACTTACGACATAACTTTAGTAATAAATCACCTTTAAATGCAGCCCTGATTATGACGTCTTTAAAGCACATCCATTCGGAATATGCGCCGATATTTATTCATCGTATGGAAAAATGAGCGACACCGACAAAACATGCGACAAACATACATTATATAAATGTTTATACATAAACATATACACGAAAAGACAGATAGAGCTCATGAAACAAACATTAATAAGCACTTGCGTGAATTATGATACATTACAGTTACACATCCTGAAAAATAATTTTACCATGGCTATAAAGTCACAAATACTTTTTTATATATCTCTTAATTAGTAGAAATATTCTTTCAAACTTGAAAACTCTAAAATTTCTATTTTAATTGTACGTACCTATGTAATTATTGAAATTTGTTGATAGATTACGAAATACTTAAATATTTTGCAGAGGTTGCACGGAACAACATTTTAGGACACTTTTCTCTTCATGATGGTCCCAAATCTACCTTCCGTCAAAAATGTATGTATGTGCAGGGTATAACAGAGCTACTCCATAATACTTAACAGGTAGATTCCTGCCTAAATAATCAGTCGAAAATTTTTAAAACAATGTCTTAATATCAATAGTTATATATGGAGAAAAACGCTCAAAATTTGCATTTTATTTTCAAATGTTATGATTTATTTTCTGTAAAACGTTTAACTATGATAACAAACCATTATTGAATATTTAAAATTCATTTGTTTCAAAACAAGTCAAATAAAATTATTAAAACATTGCTGAAATTTTAAAGTTTTCATCACGGTATTTGACTTGCATTAAAACGAATGAAGATTGATTTTAAAATAGTGAGATGCCGCAGAATATTATAATTTTCGTATAAAACTCATCTATCTTTAACGTGGGTTTCTTCAGTAATGTTTCCTTTGGGATCTGGGAGATCGGATTTCCAGTACTTTCTTTTGTGAATCCAATAATTTGGATCTCCCCAAACCACAAAGAACTTACCGTCGGCACTGTAACTGCCAAAACTTTTATGCCAACACTTACAAATTTTATATGCATTCATTATTTAATGAGGCTTTGTTAAATGATCTCCGTTAAAAAATGTTGGTATCTACTTATTTTTCCTAACCAGACTTGGTGTCATGAGTTAAAAAGCATTTATTTTATAAATATTGTAAAAGGGCTTAAAAAAATCACGCACTTCTGTCAAGTGACAGTTGTTTGAAGTTATCAAAAACTATCGAAAAATTCAAAACGGTCTAGCGTAATTTACGGCTTTCGGGACGCACCTAAAACATTCGAGAAACATCTATAAAAACCTGGAAGCCATGGGAAACACTGGGAACACCTAGAAGGTTTGATACCAGTATTGGCCAGATATAAATAAGACCGCGCTCGGGAGTCGTTGGAGCGCGTTGAGCAAAACAAAGTGAGCCGCGAGCCGCGAGGCCGGGCTGGCCAACCGTGCGATAATTCAACAGCAAATGCTCTAGCGAAGTTCCTTCTAACGTAGCGAGATAAAAACTCAAGCGATATTCTAGTGAATAGTGAATTTTTTTAAAGCAATAATAAAGTGCCTTTTTACGAGTGATAAATTACGAAATAGTGTTATTTAAATAATAGCGTTAAGTTTAATAGTGTTAAGTGATTAATCAATAATTAATAAATCTATAATAAATTTCCAGCGTTTTTATTAATTCCTCCCGTAGCCACGACACGTGACAATATGTATTGTTTGTAAGTATTAAAAAAAATCAAAATGATTGATTTAGAAATGCATCATCTCCACCCAACCGACGGCCGACTCATTATTTTTTTAAGATTCTCGTGGTCGATTTTACCACACCCTTGTCTCTGTTTGAATAGAGTATCTTGTTTCAATAAAGTTATAACTGTTAAGATTTTAATCTTATAACTTTCCGTATCTTGTTTCAATAGAGAGTGACAAGATTAAGATTTTAACAGTTATAACTCTGTTGAATCGATTACCGAAAGATATATTGAATGGGAAAACTTTATCATTATTTTCTTATCACAATCTTCATTCATTCGAAGTAGTTAGATAACAATTCACAACAAATTATTATCTAAATGAAGGAAATAATAGTTAATGGTAGTGAGAACAGAATTGATGAAATTGTTTAAACATTTTTTCTATTTATATATATAATATAAAAATTATAAAGTCAATTTGAAAAACATTATTATTTTCAACGCTCAGCACAAATTTTATACTTTTAATTTGCACGAATTCAAAAACTGTTTTCGGAAAATATATTCCTGACAAAATAACTGTCCAAAAAAATTCGGGGTTAAACGAATCCCTGCCAACTGGGAACTAACAGAGCTTAGGCGTAAACAAAACAGTCTAATAAACTCAATTGTTCTCATGCGGAAGTGTCAGTAACTTTGTTTGTTGATCCATTTACTTTCTCTTTGTTTCTTAATGTACCACCCAGCGCCTTGTTGTATGTAACGTCTAACTAGACTCGAAATATATTCGGGTAAGATTTCAAGATTCAACATAGGACGTGAGAAGGAATGACAATTTTTGTATATTTATTTTTTTAGAGGCTTCTCAGTAAAAATTGCCACGGAAACCACATCAAAAAATGCGAGTAAGAAATTTTCATAATATTTTAGTCTCACTTTTGCAATTATTTGCACGTAAATTTCAAAAATATTTTGGATTCGTTTGGTATAGATACTGGTACCTATCGCATGCTAAGCGACTGCTCTATCACCAAACTGTGCAATGAATTAGGCTCCGGACCAAAAAATCATGTAATGTTTGATGTTTCAAGATATTTATTATTTTATATTTTATCACGAATTTCAATACTAATATATAATTTTAATAAACATTTTTATAAAACACCTTGTTCTTTATTTTAATGTTCAATATTTAAAATAAGAAAAGTGAGTATTTATGTAATTATATTTCTTAAAATTTGTTGCGTAAAAGCGAGATTTTATCTTTGGATGCATATTCTCAAAGTGTCGATTTATTGGAATTATGGTGCTGCAGCGAAACGTCGAAAATCGAATCTCTACATATTCATGCATTTTGTAAAGTATATCCATTTGCTCTAAAAAATATATTTTAAACTAAATCGAATTTATATTGAAAATAAGAATATGTTTAAAAGTCGTTTAAGGAGTTTAATTTTATTTTATCTTTACCTATAAATCTCAATGTCTGTCTGTCTGTCTGTCTGTTCTCTATACAAATCCACACCGTTTGTCTGATTCGATTCAAATTTTGCATTCTTATGCTTTGGGACCCGGCGGGTTTGCATTCTTATGCGAGTAACATAGGCAACATTTCCCCCCTATTCTCTTACCCCTTCCCCTCCCCCTGACCTATTTTCGATGCGTATCTGAACTGTTTGACCGATCGGACTCAAAATTTGCATACTTATGCTTTGGGACCCGGCGGTTAACATTTCCACATTTCCCCCTTATTCTTTTAACCCTTCCCCTCCGCTTATACATTTTCGATGCAAATCTATACCATTCGAATCAAACCTTTGTTTACCCTCACAAATTTATTTTAAACTTAATCCTTAACCCGTGCAACGCCGGGTAAGGACAGGTAGTTTTAAATATTTAAATGAAAGAATGGAAAATATATGAACATTAGAATTTAAAATATACATTTCAAGATCATTTCAGATGGCCCCTGCGTATGCTGTCAAATCTGCAAAAAATATTTTTTCGTGTTAATATTTTAAACTATCCTATTTACTCTTTATTTTTGGACAATATTAAAAAAAAATGAATCTTCCTTTTAAAAATAGTAAATATAGAAGGAAAATGTAGTTTTTTCTTTTACATGTTACATGAATGGTTAAAAATAGTAAAACTAAAATAAATTATTTACAGATTCGAATATATACGTAGGGACTGTTGATTTAAAAAAACACAGAAAAAGAAAACGTATTTATTGAATACCTTATTTTTAGTGACGTCACTCAACAGCAAAAAAGTAACAATCTGCCTCGAGTAGGTCCTCCCCTCTCTGCAGGGGTAGAGAGGCATGGTGCGAGCACTCCAAAACACCCAAAATAAATTGGATATAGTTGTCATTTTCAAGCCATTTTCTCTATTACATCCAAAGTTATTATTACCCGCTTTCATTTTCCGTAGGACTCTCCCTACGTAAAAATATTATTTCGCACATTTTATGACACCTACTTACATTTCATTTTATTATGTTGGTACTCAACATCGTATAGTAAGTAATAAAAAATAATTTAACGAGACAATATTTTAAAGACGTGTAATTTTAAGAATATTATTGTTGTTTTATTTTAAATTGTACGACAATGTAATAAGAATAAAACGCCATTGCATACAAAAAATGGCGCTAATTATGCTAGTGAATCTATTTAACAAGTATTTTATAGCCTTCCCAGGACGTTATTTAAGAACCATTTTTCCTGAACATAAATTAGTACTTACCTACAAAAAATATTGCTGTTATTAATTTAAATCTCCTACAGCAACATCGCAATCTTGGAATTTTCTAATTTCTGATGACAAACTTTTTGTTTAATGTTTTGAAAAATAAACTGAAGAGAACTATCGTGAAACTTCTCTTTTTCTGAAATGTATCTATTTTTCATTTTGTCAAACAAAAAGGCATTGTGCTTTTATATATCTTATTTTTATTTAATTAAACAGGACGGAATTTGCATGCATATTCATATTATAATTAAATGTAGCTTATTTATACAAACATTGCATAGATATATGTTTACATTCACTGTTTTTAAATTCTTTATTAATGATTGTTATAATATAAAGGATGTTGTTCCCTGTCTATTGTTAAACTGTGACGAGATACTTAAAAGAATTTACGCACTGTCCGAACCCCTGCAATATGTCAATTGGAACAATAGTATGGAAACATCGACAACGGTCTAGAGAAATGTACAATTATCCACAATCATCGCAAAACGTCTAAAAACGAGCCGAGAAAAAACGAGAACTTTCTGCTAAATAAATGCTCTCGCGAGCCGCGAGACGATGCCCAGAGTGCGAAATAATCAAACGATGTACCAAACTGGCGTTGAAAATAAATGATAATACTTAGTGAGAGAACGGAATATTCTAGCAAGTGATAAATACATGTTACCCAAGGATAATAAAGTGTGAATAAACAAGTGATATATTGTGATATAGTGTATTAAAGAATAGCGTGAAGTTTAATTCGTGTTAAGTGACTTTGTGCATTAAATAATCAATTAATCTTTAATTAATAAATTAATTAATCAATTATTAATTTCGAATGCTTTAATTTTTTCTTCCCTAGCCACGACACGTAACAAGACGTATATCAATTAATAAATATATTGTTACGAGATATAGCTATGGAAGGCAAATGAAACACTAAAACAATTCAAAGTTTTTATTAATTTCAAACTTTATCTGAGCACTGTTCTTAATGTTCCTAGAACATTTCATACAGATATTAATCAATTTCCTAATTCGCACTAATTATCTCTTCAAAATATTGATTGTATTATTTGTATGTCTCTACTTATATTTTTTATTAATTACACCTACATGTTTCATTACATTACCTAAAGGTTTTTCCGAAACATGCAGGTAGGTGTAATTAATAAACAAAATATAAGTAGACACACATACAAATAATACAATCAAAATTTGAAAAAATGTCAATCTACAATGTTGCTAAATCTATTGAAAAAAAAATCTCCTATCACTCGTCCGTAGAATACTTTTAATTTTGCTATTTTTATCGCATCGATCACACTCTCAAATATATTGTTCATCTTCACATATAGGTACTCCCTTGATTTATTATCGCTGGTAGCGCGTTAGCAACAAACGCCGCACAGTTTGCTTGTCTGTGGATTCCAATGGCATAGTCCGCTTTCAACAGTGCAAAAACTGATTGAGTATTTCAAGAGCTTACGAGATAAGCCTAGTCATTTCGAGATGTTTCTATAGATCCATCTCGTTACAATACTATACTTTCTATTTTTGCCATCTCGTTACAAAACTATACCCAAGAACTCGAAGCTTACTTCGCAAGGCACCATACGCCGTTTTCCCGCGGGGGTAGGCAGAGAGAACGGAGTGCCTATCCCGCCCCATTCACATTCGTATATCTTCGCATATAAGCTCGCCCATTGCTGAGGCTTCTAACAGGACCATTGTCAAATAGGATGTGATTGTGATTATATGTTTAACCTGGTCATGCCAAATCTTCTGTCTTTTCTCTCTGGCACCCTCATCACTCATATATATCCTTCTTACCAATCTTTCCTCATTCATTCGCTCAACATGCTTAAATCACCTCAGCGACCTTTTTTATTTTATTCATTATCCTTAGATTAGCTTTACATTCGTTCTTAATTTTTTCATTCTTCGCTCTGTCTTAAATGGATTTGCCACACATTTGTGTAAGTGATCTTCATAAAGTATTTAAGGTAAATTTTAAAAATCATATATTTTCTCATTATTTCGACAGAGGAAAATAACCAATTGAAATGTTATTAATCTTTTCAAAATGAATTATTTATATTATTTATAGATTATAACATTGTAGAGATTATTCATGATGATCATTAAAATGCAAGGAAAATATTTTATAATATTAAATATTATATAAGTTATCTCTCCTTGAGTTTAATTTTATGTTATATTTAACTACTTGACTTTTGAGATTGATATCAGATTGTCTTTTTGACAGGTTAAGTACATATTAAAATGATTATATTCAAATATAGAAAGAAAAATACATGTATTAGGAGGAATTATAAATAATTAATTAATAAGGTAAGTATATATACTGACAAAAGGAGCCGGAGTTATGACAGGAATACTGTTCATCCTCAACTCTTCACTAATCTTCTAAATATTTCCGTTACAACCTTCATTACACCAGTAATGCTGGCTTCTGCTGCCACTATTAATATAATTAATGTAAATTATAGATGTCTCACAGAGACGAAAATGTATTTTTGATGAGAAAGTAGGTATAGAAGTCTTTTTAGGTGTACATAGGACTTACGACCTGTGACAAGAAATCCAGCACTACCGTTCTGAAAGATTTGAAAAAACTCAAAATATACTTAATATAATATTTATGTTTCCACCTACTCCTTGTAATGTAGTCAGTTTAGTACTTCCGATGGCAGATTTTGATACCCTCGAAACAAGAGTATTTAAATATAAAATATGTCAAAACTAAAGCAGAGATAACATGCCCACGTCATTTTGTTATTTATTAAAAATGTAAAGTACGAAATTTTAACCGCGAACTACGTTTACTTTATTCTCCGATAAATGCATATAAGTAATAAATCAATTTAACGATTTAATTTGCTAAAGCAAAATTATTTATAATTTATTTTTCATTTGGAAACGAGCAAAATTGGACAAGTTCTATAAAAGATGCTCACTCATGTTGTCACTTATATTTTATTATAACACAATAATTCTATTTCATTCGCTTTCATAAGGATGAACGTTATTAACTTAATAGCTGACTTACAGTGAACATTCGACTATTCGACAGCTAATCAAACTCCATATCTGTAATCCACGAGTTGGTATTTTGCCAGCTCAACCAGTTAACCTGTATCCAATATATCCTAATTGAAAGCGCTTTATCGGATTAAGCTATGCATTAGAGGAATTTGATGTTAACTGATATGCAGCTAGAACGTATGTATGTACGAACGTCAATTTCCAATTTGAAAGAGAAATTGTAAAATACAGATTTATCAAAATTATCTGATATAAATTGAACTTTTGTGTTGAATATATCGAGTCTATATTTAACAAAGCCCATTTAGATCCAAATTTATAAATAATGTGATAACAAAATGTCAGTAGGTACCGCAGAGGTATATTATTTTTATTAAAAATGATTTATATTTTGAAAATAGTTCACACAGAAAAATACCAGATTATGTGATGCATACGTCGACATTCAATGCCCCGAAATCACTTTACATGGTCATGTAAGAAACTGCTATAATAATTTCACAGGCATACAAAATATTATAATATAAAAATACTTTAAATTTTCACTCAGACCACAAGATCGCGAATGGTTGAGTGATGATGACGTCACAATTCAGATAGCCTGGCCATGAGCCAAATCTGAATTTATGACTAGAAGTGTGCATTAAGACTGATCTTTCACTATTTCAAACGAATTGCGAGTAGTAGAATGGCACCACGCCACAAAACTGTGCCTCCTGAAAATCAGAAGAAACCTGTTGTATAATACTTAACACCTCAGATCGCTGAAGCTCGTATTTAAGTAGAAAAGCATTGTTTAAAAAATATCCAAGCGAAAAGCGACTTTGCCCAGAGAGCTCAGGACTTTCTAATCGGTGGCTTAAATTTCTCTTCAATTTTCCTGCCGATGCTTAGTACTAAGATTAGACTCTCTTTCCTCACTAACTCCGTTTCTTGTCCCTGGTGACGTGGCATTTCCGAAGATGAGAGTTGAACTTTTTTACGAAAAAAACGAAGATATTGCGTAGAGCGATAATACTTTCAGATCAGTTCTCACACAAAAAAAGTTATGATATTATAAGTGTCCTGCGAAATATTCCAATATCGCGTTCCGATTTTTTTCGAAATTAGTTATCATTATTTACGTGCTATTTTTGGAATATTAAAGGTCACAATTAAGAGAAAATCTATGTATAACTTTACCGTAACTGAAAAAATCGTGTTACTTCTTTGGCAAATTTTCAAAAACTTTAGAGAATCAATAATATTATAATGGCTAATCAAATGATCTATATGATCACTACTAATTATTTAAAACTTTTTTTTATCCAGAATTCTTACATTCACTATTTTTGTTACCACATTCAGGGTACATGTATCATGTATAATATATCGTTTTTTTTAGATATACATAAAACTCACTAAGTGATATTGTCATTTTGAGATAATGAGATCAATCATTCAAAATGTGATATTAAAGTTATTGAAAATGTTAAAATTATGAGTTTTACCGGTAAATAACTATACATAGACACGAAATGTTCACCTTGGTACCGATTTTTACCTGTGATATAGATAGGAAATATATGAATGTTTGTATTTATAACTCATTTTGGCCAATATTGCGGTTAGTGAATTTTACTTCTAAAGAGACGATATGTATGTATTTACAGCTAAGATATCGAAGCAATATAAACATTTTATATTTCGATGATAAAAAATATTAACATAATTAATATAAATTAACTTTGTTTAAACCACTTATTTATTGAAAAAAATCAACATGTTTCAAAGCCAATGGCTTCTTCATCAGGAAAACAAAAATAAAATATTATTTTTGTTTTCCTGATGAAGAAGCCATTGGCTTTGAAACATGTTGATTTTTTTCAATAAATAAGTGGTTTAAACAAAGTTAATTTATATTAATTATAATTATGTTACCACAAAATAAATTTGCTACATTTGAAGAAGAAAAAAAAAATATTAACCACCAAACAAATTAATTTAATCTAATTATTTTACTACCCATACCTACATAGTTTTTCTTACAACAAAAATTTAAAACTATTTAATTTTTCATATTAAGAAAATCACGTTTAATATGAAAATAACATTAATACATTGTTCTTAGATTTTCACGGCCACTCAGAATCTTCAAATTTGTGTTTACTGGGGTATTATGCCGTGTTGTTACGACCTTTCGGGCCGACGTTTCGGATCCCATTGCAGGGTCCATCATCAGGGCTGATGTGTTGTTGTGAGTGTTGGTGTTGTGGTTAAGTATCGGCTTGCAATACCGTGCCGAAGTCATGATGTGTTGGCTCTAGTAAATATAAAACTTAATTCCAAATTTAACATTAATTATTACAACATAATCGAATCCCATCATTTCGATAACATTGTCTAGTAAGTAATATGTGTCATAATTGTTCTGTATCTACTCATGAAACATTGAAGGTATCAGCTTGATTTGAATATCTCACCAATATATCTATAAACGAAAATTGAGACTTTTTTGGTAGTACAAAATTGAAATTTGCTTTGAATCTAATAGATGTATGTTACGCTTTACGTTAGCATAATGGATAACTTTATCATCATCTGTTACAATATAATTTAAAGCGGTTTATTTTTTGTCAATTCAGCAAAAAAGTACGCCAACAGGAACTCGTTGAAAGTTTCGCTCGGCGAGCTATTTAGGCACCCCTAAGCTGGCATTATTAGCTTTGCCATATTTAAATGTTCTAATATTATCAAATGGGCTCAAATTAATTATTGTGCTATTTTCGATATAATGGGTTAGTTTTTTACTTATTATCATAGTACGCAATGCGAAGATGCTCTTTATTTCAATCTATTTTTTTCACCGCTCTTGAATAATATATTTAATAACATGATTTTAGTAAGTTATTCATAAAAGAATAGCGAGGAAAAGCTTGAATAATAAAGCACAGAAATCAGAACTAGTATGTGTGAAAAGATCAAATTTTCGCATTTCATTATCTCTTGTAAAAGAAACCTCTTATCAAAGCAGTTTTTAATTGATATTTTGATTTTACTTTAAATTTAATACTACTAGATGATTACAAATTGTACACATTTAATACCAATATTAGGGCGGCAGATAGTGAATAGGAGAGGCGGCCCTCGTAGCCCAGGGGCATATGACTCTGGCTTCTCACACCGAGGGTTCCGGGCTCGATTCCCGGTGAGTTCACAATTAATGTGTGATTTACTTAAGCCTAGGTATTTTTTGATGTGTTTCGCGTCTGTAATTGGGCCTCTTGGCATGTTGAAGCGTAAAATAAATAATAAAATAAAAAAATATCATTAAAAATAATACATATTAATACTTGTTAAAGATAATTTCTTCATTTTTTCAAAACATTTATATAGTAAGTCGTGAAAAAAAAGCTGTAGAGGATGTAGACTCGATCGAAAAAGAGCGTGATTTCGTTGAGCTTTGTGGGTTTTCAATGAGTTAATTTAGTTACATGATGTGACAAATGTAAACATTACTTAGCGTTTGTGTACATAAAAAGTTAGATTCAATGTGAAATTATTCTTCCCTCTGAGATATTGATAAAGTTTTTTTATAATTTACAATAAAAATTATCATTACAGATAATTAATTGTAATTATCTGGCTTATTAACAGGATAAATTAAAATTCTTATGTTTTTAGTTAATTGTAAATGAAGGATGTGTGGGAATTATATAGTATATACCTAAATATATAGTATTTATTGTATGGAAAGCTACTGAAAATTTTATTTTCTCTAAAACGAGTTATTCTACCCTAGTCAAATATTGAGGTTAAAATAAATAAATTCTTTGGGTGTTAGCTTAATTGATGTTTTCAAAATTGTGCTTCAAATTAAGAAAGATCGTTCGTTTGTAGCACCAAACAATTTAGTTTTTACCGTTAAAAATATAGCTGCCCACAACGCATACATTACAAGAATGAAACAAATATATTCTTTCGAAATATATTTGATTATTATGTAAAGTAAACTAAACCAATTATAATTTTATACAAGTAGTTACCATTCCTCTTGCATCACTACCAGGAGGAATAAAATCAACTCATATAATGTATAAGTTATTTAATTATTTCATTATTGAATTATTTAATTATTTCAAATAAATTCTACAAATTTTAAGCACATTCACTTTTTACGTTTTTAAAGATGTCTTTAACATCCCCACCTTCTCTTACGTAATTGCGTATTACAAAAAATATGGCGGCTAAATCAGTCGTAACTTTTTCAGGTAAGGATATTTCTATTTTTTATGCCTATATGCCTAAAATAGGCCTTTAATTTGACTGCGAAAGTTTTCGGTAACAGTTTTCGTATACAAATTATCTGGAACAAATACAGAATGACAGATCGGGCACCTAAACGGCAATGGAGATATAAGATAGAAGATAATCTATATTGTAGGATCTATTGTGGCTAGAACATATATCTGTGAATCTATATTGTAGGCACATGATGAATATCTTATCGAAAAGGCGCGCAAATGGATGGGGCATATTTTACCCCATGAAAATCTGCTAAAAACTATACTGAAGGGAATGGTAGAGGGAAAGATTGCCAGAGGGCACCCTCGCCATGAATATCTTGAGTAAGTTTGCCAAGATACTGTGCAATAAAATTGTGCCTTCTACACACAGCTGAAGAGAATGGAGAAGGAGATGTGCTTTGCTGCAAACCAATCCCACGGATTGAAACCCAAGAAGAAGATTGTGCCTGCAAGGTTTCCCGTTGTGATGACAGTATTTCACGTATACTGTTCAAAACATATGAATTGATATAGTACGTGCACCAGCGTCTGGCAAACTTTAGGACCTCGCGGACCACTAATTTCATAATTTTAAATCACGCAGACCACTAATAGGATTTTAAGTACCCTCTAAATATATTTATCTGGATGTGACGTCTGTCTGACTATGTGAAAGGAACGGGAGATATATGATGTATGATGGATTCGGAGAGCTAAGAAGGAACCGCTGCCACATTAGCTTGTCGCCGAATATTATTATAATTTGTTCGTAACGTAATTAACCAGTAAGAACATTCTAGCGTATTATTCAAGATCTAAGAAATTCTGACAGAAAGGTTTTGTTGAGCTATTGATGCCGTAATTTTGTATCTTCGACCGGATTTCACAAATCTTCAAATGAATTATACATACAATTTATTCTTAGATAAATAAAAGCGCTATACAATTTTGTCTCATCTCATCTTCTTCCCCTTGTCCTATTCGGGTCGGGGGCCTGTTGCATCGACACGGCGCCTCCATTCGTCCCTGTCTTGCGCTGATTATGTGTGTGTGTGTGATTGTATGATTGCAGTCCCATTCTTTCCTCACACAGTTTCTGGAGTTTCTTCGCCCAACTGTGTCTGGGGCGGCGCGGCCCACTGGACGTCTTCCCTCAGGAATCACACTCAGTATTTTCCTAGGAATTCTTAGTACGTGCTCAAGTCACGTCAGTTGCGATTTTTCTATGCAGAGTAGCAGTGGTTCAATGTTTAGATCTCTTTTCTTTTTAGTTTTAGTTTAGTCTCGGTTCGTCAAGTTTCTTATTCAATCCAATTTCGTAACCCCTGCCACTCCGCTCAAGTACATCGTTTCAGCCACTTGGACTCTAGAGCGTGTTCGTCCGTTTAGCATCCATATATGGAGATTGTACCTACGTAAGCATCGGGCGGTATACTTTTTTGAACACTGGCTATACAAGTATGTATTATATTCATTTTAATACATGTTTTCATTTTCATTAGCATCAAATGAATTCGAGTGTTATTTATTTATTTATTTTGATGGTTCACAAACAATGAAAAACACACAACATGATATGGATAAAACAATTATAATTCAATTAGTTTAAGTGCTTTTCATCACTTAAATGTGAACACGGCTAACATGGAGATAAAATAAAGGCTAAAGCATATACAAGAAACAACAGAAAAAAGTGATGTTATAGAGTGACGTTGAGTAAAGAGACTAAACAGCTTATTTCAAAAGTTTGGTAATAGTTATTTTATATTCGTGGAAACTATCATGGAATATGTCAATGAGAACGTTATGGTTATTTTCTATTTTGTGTTATGACCTCAACATTCTAGATAAAGAATTAAAGTGGGCCATATTATTATTGTAAGTTGCAAGAGCAAATGTATTGATTAAAAATTCTATAAAAAACCTAAAAACCTTTAGTAAATTTTAATATTTGAATTAATATCAAAAGTTCCTGATATCTGATATTTTTTTATTATTTGCTAAACAAATGTATTAAACAAAATATAAATTTTGCAATCTCTATGGGGACAAAATTAATTAAATGGTTAAGTGACTGGCTTTCTCATGTAACGAAAACTCTTCAACGATATGAATAACGTGAACATTACACAAATGTTTACGTTCTATACTGATATAACTAAATATCAAAATTTTAGAATGTAATTATATGGATGATGAAATCACAAGTCTTTATAATTCGCGGGCGAAACAGAAACCAACACAGACGCCAGTGTTGCATTGTACGTCAGGGCGTCCACATGTCTCTTGATATTGTAAAAGTATAGGGTGGTTTGAATATTTTTTAATGTGTGCATGGCTTCTAATAATATTTATCGTGCGTTATTTTATAATTGTATGGAACGAAAGCACTAATATAATAACATTTTTGCATTGCAAAAGGTTTCATTATTATTACAGCAACGAATATCGATTACGAATAATTCATTCGCTTTCATACAAGTCGAATAAAATGATAAAAACCTTGAAAAAATTTTTAAATTGAATTTATTACAAAGTTTTTATTACATTTTTTGAGTTGTATTGAAGCAAATGAATTTTTCATAATCGACATAAGTTACCGTAATCAGGGGCATGCAGTGAGAACAAGAAGGATGACTTTTTCCTAAGTATATATTTTGAAAAGAAACTGAATTAAGAAATGTATCTCGTAATATTCCTATCACAATAATTAATGTATTATTCAGATTTTAATATTTCATAATAATACTTTGCCAGATAAATATTTAATTTCGATTTTTTTTCCTAAATTACAGGGTTATTTGTAAAAAAATAATAACCTCGCAGGACTATATTCCTGCCTAGATTATAAGTAGAAAATTTGCAATCAACCATAACCTAATGTCAATAGTTATGGAGATATGCGACAACAAAGTTTGCATTTTTTTTCAAATTTTCTGACTTATTTTTTGTAAGACGTTGGACTTTCATTATAGTAACTTATATCGATTACGAAAAATTCATTCGTTTCAATACAAGTTAAAATGATAAAAACTCTGCAAAAATTCCAATTCGAATGTTTTCCAATTGGAATTTAAAGGTTTTTATTATTTTATTTGACTTGTTTTAAAGGCAATAAATTTTTCATATTCGATAAAAGTTGCTGTAATGATATTCCAACGTTAGTTAGATAGTCCAACGATAGTCCAACAAAAAATAATTCATAAATATTGAAAAAAAAAAATACAAATTCTGATGTTGTATATCTCCATTACTATTGATATTAGGTCATGGTTGCTTAACATTTTCGACTCATAATCAGGACAGGAATATAGTCCTGTAAGGTTATTATTTTTTTACAAATAACCCTGTATATTTCAATAAAAATCATGCTTATTTTTCTCACTGAATGCCCTTCCGTAATGATAGTTCAACTTTTTGTAAAAAATAATTCAGAAATATTGTAAAAAAAATGCAAACTGTGATATTACATATCTCCATAACTATTGATATAGGGTTGCTTGAACATTTTCGACTCATTATCAAGGCAGGAATGTACATATGTTGTTTCGTATGTTTTAAATGTTGTCTCATAAATAGATACCTAATAATTATTTAGAAAATATAATTTATTAAAAAATATTTCTTTGTAAAAATCCTGTTACTCAAACATAAATCGTCTCTATTAAAGGTTTGAACAGACTGTACCAATCTTCGATATAATCAGATACAAATAACGGTTATTGTGTAACTGGTTAAAATGACGGTAGATCAATTCAAACCTTACTCAAAATTTTTTTTGATTATTAAAAATTAAATTACACTACGCTCTGGGTCTTCTGGTAGTCTTGTAATAAAATTAATAATTAGGTGTGTTTTTATATATCGTCTTCGACATTTTACCTATAATATGGATTTGTTTCACGCTCATGTGCCACCTACAGGATATAAATATAATTTTGTAAAACGCACAAAAGCTTTTCAAGATATAGTCGAATAACTTTTTTCTAGCTTTTATTGATATGTTGTCAGAGTCTGAAAACTTGTCCCATGACCGTCAATTTAACATTTCTTTTACGAGTACGTTTAGTCTAGATATTCCGTATTTTTGTGTTTCATACGTGTCCTATTTTACCTGACATTTTTGTTTTTATTTAAATTTACCTGAATATTTAATTTACCGAAGTATTGTATCAAAGCTATTGTTAAATCAAAAAAGATTTATAAAAATAATTTATATAGTATGTATATAATAAATAAGAATAAACTTTGTTATCACATATAATATTTATTAAAGAAGTGGTGAAAACAAAATATATTCCTAATAATTATATTAATAATTCACCAGAAGCTGTATGCTTATATTGAAGGAAAATAATTTACGTTACTTTTACGTGATATAAACATATGTATAAACAAAAACATCATTTTAATGGAGTCAATCTTTTCAAATTTTCGCACATTAATTTATTTGTGTTACGATTGTCCTTTCATTTCCATAATTGTTCTTTTTGCACCATACTCAGATACTGTTTTTTTTTTATTGTTGTTATATTACGGCTTGTAAAACCATTGATTAAATATTATAATTAACCTAAGCTAATTTACTAACAAACGAATTTGCAAAATAATAATTGTAATAAATGTTCCCAAAATGCTTTATCATGATGTTAGGTAGAAACATATTACCAGTTTTAATGGAAAATGAGGAACCGGAAGCTTATTGTAAAATGAAATGTTATTTCTTGAAGCTGAGCTTGGAAACTACAATGAAATTATACTTGAAAAGTGGAATAAAATCTTTTAATTTTAGAAATAATTCATTTAATTATAGAATATCTGGTCTATAGTTTATAATCTTTTTAAAAAATTTCTATTCTTCTGAGTCCCATACTCTCTCATAGGATAACAGTATCTATATTGGAACGGTAGATACGTTTCTAACGACATAGTTGAAAAGATAAGGTGACATTCATGTTTCTGATTTAAATATTTCCTCTCCGTGCATTCTCAGGATGTCTTAATCATTTGAAAATCGAACATGTTTACATATAGGTATTCAAAAGTTGCGATGCAATAAAAGTTGCGATGCATTTGTTGGTCTTTACAATTGACCAAAAATAGACAAAAATATTACCTATATATTTTCTAATCCGGAAATTTAATATTTTTATGCAAAAGCCAGTTGTTAACTTGGGAAGATTTTCCACGTAATTTCACGGTGACATCATTTTAATTAGGACATTTCATACATAGAAATTTGAAATTAAACGTGTGTATGTAAGTAAGAACGTGTATTTAATTAATTCAAGTAACCCCCAAGTACCTTCATAAATATTCAAGTACACAGTAATTCGTTTGAAAATTACGTCGGGCTTGAAAATCTGGTGAAATATAATTACTTTTCTGGACGTTGCGAAAATATGAAGTAAAGCTTCAAGGAATGAATAGAATATGAATTGAGTGCTGCAAAATATTATGTAAAATTACAAACCAATCTGTTATGTGGTGACAGTACCTACTGGATAAATGCTATTCAAATATTATTCTGTTTTATTTAAAATATTTTTACATCGACAAGACGATGTAAGAATATCTTTAATCTTAATCTTATGAATACTGTTTTTAAATTGACATCTCACAGAGGTTTGGTTTGATGTCAATGTTGTTTCCCCTTGATCACAATGATCTTCGATGTGAAGAGAATTGTTCCACTCTTATCGCAATTTATTACACAAGGCACGTTTGCTCCTTTTATATGTATCTGAAGGGGATATTCCCATTGTCGCAGATATCACCAAAATAATTTATAAATCGTTAGAAATGAAAGAGATACTTAGGTATCCTTTCATCTTTTTATTGTATTGTCAAACCACATAAGAAAAATATTAAATAAAAATTAAAGCAAAACAAGGAATGCCACTTTCCTTCCTAGTGAAACCACAGATGTCACCCTCGGGCACACTAATCGCAATTACTGACAAGCAATGCAAATGGTTTTGGTCTGACCCATAGAGGTCGCTCGAACAAACACTTAAAGTCACGTTTGAATAACTACTTAATGAATAAATGTGACTTTGAAGTGAAATCAAAATACGTTAAAATTAAGAAATGAATGGACAAATGAACCACAACCCAGCATCCTAACAGTCTGATGAATTTTTTTATAAATTGGTTGAGTGTGAGTTGAGGGCCCGATCTAGAATTTCGCGACTCTTGTTTGAAGCATTGAAAGTGGACAATCTATTCTAATATTTCCCCTTGATATAAACTTTCATATTCTCAAATGTCAACTCGTCAACTTTTGTCAAAAATTACATTTTTCGGCACAAATTTTTTCACAATTTTAACTTGGCTCATCTTTTTTTCTGAAATGAACAATGGGTGAGAGGGAAAATTTGATTGAAAATATGGAACACAAACACTTTTAGACAAAATTTAAAACATAAAAAATATGAAAAATATCTTAGCATTAATTAATAACAATATCAATTAATTGGTTCCGGTAGAAACCTTAAAAGGAATTTATCCAAATTTACAGAAGAAATTAAAAAAATCATTTCATAAATACAAGAACCACTACGATTCCATTTAAATATATAAAATAAGTACTTTAAATAACTGAACATATAGATACATCAAGATTTAAAGTAATTTTTAAGAGATATGCACCTGTATGGAAACTAACATAAACACAGAACATCACAGTACGCAGGGATCTGAAATATCCTTGCTCGCTCAAAATAAACTCTGTATTCGTATGAGATGTAACACGTGTAAGAAAATGCAAAATTTAACAAATAACAAAAAAAGAAAATCATTTCTACTCCATCTACCTCGTTGGGTATCTAATACGCTAGGTATTTACTAGGGAATGAAATCTCGCGTGATTTTAGCCAAGTCGGAATCTCTCGAGATTATATAGCAATAGCAATCTCGCGTGATCTCAGTATTGGTGAGATCTCGCATACAATCAACTTAATTTTAGTAATTATTTTAATTTTATAAATAATGGTACTTAATACGTTTGTTACAAAGATAAATAAAAATGAAAATAAATTTAGTATCACTGTATTTCAAAAGGTAATTGAAGTTATTTTTAAGAAATTATCAACATTATAAGCAACAGAATATAATCAACATCAAAAATGAAGTTACTTTCAAAAAATTAATATGATTTTCATGCGTGTTTTTTAAAGTAACTTCGTAAGAAGCACAATTAACTTATTGTTGCATCATTGAGACGGCTCCTTATAATATGGGAAGCACTTTTCTCGAAGATTTAACCGATTTTATTGTAAGAGTAGTTTTTACGTCTTCTAATTTCCGGATCATAAAACGCGAGGTATGCTCTGCAGTTATTAGGTCCGAATCTCGGCGACATAAAACTTCTACAGCTAGTTTTACTGACTCAAACGCTTGTTCTAATCCAAGTAAGATCGCATGATCCTCTTCAGTAAAAAAATAGTTAAGGTTAATTTTGATCTCGCGAGATCTCGCACAAATTTTGATGCGAGATTGGTCTTGCAAAATTGGTGCGAGATCTCGTTACTTCGAGATTGCATTCCCTTGTATTTACTATGTAGACTTTAATAAATCTACTAAAAAAGAGAAGAGAATATTACTTTATAGATACCTATTTTAATTAAGTTAATACTTTCATAATAACTACATGAGCCTTAATAATGACAAAGACGAAAAAATCATAAATACATATTTATTAAAATTTTCATAAAATTTAATGAATACAAATGAAATGAAAATTTTATTTCTTCTCTCAAAATACGCGTGATTTTTGTGAACAATAGAATATTTTTTAACCGCGTATTTTAATGCCATTATCGTGAGCTCTAGTCCCGAGGGGGACAATCAGCCCGAATTAATTAAACGATTCCAGAAATATCCTCAAACAAAATACGGAAAATTAAATTTTGCAATCTACGATCCACCTTATATTAATTTAAATTATGAAAATATTAAAGTCAATCTATGATTTATTTTAATAAGCAGTATTTTTAATTTATCGTATTATTGTAATAAAAAAAATGCAATTCTTTTACTAGTTAAGTAGGTACACATTCCCTCATAACGTTTCTCCGAATACAGATTCTTGAAAATTGAAATACGATTTCACTACACGGAAATGACGCGTAAAACTGTAAACCGGAGCCCGGAAATTGTATCCGGAATGCCGCTGTCGTCAGCCTGACATGGTAAAAGGGTGTCAGGCATCATCTGGTATTGAAATCAATCCTGGAAATAGATTTACTATCAGATGATTCTTTACTCATGAAGAACCATTATAATATCATATCTGGGCGTTTAGTATATGCCTTATAATTTAGAATATTATTCATTAATGATCCTAAGAGATCATTATGCAGCGTTTTGTTTTATTTTCTACCATACATTTTACAATATCTTTTTACCACCATACATTTTTTAATAATTTGGTTAAATCAAAAGTTTTTTTTTAAACACAATTTTTTTTTTTGACCTAACTATAAGTGATTAATTTATTAAATTATACTTTGAACTCAACCCTTTGAAAATTATGTGTAATGCCAGTCAATAATGGAACACAGGAAAAATCAAAAAATCTAAAATTCGCATTGAACTGTTTGCGGTATCTACCTAGCAGGGACGTGTAGTAAGAAAATTGTAGCACGAAATTTACGTAAACCTATTTTGAAAAAGAAATCGAATCAACAGGTGAATCTCGTAATATTTTTATAGCAATAATTAATTTATTATTAATATTTTAATATACCATAGTAATCTGTCACATAAATATTTTTTTAATGTTATTTCCGAAAAATGTGTTCACATAAAAGTTCTGCTTCAATGTACTCGTTGCACGCGCCTGTTACCTAGCTTCTGGTATCGAAATACATTACTAATGAACACGTAAAAGATTAAGTTGAATATCGCTTGGCAAATTACTTTGAAAAATTGAAACGTTCAATAAAAATATTTTTCAAAGTGACGAATGATTATAAAATTAGTAGCCGTTAGCCCACAAAAAATCGCGGCACAGAATAATTGCATAATTTTGAAACTGAAAATTCATGAATAGAAAAATATATTAATATTTTTTAATTTACTTTATTATCTTAAAACTAAAACTAAATATAATCAAACATAATAGTTTCGTTGTTTGTCCGTCTGTCTATCCGCCTGTCCGTAACTTCTAAAAAAACAAATTAAACAGCCGACGATGGGGCTTAAACCTCGGGCCAGCAAACCCTAACCAGCCGCTTAAGGCATGTTGCTACCGCCGGCGCCGCCTCTCCGACATAAAGGTACTATAAATATATATTAGGGCTTAGCAAAGACGCGAACTATGTCATGTTCCGCCCAACACAATCGCTATGGTTTAAAATAGTACCTTTATTAACTGTTTAGGAAATATAAAAAACTATTCCATGGGTGTCGGCTATAAATAAGTAAATACTTATTCTTTAGGAACCAGCGTGTAAAAGTACCGTCATTTTTGACTGGTTGCTAAGAAAATAATAATAATAAAATGTCAGGACCCTGTAATTTCGACCCTTGCATGTTGCTTGAACCGCGCGCTGATTGCGTGTCACATCTAATTGTCTAAAGTTATAATTCCAGCTAGTGACGGATGTTATGGACCGACAGGCAGACTGTGAAATTATGTTATTTAGATAGATAGTACGGATATGCTTGCATACGAATAATAATTTCAGGTCTACCACATTCAAAAGACCATTCCCTAGTGTTGTCCCTGGCTAGTGTGGCTAGGCAAGCCCGTATTACAAGCCTCAATACGATATTCCAAATAAATATATATTATTTAGTTTGAAAAAGGTTACTTACTTACTATAAATACTTATTTTGTGTTATTTTTTTGCATTGTAACAACACACGTGTTTTTATTTTACATTAAGCCAGTACAACAAATTAAACATTCAATCAAACCCGTAAACAAAAACCACACATTACTCAGATAGCGTATCGGAATCACTGCTTGAATTTTCACAACTGTCATCCGACTCTGAAGCAATGTTTACAATCAAATTATCTATAGATGAGTCCATTCTCAGATCACTACTTTTATAAACTTCTTGAATTGCTTTTACATGCCTGCAATATTTTTTCCATTTTTCTGGATTATAATTTTTAAATACATTTTAAGTTTTTTCTGTTTTTCAGCTCAAGACTCCGTATTGACTGATTCTTCAGCCAAATCCACCTTTAATATTCCTCGAAACTAGTTCTATGGAATTTAAATCCGCATGATAAAGTTAGAAGTCGTAAAACATCATGACCATGTGATTTTACAATATCGTCTATTTTGTATCGTTTTTCAATAGGTGCGTTTTTTACAAATAAAAGTAAGTCGGTTTTTGTCATTTTTTCGTCAAATGATATTTTGTTTATGGTAAGCCAGTTATGTTACGTCCTTGATATGTTGTTTAAGATTAACGGCTGATGGTTTTTTATTTAATTGCACAGAATGGTAGCTGGCGTTATCCATTACGATGACACTTCTCGGAGGTACGTTTGGTAGCAATTTCTCCGTAATCCATTTACTAAAGTTGTGAAAGTTCATATCATCACTTGTGATAATCACCACTTTTTTGCTTTGATTTAAAAATCAACAAAGCTTCTGGTACGAATCCGAATTCTCTCCCTGTATTCATGATTATATTAATCGAGAACCTTTTGCAATTGGTTGCAGTACCCTTTTTTCGGTGTCCGATTGCCAACGTGATGATACCGAATGACCAGCATTAACATATGTTTCATCTACGTATATTATTGGCCGTTCTTCCCTTTTATATTTTGAAAGAGTTTCCTAAAAGTGGTCTCTCCAAGAAACTATCTGCAATCTTCAAGTAAGTTAAAAAGCAACATTAAAAACAATTTCCCTCGCTTGTCCGCGTAAAGGCTTTCCAGAAGAACCACCGGAATGAGACGTGGTTGGTTTATCCATTTGAAAAAAAGTCTTATCGTGTGTTACGTAAAAAGACTATATTTTCTCACACTAATCTTTAAGGTTAAAATAATTAAAAATCATAACTCGTTAGATGATAAAATCAGTTTATTCGGAAGAACTGAAGACAAAATATTTGAAAATGTCATATATAGGCAAAAATTCAAACACATAGAACATTATGGAAAAATGTGTTTGGAAGTTTCTACAAAAAACAAAATTCGTTATCAAATAATAATCCGTAGTAACCTAGGTAATAATAAAATGTTTTGAAAGTTTCTTGGAAAAAAAATTTCACTACAATAAAAATAATTTTCACGTTCGTAACACCGTGTAAACTGGGCTTTTGCGTAACATGCTACAAAATTTTATTCAAAACGTTGAATTTGAACTGATAAACCACGCCTTTTCTGCGCACGGCAAAGAAAGTACGTTTGTGTATAGCTACTAGTATATCCGTATTATTGATGTTTAATTGGTGAGAATTATTGAATACTGATAATCCTAGTTAATAAAATAAATTATAAGTCACAAATACGATGTAACCAAGAACGGAATTTTATATAGAAAAAGATAAAAAATAAGTCGACCGTACGAAAAAAGATGCTTTACTTAAATAAGATACAAGCTTCGTGAATTTTTACGTATCCAATTTCATTTGCCGGATCTCAATAAAAAAAATGGTGAGGAATAAGATCCAGCTAAAAAAATGGCATAAGATTTTATCGACATAATAAGCTCACATCCGAGAAAGTATTACTGAAATCTGAACCGGTAGGTACTGGGTACCTACGTACCGCACCAGGCTGAATATGATCGCTAGTTTTAATCTAGCTATCAGCCAACTGCGTGGAATGCTAGAAATTTGAAGGAGTCGCGCGCGGGAATCTGGTGTCGGAGAAGAATGTCTTATAAGATGGCGGCGCTCGGTGAACGGCACGCTTCACAGTCCAGTGATTTGAGTATCGTCGCAGAAGCAGGGAGTTTATGACTTCCCTTCCGCCATACAAATAGTTGTCATATTTCTAACCAAAAAGACGCTCAACTCAGCGTTCAAATGCTCAGCTCACAAATGAAAATTCCAGAACGAAAATACAAAATATTATTCTAAGATTTTACCCTTTATACAATGCTTTGTTTCAATTATGGTGGTGAAGTTATTTGATAATAATGGAATATTAAGGTAAACAGATTTATAAAAATGATTATATTAAGATCCTTTAACAACTATTCAAGAATCCATACATGAGAGTATAATATTAGGCCCTTTACCTATGAAATCGCAGTTTTCTAAAAAGTACTGACTATTTGACGTTCGATATCTATTTTAATTTATATATTTTAATGATTTGTTTTCCAGCCTTTTGTTAAAAGACTGCACTGAGTGTTCTGCAATAATGGTTTAACCCTTAAAATAGGGAAAACATACAATAGGTACATTATATTTAGATTCTTGAACGAAAAGTCATATTATTTATTTGCAAAATAATTTAGATTGCTCACAAGTTTGTAAAATTTGTTAATATGTAATTTAATATATAACCACAAAAAGTTCACCAAAAATCCAAAGGCCCTTAAAATTATGTTTTATTGGTTCAAGAAAAATTTATTTATTTATTTGTTTATCAAGTGTTATTGGAAATTAAGATAAATGTGTTCGCTATTGTAGCACGTAATGGTCGTGAAATTAGGTAAAAAACATTAACTTACAATTATTTCACCTCTTCGTGAGTTTAATAATATTTTCATATTTTACTACTTAAGCTTCGAGAGAAACAGAATCTTTCATCGAGAGGTGAAGTATTAAACTATTAAGTATTAAATTTGTTTCTCTCAAAACTTAGTAATAGTGAAATATAAAAATATTATTAAGCTCAAGTAGAGGTAACAATTGTAAGTTAATGTTATTCAAATGATTTAATGGTCATCATGATTAATCTCAACAAAGTTAAAGCCAAATTCATGAGTAATATCACACGTCCTTTTTATATATAATATTTTTCTCTGTGTGCGGACATGGTGCGCATGTAGATTGTAGATGCAAGTAGGTAAAACATTTATTCGTGTTTTATGTTGTATTATTTAAAGAAGTATTGTGTTTGTATATCAGCTTGACAGGAAATCTTCTTGACTTTTAGCCATCTTGAGTTTACTTCCTCGTAAAACGCGCTGAATCCGTCATTTTTGCTTGATGCGGGCGGATTTATTTTGCTAGGTTAGGATAACAGTGAATTCACTCTCACTGCGCCCCGAGCTATGACGTCATGATACTTTTTACCGCAAAGAATACAGGAAAATTTTATAAAAATTTCAGGCTCGACGGCGATGTTGCTAGGCTATTTGCCGTTGGTCTCTCGTTTAATCCTGCCCCTCAGATATCAGTTTTATTTGAATTTTTCACCCCATCAATAATATGTTTAGATGCTTTTCGGAAATATATAAAAGAAATAAAATATAACTTTAAGTTATAGATCTTCATCATAATCACCTTCATCCCCATGTCCTAGGATCGGAGGCCCAAAGACTCGGCAAGCTGTTTCCATATTCTCCTGGTACTGCTGGACATTCGGTTTCTGTTTTCTGTTTTCATACACTTTTCGTAAATATTATTCAATAATTTACTTGCCACAAGTCTTAAAAACCAGAGGAATTGGCACAGTGTAACATTCCTAATTCGCCCATGCAATTTATCGATGACCCTTGATTTTTTTTGACACATTTTTATATTTTACTTACTAAATAATAATAATTATACCTACTAAAAGCGATTCTTGAATGCGATTTTTAATTATCCTGTGTAAAGAATTATTTTATCAGACTGCTTTCGTTATGTTTTCAGAAATACCTACGTTGTTTTGATTTAGTATAAAAATTTACGTGGTTATATTTTACAATGGACATTATATGTCAAGCTTTTGAAGAAATTTTATGTTTTTCGCCATTAATCATGTAAAAGTATAATATAACTAAAATCATCAGAGTTTAATAATATAATAAAAATAAATTAACAATTATTTGCATGACAAAATTATAATCACCCTGGTGATAAAAACAGTGGTTTAATTCAGTGTTACAGAAGTTCTAGCTAGTTAATGTTTATACACTCTCATTTCCATATATATATATATATTGTATGTACCTACTTACTTATATTAAGAAATTAATTAATATCTTAAATTAATAATATTTAATGAAAATATTTATTTTTTTCAATAAATTTTTATTAAAGTAAAATTTTATTCAATCTTATATACAAAATGATTTGCAAATCATGTGAATTATTAGGTATTTTTTTAATTCTATGTAAAATTTATAAAACTTTTTTACCTGGAGACCCAAAATACTGTTCTGACTATATTTGTGCCATCAACAAAATGAAGTATCTGATTCAAATGCTGTTTGATATTAAAGACGCACGAATTTTCCTGCGAATCATTTTTAATGATACGTCTCTAAGATAAATGTTTGTTTGTAAGATTCCATGTAAACATCCCTTGTATACATACAAATACGTTGACTTCCGTATACTAAGGAACTGTTACGTAAACACTTTAGAAATAAATAAAAAGCAAACGTCGAACTTTCTTTTATATAAATATGTCGAGATCACATTTATAAAAAAACTCAATCTATTTTTGGCGAGTCTGGTTATATTGCCAAATAAACACTTTTTTTAGACATTAAGCGTATCATAAATTCGTGTTCAGTTTCTTTTATTACAAGTTTTCTGATATTTGTACATTCGTTATTCCCGATTCTTCCAATACAATCCAATACAAAGTATGCCAAAATAGTATCCATATACTCAATAAAACCACAATGAAAATGAAGAATTATTTAAAATAGTGGACATTTAGAGGGACTCCACTAGAAATTTTTCACGAAAACTGCATGGGAATAGTACGTTAGAAAATAGTAGTAGTAAAATTAAATTTATTGATTTACATAATAGTTATCCCCATTGAACCCTGTAACTAGTAACTATCTAGCATTAATAATTAAATCTTAAGATACTTGTAAACTGCTTGCCTCGATTCCTCAACGTGAACTCAACTCTATTTATTATATTAGTATCCCCCCTGTGTTACGCGGGACACCAAATTTCGGAAATTTTTATTTATTTATTTGTTTAGAGAGTAGGACAGGATAAGCCGTAGAAGCCAAACAGCTAAGTCCGTCAGAGTGACACCTCACGAGAATGCCTACAAGTGTGGATAAATTCTTTTAATGAAGAATGCACTTAAACAGGATGAAGATTAGCGCTGCGAATTGTTGGAAGATACCGAGAGCGGCGTAGGTATGATCTAGGAGTCCTGCTAAAGCATGTCGACAAATTTAAATAGCTTGAACTGGAATACAGTATACCTTCTAATTAAAAAATCAAGTAACGCATCAAGACTAAAATGACTATTTTTAAATCCCTGTATAAGCCCACTTTAATATATGACCAGATTTTTCTGGATACGAGTTTTGCCAACGCGATCTTTCCGATCACTAGTATTCCGAATACTGATTGTTTCCAACATTTTTTTTTCGGTCATAATTTTGCGACATAGATTATTCCGGAAAAAAATATTTTTTATTAGATTGGCTTACGTTAAGTAAGGTAAATAAAACATGCAGTAGAGATAAAATTTGAGTGCATATTTGCGCATGAATTTTTCGGAAGGAAAAAATGTTTGGCCGCATTTAATCTCTGTACCTACAAAGCAAATTTTTTTATCACATCACACACATCACAGTATAAGAAATTTTCCATTCATTTTCATAAAAGCTATCATCAAAAAGTCTTTACCAATCTTCATTTAAAATGTAATCAATCGTTTTTATAGACTTTAAATATATTGATTCATCGGATTTAGTCTTAGTTGATTGCTATATTGAACGCGCTAATTAAAAAACGATCCGAATATTTACCTTTAATATTTTTTTAAATATAATTAATATCTGTCAAAAATATTTTTTGTCCGAACTAATCAATGTTCATAAAAATCTTGTCCGAAAAAATCCACCTAACAAAACAGACTCTTAAGGCCCCCGCATTCTATCATTATTATTGTTCAATAATATTGAAGGTGTTTAATTGAGTCTTCATTGGCATTATTAATTTATCCTCGCACGACCAATATCATTAACCAATAAAACGCCTTCAACTTTATTGATCAAAGAAGAAAAAAGAAAGTGAGATCAAAAATTTTGGCTGCCAAAATGAGTGACAGCGCGAGTAACACTGTTGAATCGAGTGAGAAGTGCCAAGATAAGGAAAACCCTCGGCACGTAGTTCCTGCTTCTTCGTATAGAAATATAATATTTAAGTTAAGGTGGCTTGAATACATCTTGTAAAATGCCTGAAGAATATTTAGGAAGATGTAACTTCTTCTCAATAACTCCAGATAGAAGACGGTAGTCAAGTAAGCCGATGAAACACCAAAAACGACTGTACTAAGACAGTTTGTATGTCTGTCTGCCAATGCCCTTCATCGAGTGAAAAAGTTAAAATAAGAAAATACATTTTGGTCAAAATTGAACAATATATTTAATTACGTTTCATAAAGTTATAAAATTTCTAAAACTTTAAAAATTGTTTTAATAAAATATATATAATTAATAAATGTGTAAAATTAACGCTATTTTTAAGCAACAACACACTGCACACGATGTACATAACCGATAGCATGCGTCAAATGCATTATTGCTGTACAGCATGAAGCGGTCATATAACTTTGTCTCTTTCTCGCATATACATAGTTCACGCACTATTAACATGCATCGCTACGCAACACAACCTTGATGTGCCATGACCAAAATATCAACCAGTAACGAAAGACGGCGAAAAATGAAAGCCCCTTGTAAAAACTTGAGGTGCCCTAACTCCTAAGTAGGGGGATGAAAATGATAATCATGTCGATTTTATTTATTTGTTATCACCGATTGCTTGCTACTGGGCCCTTCGAGTGGCTGTTGTTATATGCATTATCTGTCTGCAATGCATTCATTACTTGATTGCTTGCTGCTGGGACTAATATATAATTAAGATAAAAGTTTTGTTGATAATCGATTTTGACCTTGTTATTTAATAATTGATTTGATTTGATGAAAATTTGATAATTTTGTGTACTTTAGAAGCACTTTATCAAAATAATGTTAATATTAAATTATTTAATATAAATATAATTTTGATAAAATGCTTCTAAAATACACAAACATGCTTTCAAAATCAATTATCAATTGTGAAATTAACACTCTGCCAGATTTTGAAGTTTACCTCATGCATTCACACTTGAATAGTACTTTTTCTTTAAAATATTAATACAGTTTCTTTAAAACAAAAAGCTAGAGCAGCGGTACTCAACCTTTTTTTTCCTCGGGCCACATACATATGTTTGCTAAGTTACGCGGGCCTTACCATTATACTGATGGGAAGAAAAAAAATCGTACGGGGAAAACAGTATTCATTAATTCCAGATTAGGGCGTCGCCTCTTGATTAATTAACAAATATTTTTTTAACTATAACACAATGATAATAATACTTATCCCTTATTTATCTTCCTACATGAAAATTATTTTCATCATATATATATACTCAAAATACAATAATGAAAAAAATAAAATTCAAAACTGACGCTATACAAAAAAAAAACGTATATCGTTTATTTTTGTATAGCGTCTTAACAAAAATTATCGATAAATTTTTTTTTTTTTTTGTGATTTATGAGTACGGATTCTAACGCCTTATTACAGACGTAACGGGGGAAGAAATAATAAAAAAGAGGAAAGACACGATGTATTAAAAATACAATATCGATTTGTACAAAGATTTGGAGATACTAAAAATATTGTGCGATTTATTTGTATGATAAAAAAAGTAGGAATAATATTTATAGACTTCAAAAAGCATTTAACATTGAAACACGAGATTTTACTGACAGGAATGGATGAATGTGGTATACGAGGATCACTAAAAATGCCTAAAAAATTACATGACAAACACAAAACTTACACTCTGCGATTGAAACTATCTATGGTTGAATCAAATTCATTCTTAAACCATAGAAACCACCGGTTTTAAGATAAGAGGAGATTGTCTTTTTGTTCGTGCATATTTCATTTATTTCATTTCAAGATATTCAAAACTTATAATGCCAGATTTTTTAAATCACGTGCCTGATATTAAATGTGTTTCGGGCCGCATGTAAGCGCTTGGTGGGCCGCAGGTTGAGTATGACTGAGCTAGGTCAAAATATTTGTTTAAAAAATTGTGTAATGTGCACATTGTCAGTACCAACAAAACTACAAAAACTATAAACAAACAAAAAAAACAAAACTACAAACAAAAAAAAAAATACCGTTCTTTATTTTTGCGTTCATTCGTTTGCGCATTCATATTTCTGCGACTTGCATTCCTCCCTCTCGAATTTTCCGAACTGTATTCCAACATTCACGTTGCTTAAAACGTATCGAGTTAAAACATTCACATTAACTTCTAAAATTTAAACGTGTTACACTGAGACGTGTAAATTTGACTCATGTCATCTTAACGTCAATGTTGTGTATCTGTCGCAGAACTCACATTTGGATGGTACATTAGATTATCAACCTTAACCTTCACCATCAAGAAAGGACTTGAGGGAAGTTTGGAACCATTATTTTTAATATTTTTTTTTTTTTGATATTAATTTTTGTTTTTGTCTATTATCTTAAATTATTAATGAATTGTGCCCTCTGTAAACAGATGTGAATCGAAACAAAAACTTAATATCATTTTTACAGGTTCGTTTACCTCGCCTACGCGGACCTAATCGTGTAGAAATTTCCATCGGACTATTGTCCTTATAATAATGCATATAAGCCCTAATAATGCATATAAGACCTAAAGAATGAAGACTCGGTGTGCAAATTGTTGACCAATATTAGGTCCAACTATTTTCATTTCTATTCATTTTTGACATGTCATCTTAAACTAGAAATTAGTTTCCATAGTTATTGAGAGATGCTCGCATCACGTCAAAAAAATTTTCGTCAGGAGAAAAAATAAATTTAGTTTAAGAAAAAAAACATATCGATTTATTTTATTATTTTATTAAATGTCATTCTTAAAGTGTCTCGAATATTAAATAATATTTATCTCAACACATTAAATAATATCTATATGTAATTTTTATTAATCTGTGTACCTCGTTATTTTAAATAAAAGTATACGATTTGATTCTTACAACACAATTATTCTACACATATTTACACTTGGACTTATGACTAACTCAACTTTCACTAACATTCCACTTGATACTCTGTAGATACATAATAACTACCTTATGAAAATAAATACTACTGACGAACTCGAAAAAATATTATAATTGTGTGCTATAACGCCACTCTGGGACAGGCGTAGCCTAGTAGAGTGGCATAATCCACAAATTAAACAAAACAAAAAAATGTGTAAATTATCTTATGTTTTATCTTATGTTTTATTGTTAAATTAGTATTAAGTATCTTATTTGTAAACAAGGATTTTTAAATAAATAAAAAAAAAAAAGATTATTTTTTGAAACCGGCAATGGCAAAACTACGCATTGCATTCTGCGATTTTGTAACAATTATAATATAGATTTTTCAAACCAGAAAGACGTATATGCAGGGGTGGTATTCGCCAGTCTGAGAATTTTATTGCGAATAAAATAAAATTATGTGGGCCCTTTAGATGATGGTTTTATATATTTTTTTAGTATGTGAGATAATACTATTTCGGAACACTGTCGCTTATCTACGGTTCATTGCCGTCCCGATATGTTATTTAGTATTTATGTTAGCGAGCCATAACTGTTACTGCGAATTACTATTATCTTTCGGTACGGATAAGGTATTTTAATAAGCGTGATAAAAGATATTTACATAATTCCATAATTGTAATTATATAGGTCAATGTTAGAGCTCCTGTGACACGCTATTCTATATTTTTTTTACGACTTTGCGATAATAAAAGTGAGGCCGCGCGCAAGGATTGACTCGTTTGAAATGTAGTGTTGGAGAGATCTTCGCTATAACGGCAAGACACGCTTGTGTACCCTGAAACCAAATCGAGCTCTCCTCAATGTATCTAGTACATAATTTAGTAATCACTCCTAAGATACTATCTACTGAGTGATTACCAGCACTTGGACCCTCGACATTGATAAGAAAAAAGAGGTAACTTGGTTATATTTCTCAATTCTTCAATAACGATGAAGCTAGAGAAAAGGATGTAATTTGTTATCCTAATTTGTTTTGAATATTTTTTTTTTTTTTCCTGACTCAATTTTAATGTTTTGTAATATTTATTGACTTTTATGCACGCGGTTCTTTAAGGTTGATTTTATTGAACATAGGATAAACCACAATACATCAATGTAAATAAATAAAAAATAATTAAATACATCATAGTATTAAATTCTTACAATTTTCTTTATCTTTATATATAAAACAATTGTATACCTCGGTGCAATAGAGAAATAGCACGAGGGTAGAGCGCTAACTTTGGATTTCAAAAATACTGAAGGTGCCCGGTGTCGATCCTGGTAGCAGTAAAGATTAAAATAAAACTCAAGGTAAACGTGAGAGTATATAAAAACGAAATATATTTCACTGGGCATGAATTAAAAGAAACAGTAAAAATCTATATAAATTATTAAGGTATATAGATGTACGTATGAATGTGAGTGTGTATGTATGCGAGCGCATAATATGTGTGCGTGTGCATCGGCCGGTCACGGAGACGACACGGGAGGACGCGCTCCATTCCAGATTTACTTGGATTGGATTGGCTCGTAAAGGCGGAACGGTCGCGAGAGAAACCAATTGTCAAATTTGTATTGTTGTATTGCAAGCATTGGCAAAACCGGGCCCTCACATTAATAAGTATAAATATAAGAATAATAACAATAAATGAATGTTTATTACTATTTTCTCCATTTACATTCCCGGGTTACTTGAATTATTGTGCTTTTAAAAAGTTTGCTTTGCGAAGACAGAGTTGTGAACCTCTTTGAAATATGACTCAACAACAAAGTTTACGACCAAAGGGTATTATTTAAGGAATCATACCCATATACAAAAATAACTGTTGTACGATTTTAAGATTACACCTCTCGTAAAAAATAGGTCTATAAATAAAACCCTTTTGTGCTATTCGCTGCGATGTACACAGAACGAGTTCGGTGCTCGGATAAACTTGGCCAACTTGGTAACCCTGATCTCGATGGGGGGTTATTTTTGGCTTGTTGAGCGTGGCTCAGTTGAGAGCTTACCCAAATGCTTTTGTTGTCAATATTTGCTATCCTCGATCGTTGCATTCACATTTAATGGATTTCCAAATGCAGAGATTTGCACTGTCAGATTTGGCTTATTATAAATTATTTTGATCAAATCGCGGGTAATGTAAATTTTATTTCACTCAATCCAAGTAGAAAATACCCGAATTCTATATATTGTATCCACTTCCGTATTTGACGCATCGTATATACGGCATTTGACAGTTCTTTGCCAGGGAAAAGCGATAGATATATTCGGCGTGACGTAATCTTTATTATATCCTCAATGTCTTTGTACTTTATCTTGGCATTTGTGTGGCACCAACACGTATCGAGGACCTTAATTCAGTCTAAATATAAATACATACATAATAACACACTGAATTTTGAAATGAGGATTTAGATATCTGACAGTGCTCATTCCTAACAGTAATTTTTTTAATAGGAAGCTGTAGGATTAAGAAATTTGATAATCATTATTTTACAGAATGATATTAATTTTGTGAATTTTGATAATTTAATACTTCATTTTAAGTCAGCGGAAGGTAATTCAATGTAAATTTTCAAGTCTTTCTTATCTTAGAATCTTATAATCCACATCAACGGAATGAGACAAGATGATAAGTCTCAGAAATTCCGTTGAGATAAATACTTACTTACTTACCATCCCGCCGTTTCCCCGTAGGGGTAGGCAGAGAGGATAGAGCGCCATACTCTTCTGCCCTGACATACAACTTTCGCTTCATCTACTTTCATACATCTTCGCATGCAAGCTCTACGGTTGTTGAGGCTTCTAACAGGACCGTCTTCCAGTATCTGATTAATCTGGTCAAGCCACGTGTTCCGTGGTCGCCCTCTCTTTCTGGCGCCGTCAACACTTGCATTGTACAATATACCTGCACGTGTCGAAAATTCGATCTAAAGACAATATCATCAGCTTGTAGAAAGAGTCAACGACGACGAGACTATAAATGAACTAAAACAAACTTCACCTAGAACATAAAATATCTACAACTATTTATTATGGAAACTTAGACAAATAGATAGCATTAAATAACAAATGTTGATTCCGATTTTACTGCTGTATTGAGAATTTAATTCACCCAACTGACGAATGGAATCAGCTGGGAATGGATTAACCTTGTGTTAATGTTTGACGTACGACTAACGTGAAGTGATGTATGGATGGACATCAAATCTCCGCGACTTGCTGTACACAAAGTGAACTACGAAAGCCGAAAACCGTCTCCAAAGAACCTTGTGGTAGTCTCGAAGATCGTCTCGAGTCAAAAATCTCATCCATGGTTTCGGGGCATTTTATAATGAATAGGATTAAGAATAAAGTTTGGGCAATACAGATCATGCACTAGACATTTATATTCGAATTTATACATAAATTACAACCAATGCATCTCAAAAAAATATTTATTGACGTTGCAGAATAAAACCATCGAATTCAAAATATTTCTGTTTAATTATTTACTAAACACACTACAATGAATAATGTAATCCATTATTCTTCTCAGGTTTATATTCGCGTTCGTCCACTTGACATCTTATGTCGCGCTAAAAAATCCACAACAGGGCCGGTTGTGGATTTTTAGCGCTTCAACAGGCTGTAAAACCCAATTACAGAAACGAAACACATTACAAAACAGCCAAGCTTGAGTAAATCACATATTTTTACATGCACCGGAAATTAAAACCGAATTAAACCTCGTTGTGAGAAGCCAGATGTCCAATGAATTACGAGGGCGGTTAATTTTATATTAATAATTTATATAACTATTAAAATAAACTTAGTTTTCACCACTTTTTTATATTCAAAATATCAACATGTTTCAAGGCCTACGGCCCCTTCGTCGGGATACAAAATATTATTAAAATTGTATCCTGACGAAGGGGCTATAGACCTTGAAGCATTTTGATATTATCAATATAAAAAAGTGATGAAAACTTTGTTTATTTTATTAATTATATTAATAATGTCATCACAAAAATGTTTTGCTATTTTTGAAGAAGAAATAAATAATTTAGTTTAAAGCGTAGATTTTACGAAAATGAATTGTTTGATTAGTGGAAAACACATAAATATTATTACAAACCATGTTGATATAACCAACCGAACAAGTGATCTAGGCATTTTATAATTATCACATTTAATAAACCTAGCAGCAATAAAGAGCATATTTTTGTGTAGCAGACAAAGTAGTTTTTGAATAACTTTTTAAACGAAATCATTTTTGATTCATGCATTTAATTCTTTATTTTATTTTTATTTTCTGTGGAAAATAGTATCGGTCAATATCCAATTTCGATATAATTTTCGCGAATAAGTATTTGATATTATTAGTAACGGATACTGGATACAATACAGAGTGCTCTCTACCCTTTTAACGATTCCAAAGACAATGGTCGCGACCAAGTGGCCGCAATTCATTATGGCCGTGCAGGTCGTAACTAACCATATGCGGGCGGCAACAATACCAACCCGCTTTCGCCGATTGCTTTCTACTAATATTTAATATTTTCTTGTTACTTTTTTACATCACTAAATATTTTTGAAAAGCATTTTTGTTGGAAATATTGAGGTAAATTATTATTTTTATGTTATCTATAATATATTGCCAGTAATATAACAAGGTTAATGCATAAATTACCTACCTACAAAAACATTGCAGTTATAAAATTCTCCTATTTTAAATACACATTTTATTCCTCTTTATTACTTTAATTGTGTATGCGTGCGCTTTTATTCTTATTTGCGCTATTTTTTTTTTTTGCTAAATTTCGTTCTTTCTGGTTCCTTACTTTACATTTTTATATAATTTTTTTCTATTCTTTATATAATTTTTTTGCAGCTTGTCACTTATTTCGCCGATTGCTTTCTGCTAAAATTTAATATTTTCTTGTTACTTTTTTACATCATTGAATATTTTTACAAAGCATTTTTGTTTGAAATTTTGAGGTAAATTATTATTTTTATGTTATCTACAAAAGATTGCCAGTATTATAACAAGATTAATGCATAAATAACCTACCTACAAAAACATTTGAGTTCTAAAATTCTCCTATTTTAAATACATATATTATTCCAGTTTGTTACTTTAATTGTGTATCCGTGCGCTTTTATTCTTTTTTTTTTTGCTAAATTACGTTCATTCTGGTTCCTTACTTTACATTTCTCTTTATTCTATTTTTTATATAATTTTTTTGCAGCTTGTCACTTATTTTTGTAAAAGATGGTGTTTGATATGAACAGTAAACTACTGCATTTCCTTTTCTTCTATTTTTTCTTGCACTCTTAATGTTACTTTTATTTTAATACTTTTTTTTCATGATTTTCATGTTGTATTTTCTTGGAAATTGAATATTAGGTATTGATCCAACGCGATAAAATGAACAACAGACTGTATATATATTGAAATACCTCATATATAGATATTTCTGTATATATATATATATATATATATTATTACAGTAACTTATATCGTATATGAAAAATTCATTCCCTTTAATACAAGTCAAATAAAAAAATAAAAACCTTGGAATTTTTTCAGGGTTTTTATCATTTTATTTAACTTGTATTGAAACGAATGAATTTTTCGTAATTGATATGAGTTACTGTAATGATAGTCCAACGTTTTACAAAAAATAAGTCAGAAATATTGAAAAAAAATGCAAACTTTGATGTCGCATATCTCCTTAACTATTAATATTAGGTCATAACAGCTTGAACATTTTCGACTCATAATCAAGGCAGGAATGTAGCCCTGCGAGATTATTAATGTTTTACAAATAACCCTGTATATCTAGCGAGCGGGGACGTGCAGTGAGAAAATTAAAGCATGACACTTACATTTATAAGCATATATATATTACAAAAAAAAATTAAAATATATATCTTGAAGAATTCCTATCGAAACTATTATTATTCTACATAACAGATTTTAATAGAACATTATATTTTGTCACAAAAATATTTTATTTCGATGTGGTTTGAGTATCTGAGAGGCTTGATTCATACTATATTATATGTATTGAGTATGTATTAAGCATTTAAATGTCATGTGACCAATAAAATCCGATTTATCGGCACTGAAAACACAAAAGATAATGATTAGTCTAGTGGTAAGGACACTTGCCCGGTGATCCAGTGGTCGCAAGTTCATGCCTTATTTCACACCATCAAGTTAATCCTACTTTTCACGCACAATTTTTTTATTTTTTATAAAAAGACGGAGTCTCCTGAAGGAGAGAGTGGAGAAAGGAGTTTTCTAAGTGCTGTAAGATATAAGGCACACACTCATCATAGAACCCCTACTCCTACACATAGAAAAATCATTGAAGTGGCTTGGACATGTACTAAGAATGCCAAGGAACGTATAACAAGAAAATTCCTCTTGGCAACTCGGGAAGGAAGATGGCCGGTGTGTCGCCCCAGATAAGTCTAGACTGGTTGACTCATACAGAAGCAGCGCAAGACAGGGGAACATGGAAACACCTTGTTGAGTCTTTTGGCCCCCGACCCTACTAGGACAAGGGGATGAAGATAAATTAATGAATGAAAAAAAAATTAGCTTAGTTTAAAAATAATAATAATATTGATGTGACAGGCATTCGCTCTACGCATGAAGAAATATTTATGTATTGATTTTAAAACCAAATCTCAACAATCTTTTGTACGTATTGCAATGTTTATTTTAAAGATTCTCCATTTCACACCCGGACCAGGCTTCAAGTTTACTTCAAAGGGATTCGGAAACACAAATTTCTTGCGCAAAACTCGTCTAGTTTGTGATCCCCTTGTACTGGGAACTCAAATGGGATCTTTGGGGACCTTTGACGGGAAATAAGCACTGAGCCAAACAAGGCGAATACGTTAATTTGACACATCATGTCCCGAAAATAAATGAACACTCCAGCCCGGGAGACGGCGCCCGCACGAGCGCTCGTACCATGTGACACAGCAAATAGATCAAGCAGACTAACCTTTATGGCGCGAGAGGAAATTTTCAATTTGCTGGATAACATTTTCAAAATAAATTATATTCCTTCTTCAATAACTGCAAAATGACTTTGTCTCAACATAATTAACAAAGAAACACTTTGTATAAACTTCTAATTTATTTAACACTGATTATATTATTTGTATGTATCTACTTATATTTTTTATGAATTACACCTACATATTTCATCGTCTGACGATGAAAAGGTTTTTCCGAAATATGTAGGTGTTATTATGAAAAAATATAAGTAGATACATAAACCTAAATTATACAATCAATATTTAAAAATGTCAATCTTCAAAGTTGCTGAATCAATTGAAAAAAAATATATATTGAATTATCAGCGTGTTTCGGGCCAATGTTTTCTTCATTAGGATACAAGCATGCTTCCGGCCACATTCTAAATTAAGCAATATTGCTGTTTCTGTATCTTGACAGTTATTGTATATTAGATTAAGATCTTTGGTCGATAGAGTGAGGAATGAACAAATTAGAAGTGAATGCAATGCTAGCTGTAGTGTGGTAGATAGAATAAAGAAAGGAGTGCTGAGATGGTTTGGTCATGTGGAACGTATGAACGAGGAAAGGATGGTTAAGAAAATATATGAGGCGAATGTTGAAGGCAACAGGAATAGAGGGCGTCCGCGAAAGACCTGGCACGATCAGGTACTACAAGTATTTGAGGATGGCCCTGTTAAAAGCCGCAACAACCGTAGAACGTGTATGAGAAGATGTATGAATGTGGCCGAAGCAAAAGTGGTGTGCCAGGATAGAAGAGTGTGGCGTTCAATCCTCTCTGCCTACCCCTGCAGGGAAACGGCGTGATGGTTAGTTAGTTAGTTAGTTAGTTTAGATTAGAAAGCTTATTATTCATAATTGTGAATAACTTAACGTTTTTTTACGTTTTTGATTGATTGAATTCATTAATTTCTAAACTTTTAAACTTAAAACGTCAAAATTAGCGGCATTACAATGTTATACAATAATGTCAAAAATATTGCTTGTTTCAGAATACTGCCGATCATCAGATAACAAAGCAGGATACGCATACTAGAAATTAAGTATAAACATTAACAAAATCTAAAAATAAATATACGGGTGATGAATAACTAATTTAAAACTAATATGAAAGCAAATTACCAGGGGTAACTATTTTCAAAACGGACCCGGTAGTTTATGACTCTTAATTTGCACTTGATCCTTTTTCTAATTTCTAAAATTTCTAATTTATCCAACTATAATTCTATGTTATTCATATGTTAAATTTTTAAACCCTTATTTATATTTTTTTTAAATGGTTTGGTTCCAAAATCTGATTAGTAGATCCGGAAAATTCTTTCGGAATTTTTTTTAGTATATGCCATATCCTGATGAAGGGACCATTGGCCTCGAAATATGTTGATAATTCAATAAAATAATGGTGTAAAAGAAATAGATAATCCAAAAATAAATTTATGTTGATATATTTAAATTGGCCCACCGTAATACATGGACTAAAGCTAAACAAAATTATTTTCATCTTAAATGATAGAATGCCAAAATACTTCAAAAATAAAATAACATATAACGCAGATATTCATGGACATGATACACAAAATAAGAATTCCATATAGAAAGAAAAGTAGTACACAAAACTGTTTTTTTTTACAAAGGACTAAAGGAATACAAAAGCGTACCGGGGAATGTAAAAAAACAGAGAAATATTATCTCGTTCAAGAAGGAATGCAGATGTCACTTTAAAGAATTTTTTTTTATTATTATATAAAATTGAAAGAAATGCAGGGTTAATATTAGTTAATGATAAATTGTATTATTAACAAAATACAGAAATATAAAGTATGTATATACAATTAAAAGTACGAAAATATTGGACAGCAGGAAAGAATAAGAGAAAGGAATATAATAAAAATTAATTACTCTTTAAAATTAGCACCGCTAACGCTGCATATAAATAGGACCGCTAACTCAGGTACCTACTTTGCCCGGAGTTCAGATCTGGTTACACATTATAACAGGTGCTGGGATAAGGCTAGTGATTTTATTTTGCGTAGGACCTAAAAAGTAAGGTTGTGTGCAAAATTTCTCGGGGGATTGCGAGGTATTCTAGAGGGTGTAAAGTGTATATTTTCGTAAGGGTCAAATAGCAAAATTAAACATATTTATATCATAAAGAGGGAGTGGAGTATATAGAGAAAATGAGGAAGGCACCTTCGTTTTTCGTCTCACGGAATAACCGTGCAAAACCTGGAATGGGAGATGAAATATAATATTCATTTGTATTGGAGGTGGTGGGAGGGTGGGTCACTAAATGTTCTCCGTTATTTCTGGCGAGCAGACAAACTCAACCATCTTTACAGCAGCGAGGAATAATATCGCCACAATACTATTCTTCGATACCAATAGCCCGTCTCACCTGGCAGTCTGCAATAATAATAATGCCGTATCATAAAAGTAAACTTGCACATTGATAAAAATGTGCTCGTGCGTTCACGGTCATTCAGCGTTTTTTCCGTGTGGCTCCAACCTATTTGGCCGACATTGCATTATCTATCAACAGTCAAATACGCACACGCATACAGACAGAAAATCTATAAAGAAGATTCATCACTGATTAGCCGATTTGTAAAACAAGCGACTGCGAGGCAACCGCTGAGTATTAAATTGTACAGAGATGAACTAAACCCCTCTTTCAGAGGTAGAAAGTCTCCAATCGCATATATTTAAAACACATTTATTTTTCTTCTTTCTTAGCCTTCATCTCTCCACTGCTGGATATACACCTCTTCCATACCCTTCTATCTTTCCTTGTTTGCTATTTGTAGCCATTTCTTCGCCCCCATAGCGGCTATATCGTCGGCCCATTTCTTTTGAGGTCTTCCGACACCTCTTTTATTTTCCTAAGGTCTCCATTTAAGAACTCTGGGATTCCATTATGTAGCATCCTGCCTTGCAACATGCCCTGCCCATTGCCATTTTAGCTTCGCTACACGATCCATTACTCTAGATCTGCGCCTAAATTCGTCATTTCTAATTCTATCTCTTAGGCTTACGCCAAGCATGTATGTATTTGAGCTTTTCTACAATTTTCTTTTTAAGGGCTATGCGCGATTCAAATGCTTTTATTTTTAAACTAATTGGGATCTCTTTGTTGCCGAAAATATGTTTGAGTTTGCCAAAAGCAGCCCAGCTCATTCGTATACGTAATAAAACACATTTATAAGGGGTTTAGGGTATTTATTCTTGCATAATTAAATTCCCTTATAAACAAAACGTATTTTGTATAATAGTAGTAATTTTTATATTTTGATCCAAATCGAGACTTTTATGTAAAAAGTCTACTTGTATTAAAGCGCGACTTAATTACCCATACATTTAAGAGCATTTTGTCTGAACATTTTATAATTTTTAAAAAATTGGTAAGTCCTTTTTTATTATTTTTAAATAAGTCGAACGTGTTGGTACAAGACGTGGCATCAGGTTGTGTAACAAGAAATTTGCATTAGCTTATGTCTTTATATTTTGGTGATCTGTGAAGGCGAGCCTCGTATCCTGTTAATACCAAAGGTGAATGTTAATTAATTTGAGCGCGCTTGCGAGCCTTAGAACCGTGCAATTTCTTGAAATCACTCAAAAGTAAATTTATAACATTTATTTTTAACGTAAATGTATATTTCAGTTAGTTTTGGGAGACTTAGATGATTCATATTGCATAAAGATCCTTTTTTCTTTTTAAATAGAGAACACGGAATACGTGTCACGTCAATATTCTTACTATTTTCAAATTAAGCTAAACGCTTGTGCTATGAAAATAGGACTAACTTGCTGGTCTGACGTAAGATTCCAACCCGCGACCTTTGATCACAAGGCGAGAGTCCTAATCACAAGACCAACAAGCTACTCAAACTAATTTTATATACCTACCTAATTAATTTTATAGTCAAACTAATTTCATAGTCATATAACTATTTTTTCATGAATGTATAAAATAATTGGGCATTGTGGTATCGCGCTATCTAATGTGAAATAATTTTTTAAAGTCGTACCTTGGTGTGAATGACCTAAGTATTTTTCAGTAAGTCCCTGGCATAGATAACTGTACGAATATCTACGTAAGCCTTCCATTCATCACACACGCACGTAATAATTGATTTGCAAAAGAAAACAAAATATAAACAAATAATTACAAAATAACGTTGTGGTAAGATTAAACAAGATGTAAGAGAGCTATTCTACGAGTCGAAAATGTTCGAGCAACCATGATCTAATATCAATAGTTAAAGATAAATGCAGCATCAAAATTTGCATTTTTTTCAATATTTCTCACTTATTTTTTGCAAAACGTTGGACTATCATTACAGTAATTTATTTATTAAAAAATCATTCCCTTTAATACAATTCAAATAAAATGATTAAAACCTTCCAATTCCAATAGGAAAATATTCCAACTGGATTTTTGCAGGATCCTTCATATTCCAATTGGAATTTTTCAGGGTTTTATTATTTTATTAAACTTTTTTTGAAAGGGATGAATTTTTCGTATACTTTATAAGTTACTGTAATGATAGTTCAACTTTTTGTAAATAATAAGTCAGAAATATTTATAAAAAGTGCAAACTTTGATATTGCATACTTCCATATCTATTTGATGGGCTCATGGTTGCTTGAACATTTTCGACTCCCAATAAAGGCAGGAATCCACCTGTAAAGTATTATGGACTAGCTTTGTTACACCTTGTATTTATTAATAAAAATAAAATACTTTGTACAAAACAAAAAAAAAGTATTGAATTATGAACACGTTTCGGGTCCCTTCATCGGAAATTTAAAACATACCTAATTTTTTGATGAAATTTGTTTTCACAGAAGTCTTTCATTAGGTAGAATATGAATTCCCATTAATTTATTTTTTGTTTTTGTTAATCTTTACTTCGAATATTGATTTTTGGTAGTTGTTTCCTGAATAAAGAACCATTGGCTCCGAAACGAGTTGATATTCGATAAATGGTGGTTTTATAAAAAGTGTTTTCTTTTTACTCCCTTAATATTAACTCGTGGCGTCTGCTTGCTTGCTTGCCGGCTTGCCGTCGAAAAATTGGATCGATTTTTAACCCTTTTCCCGTGATCTAATCGAGCTGAAACTTTGCAAGCAGACTAATGGCGACGATCAAGAAGATCTATCAAATTTTCGTTAAAAAAAATTAAAAATTATAGTATAATTTTGGATTTTTAAAATTTTTAATGTTTTTTTCATACAAGTTGTATGGATATTTCAACGCATATGGTAGACGTGAAACTCGAAAATGAGAAAGGGGGTATTGTAAAAAATAGTTTTTTATGGATTATTTTTTTTTATAAATATGAATAAAAGATTAATTATCTATCTAAGAATTTTCAACGATCATACGGAAAGACAAATCTAATTCATGCATTATCATATCAGTATTTTCCTCTAATCCATATTTTAATTTCCGCAGTAGGTATCTATCTTTTTTATAATACAAAAAACAATGTATACCTTATATAAGTTCTTCATTTTTAAATCATGCTAATTCTGGAGACCTCGCGTGATTATTATAATAATATCCTTATTTCACTACATCTCTGTAACATACATTGACAGCTGTTCGTGTCGCAAAGCAAAATCCGCTGTCAATTCAATCACGTGAAAGTGTGCAAATGCAAATGCAGTTAACGCGACGTAAATTTTCTAATGTATTTTCTAAAGCCTTATGGTTATAAAAATTATTACTTCTTGAATAATTTACCATAATTTCCGATGACTGATTATTTCCGGTATAGTTCCGATAACGAAGAGATACAAAATATAATTTTGTATGCCTTAAAAAAATTATGGAAAATTTAACAATCAAATTATAAATACCAGAAATTGCATAATAATAATAATAACAATAGCTATGGGAAACTAGCTGCAACCCGTCAAAAATAACGGAACGTCGGTTCGCGTATTTGCTAAGTCCTTGTGTATTTCCATTAAATATTTGAAACATATTTAATCGGAAGGCTGATTTTTAGGGGGCACTCGTCCTAAAAGTTGGTCAATGTTAAAGTTTACTACAATTAGGAGTGTTAAGATTTTGTGATTTGAGCTGTGGAGAAGTTTAATCAAGGAAAATAATGTCGAGGACAATTGAGGTATTTTAATAGTGGACTTCTACAGCATTTTTATACACTGTTTATTTATTTGTGTAATGACGAGTAATACTATACGTCGACCACAATCAAAAGACCATTCCAAGGCTTTGTCCGGTAAGAAGAAAGCGGGGGGAAAGTTGCCTGGCAAGCTCGTGTTATAAGCCTCAATGATTTTCTAAATAAATATATATTTTTTAGTTTAAAAAAGGTTACTTACTTACTAGAAAAACTTATTTCGTGTTCATTTTTTGCATCATAACAACACATATTTTTTGCGCACATTCTTTTGAATGCAATCTAGCTATAGAATGGTTGTAGGGTAGCTTCCTTGTCCGTTATTCCTATATATAAGTAGAGACCAACGTATCAAATATATAAGCAGCTTTCTGATCCTTTACACAATAAGGATGTATTCAAAATTGGATTCATAGGAAAGATTTCATTCTCACCTCTTAGAAATTTGGCAATTTTTTTTTTCAATTGGTTGAGCAACTTTATAGATAGACATTTAAAAAAAAAAAAATATTATTTGTTTTAAGCAAAATATAATTATATTAAAACAAATAATGAAATTATTTTTTTTTAGTTAATTTTATTGCTCAATCGCGATATTCCAGAGTAATTAGACATTTTAATGGCTATACTTAAAAACAGGGAAATAATTACGCATTAATATTATATAAGACAAAAAAATTCGAACGATTTTCAACAATTTTTCGTCCCAAAATATACTTGAATAATTAAGATTTCTCAGTACATTTTATTACATTACATTGCCGTACTGCGATGAATTTCGAAGCTACTATTTACGAATACTTTATGAACATTTCGAGCACAAACTTCATTCCCACTGGACTGGAACCCTTCAGTTCTGCACTCTATTTAATTATCTGATCACTACAACTTCTATATGATCAGTCGTCTTACGTCAGTAAGAAAATGGATAGCAATCAACACTAATACATAGTAATTTCGCAAGATGGTTTAAATTCTTTATTTAGAAACGCCAGTTAAAGTAATATAGCGATATTAAATTCTCACTAAATCCATTCAAGTAGAGTAATCACTCCGGAGTCTTGTTTGAGCTTTTTCTGTTTATCTAAATATACATTAATTAATGTAGATAATTTTTTAACGCGAATTATTACAATTTAAACGTTCATTAGTTGCACCTGTAATTAATTCTGTGCAGTACCAAAATAACCACTTTCTTCTTCTGAATAGTGTGGACTAGTGGTAACACACCACCTAGTTACCACCTGTCCGCACAGCATCCATAATTACTTATTATCAATATCAAAATAACTACTTTTTTCCTCTGAATACTATGATCTAATGGTAATACTGCCACCGCCTAGGGAGATGGTTGGAATCGTTGTCTTGAGAGACCCTTCAAATTAATCATATTTTCAGCATTACTGTTTGTGCACTGAGAAGAAAACGGTATCGAAATTAATTTGTTATTAGATTTTTTACTCTTTTTTCAGAAACTTTAAGATTTGAAAATCTAGGACTGCAGTTAACTACAGGGCGTCATGCAAGTTTTTTGTGGGGATATCGCCTTCACTTATGGCCATCGCCTTTGTGGCATTGTGGTCCAGTCTGCTGAGCATTATCTACCCAACTACATCTTGAACTCTCGATACCCTTGGCTTGTGAAAAGGGAGTTTGAGCATGTTACGAGACTCATCTACTCTTCGTGGATGCCCTGCCCATGAGAGCCTCCTTACTTTCTTCCTTCTCGGGATACTTACTAGGTTTTGAGCGGGCGTTACTAGCTATTAAAGCGTAAGCTACTGGCTATTAAACTAATAAAAACATTTTTTGTACGACGGGAGAGTTTAAAATCAAGAAAATTTTAAAAATTAAACAAACCTGCCAGTTTTGTCGGAATTAGATAGAACACGGAAAACAATATTAGTTTGAAATAATACTTAAGACAGTTTTAAAAATTGCAAAATTTTATATTGTAGGTATACGTGAACCAATTCTTTGACATAAAATGTTTGAAAATGAAAGGAAATTTCACTGTCATTAATATAAAAATATTCAAAAAATTATACCTCATACTCAAGAATTCGAATTAATTAAATCATATGTCTGGAGGGGCCGCACACCGCGGCGCGCCGCGCGCCCGGCGCGGCGGCGGCAAGCCCGCGCATTTCAGACTATACGATTTAATTAATTCGACTTCTCGAGTATGAGGCATAATTTTTTGAATATTTTTATATTAACAACAGTGAAATTTTCTTAGTACGCATGTAAAATTTAATTAAAATAATCGATGTTTTAATGGTTTTATGAATACTGCAATATAGGAAAAAAACGTTAAATTTTTGTCTTTTTTAAAACGATATATTAGGTCCTTACATATGAAATTGGCGTTTAGTATGGGAGGAACATAAAGCCGATTTCTTTTATTATAATATATTTATTTAATCAAAGTATGTACCATTGCTATCTATGCACTTTTGCCATCTCATAGGTAGTTCATCGATCCCTTTACTTAAAAAACCATTCTGACGGGAATCAATAAAATCTTTGAAGGCGGTTTGGACTGCCCCATCGGAGTTGAATTTTTTCCTTTGCAAGAAGTTATCCAAATTTCGAAAAAAATGGTAATCTGTTGGGGCAAGGTCCGGAGAGTACGGTGGATGTCTTAGATGTTGGATGTCCAATTGAAGCTCCTCTAATTTGGTAGCCGTCTGTTGTGCAGTGTGTGTTCTAGCGTTATCATGAAGCAGCAGTGGCCTAGAGCGATTAACCAGCCTCGGTTGTTTAGCAGCTAGCTTTTCCATCATGGTTTGCAGTTGCTGACAATAGACATCTGCCGTAATCGTCTGGCCAGATTTAAGAAAGCTGTAGTGAACTACACCAGCACTAGTCCACCAAACGCTCACAAGTAACTTTTTTGGAGTCAATTTTCGCTTGGGGCATGGTTTGGCTGGTTTGGCAGGGTTCAGCCATTGCGATGAGCGCTTCCGATTATCGTACAGGATCCACTTTTCATCACAGGTAATGATTCGATTAAAAATCCCTTCATTATTGTGCCGGTTGAGTAATGCAACAGAGCAGTCAACGCGCGTTTATTGATTTGCTTCACTCAATTCGTGAGGTACCCACCTTTCAAGCTTTTTCACCTTACCAATTTGCTTCAAGTGGATTAAAACAGTTTTATCACTAACACCGCAGCCTGCAGCTAACTCGGATGTGGTTTGCGATGGATCCGCTTCCACAATAGCCTTCAATTCTTCATTCTCAACTTTGGTCTCCGGCCGTCCACGGGGCTTGTTCTGCAGGTCGAAATTTCCAGAACGAAAACGTTGGAACCAAAAACGCACTGTGTTTTCTTTTGCGCCACCGTCGCCATACACATCATTAATCCTTCGAGCCGTTTCTGCAGCACTGGTGCCACGGTGGAACTCGTACTCGTAAATAACGCGATAATTCAAGTTTTTCATTTTGTAAACTGAGTGACGCAAAGAAAAAAACAATTGAGGAAAAAACAAATGATTTATAATTTTCAAAACACAAATATATGAGTAAATAGCTGTATAAATTTGGATTTGGAATTCCTAACCAAAGAGAAGATATTTGAGATCAAATTTGCCAGTACGGCAAAACGTGAATTTCATATGTAAGGACCTAATATTTAACAACTTGTCCAAAAATATTAATGTCTGAATAGCACCGCTTCTTTTTCAAACTTTATACAATCAATTTGTAAATAAAATATATGGTCTTTATTTGACAATATACGAGATTAGTGTACCAAAGATAACTCTATTGCATGAAAACTAAAATAGTGTTTCGGGGTTATAATTTATTTGATGTTATAACAATATATTTGTTCATATTATTTTAGGAAATGATTCAAGAGTAAATGGATCTATCATATTAAAATTGATTAAAAGCCTGTTAAGCTATGGGTTTTGCAAAATGATTTAATAAGTTTACGTTAAATTTAGCAAAATCGAGAGCAAATAGGAAAATCGTGTACTGGGGCCTCTTATGTTTTTTCATATGATTTCGCTTTTTTGTCTATTTTTCATACCAACAAGATTCGCACTATGTGTAACAAAATTTTTGAAGCATTTACATAATATCGTGTATAAAAATGTATGTTATTTTGATTCAATGTTCAAAATTATGTATTTTTAATGAAATATTCTAATATGAATAATTTTAATAAAATGCTCAAATTCATGGTTTTTAATAAAAATTAAAATATCTTTTTTTTTAATAAAATGAAAATTTATCGATGAACAATGATTATTTCTGGGTTACTGGTGTTTCGAGACACTTTCAACGTAAATGGAGATCAAATATCAAAAGACCCTAAACTTTGATTATTATAATATTATGTTGATTTATCCGCCGTTTTTCAAAAATTATATAACCTAACCTAACAAAAAAACTCGTAACATAAGATGTACAATTATTATTCGGAGGTGTAGTCACCGTAACGTCAATTACCGTTTTCTTGGAAGACGAACTATTTCCCGGGCGATGAGTGTTCAGTGCCGGTGTCATATGTCCTAGTGGTGTAACATTCGTCCTCTTGATCGACCCTTTTCTGACTTGTCGTCTAAGCTGGTGTCACCAGGTGATGACTCAGGTGCTTTCCACACTTTTTCCGAGTGGTGTGGTTTTCGATGCTCATTTTAATTTTCTAACCTTTTTAAAAATTGTATTATGACTAATGGCAATTAAACATCAACTTAAAACTTAAAAAAAACATAAAAAAGCCACGAAAAACGACGGATAATTATGCATCAACCTAATATATTATAAAATTGAAAAATTGTCCGGAAAGTAATGGCTCGTATCCACGTAATGAGACAATATGTAATAAGTCTCAGAGATTTAGTTGACGGAAATCTCAACAACATGTACCTACACGTGTTGATATTTTGATACGAAAAACAGAATTGTTACTTAGAATCACTGTGCAAAAATTTATGAAATCCTCAAAATTCCCATTAAATAATGTTCTCTTCATTTCATGCACAATTTTTATAAATCTTTTTTAGCTATAGATATAAATATAAATTGTTGAGTTAAATTATTACATTTGTTATAATACCCCTTCATAAGGCGAAAGTTTCTCAAGAAAATTAAAAAAGAGTAGAAAACACAAACAAGTGCTTTATTTCTATACATTATAATATGTTCTATTTGTTGTTCACATAGTTGTTCACATTATTCCAAATATACATATATAACATGTTCGCGTTCAATTTCTCCTGGTTATTTTTTGTATCTCGCTATCGCAATTGGCACATCATACAGAATAACAATGGCAGGAAACATTAACGTTCGATATCATTATTTGGAACAGACTAGCTGAACAAATAGCCTGTCATCCGGAAAGATTACAGAATAAATTGAACATTTAATATTAAAACGAAAGTGGGCAAAGTTGAACGATATTTATTTAACGATTTGATTGAAAATGATTTTTAGAAAATTAAGTAGGAAATTCGAAAATATTCGAGGAAACGTATTTTTTAATATTCACTAATTGTAAATATCGATGAAAATGTAATTTTTTTTCTTTTTTTAAATCAATCAGTTCTTTTCCGATTCAACACGATATTACATAAAATATAATATCATTATATAAATATGATATTATATAAAATATTAAATTAAACATTATATTTAACATTGAATAGTACTAATTAAAAAATTTTCACAAAATAAAAAAAAATATTTCGATTCATTTTATTTAATTCAGGATTCGATAAAACATTTATTTTTAATAATAATAATATAAATTTATTTTTGTTAACAAGTTTTAAGTTTTTTTTTGATAGTTTGATAGTTTTTACAGAAATTATACCATAACTTTGGTAGCAATGTAAAACACTACATTCGGTGCCCTGACTGCATATTATCGCACTTTACCGGTTCAGTGGAGGACACAAAATATTTTAGTGAAAGCAATAATCATTTTTAAAAAAGTTTAAAAAATATACAATAAATTACCTACACTAAACATAATTACTAAACCAATTATGTAACTTAACTATCCTGTGAATACTATTATACGATATGTTGCGCATATTTTATATAGCATAAATGGTAAAGATACCTCGTAGAACTTCAAATTTACTACGAATAATGGTGTACAAATTCTTTATTATGTGAACCTAAGAAGAAAGGAGTTAATCGTTTAGTAGAAGAAAAATGTCGAATTTTTTCCTAAAATAAGTTTTATTTTACACAGTCCGCATATTTAATATAAATATATAATATATATTTAATATTTTATATATATAAAGAAAATCTGGGAGAAATAGGAACGCATTGTGCACCAATTTCCAGGCAGACCAGAGGAACACAACGTTTAGCATTAAAACATTGGAACGACGAGGAGTAAGAAAGGAAGAGTGCAATCTTAATGATTTTAAAACAAATATATGATATATACGAGACCAAGATGCATGTGTTTTACTCTTGTTTAGTTTCATTAATTTTCCGTGCTTTTAATGACACTAAAATTTCGTGACACCGCGTTTAAAATATTATTTTCACCGAACGAAGCCCGGCATCACATGCGATCCCTCCGTTTGCCCCACCGCACGAGGCTGGACTATTATCATTAACACTAACCCCCGCCCAGATCCATTTTATTAAGTTTTAAATGCAAAGTGACAACCAACAACAAGAATATCATGCATGCCAATTTCACTCCAAATACCTAGTGCCTACACACGTATTATTAGAAAACAATATGCGAAGCAATGTAGATATGTATATTGTTCAATTTTTAAAGCACATGCAATGTAGCAATTAATATTGATTTCAAATGATTGATGCTTGTGTACATTACTGTACGAAAAATTGTGAAATAAAATATTTTTTGATCAATTTCGATTCACCGACACATTCAAAAATATTAATATGGAATGTTAATGCTTGAAATATATTTTTAATGTTTTTCCTACGACGCTTGCTTTTTTCAGATATTTATTATAAATGATTCGAGAATTCCAATAAATTTGAATAATAAAATATTACTAACTATTTTGATTATATTGAGCTGTACCCGGCCACGCGTTGCTGTGGTCAGTCTTGTTAAATGGAAAAGAAAGAAAAGAGAAAGCGCACGTTTCTAATTTGTTTTATTTTACAATGCTTATTCAATTTTGCTGCTTTTCAAAAAAAATCATGTTTTTATTGTCACAGATGTGACATCTGTATAAAAGTAGTAGTAGGTATTGCTTGACCACAATAACTTGGCGTGTGGCGACTTTGGAACTAAAACACAGAAATGTCGCCTGTTTACAGATTTGCATTGTAAATATATCAGGGGTGAGAAGGGGTAAAAGTGGTGGGGGGAAATGTCCTAAAGCATAAGTATGCAAAATTTGAGTCTAATCGGACAAACGGTGTATGTTTGTATAGAGAACAGACAAACAGAAAGACAGTCAGACTAACAGAGAGACAGACAGATATTGAATTTTATAGGTATAGATAAATGCGATACGATTGGCCGCACTTTCTCATTGGTTTAAACGTTTTATTTAAACAAAGAAATGTTATAAAAAATTTTGAATTTGAAAAATGTTATAAAAATATTTATCAATATTGAAAGGATAGGTAGTACCTGCGCCTTTTAAAAATAATTTGTGCGAATTCGAATGCAACGTTGTGTCAAAAAGAACTTTAGGAGATTAACGATTTTGGACAATCGAAAATTAAATTTTTTATTTATATCAATAAATAGTAGGTATATGAAAAAAAATGAGGTATTCAAAAACATCCTCGTAATCGAATGCAACATTGTGCCAAAATTTCTAAGCAATCGGTGAAGAACTCTCAGAGTAGATCGATTTTGTACAAACGAACATTTACATTTTTATTAAAATAGATGGTCATTGTGCTCGCCTAGTGATCTGGTGGTCGATGGTCCGAGTCCCATTCCAAGTCACCAGCATGTTTGTTCTATTTTCAAAGCGCAAGCTTTCAAGTTTGAAAATACTGAGGATATTTATTGATGCGTCACATATTCTGTAATCGCATCTATATTTTTAAAGAAAACTAACCATCGCGCGGTTTCTCCGCAGGGATAGGCAGATAGGAGATAACGCCACATTCTTTTTTCTTGACACGCCATTTTACTTCTGTGTTCATACATCTTCTCATGCATGCTCTACGGTCCTTGAAGCTTCTAACAGGGCCATCTTTCAATATTTGTAGTATCTAATAGTACCAAGCCTTCCACTGTTCTTGCTATCTTCAATACGTCTTGCCGTCTCTCCTAAACATACCATTACATGTTTACCATTACATCACACTTAGTCACTCTTTCGTCTCTCTCGAACACCATCACTTTCGATTTGCTGACATTCATTAGAAGTTCACTCTGCATGCATACATCGGTCACTCTGTAGAATGCGATCACTATAAATTTTCGTGCGAGGGAGGGCGTCCTTGTCACGTAACAGAAGTTGCCAGGATGTAAATTTATTACACAATACATAATGTATAGAATATCCGGTGACCGGTGTCGTTCTATTTGTCAAACTGTCAGAGGGTAATATCGGTCCATTATTTGCTTTTTCAGCTTCGCAAAACTTTAATGCTTCATTGGCAATTGTTCTTGCACCATCCCGGACTGTTTAGGTTGTTTTGGACATAATAATTCAGTGTATATTGGTAATCAAGATGTCACAGCTCCCGAGCAAATACAAAATTGTACTGAATGACAGGACGAGGGGTTACGTGGGCGGGTTTTAGTTCGAAAGTCGCCGCACGCCAAGTTACGTTGGTCAAGCAATTGTGTCTGTTGAATACCATCGGATAATAAAATATACCTTTCTATTAATATACGCAAGGAAGCATAATAAAAATGGTGACGTAAACGCGCGCGCAAAGTTTAATACTTTTATTAACGTTATAAAAATATATAATAAGTCATTAACTTTTACGCGCGATAGGGGAAATAAAAAATTAAAAGAAATTACCGAAAATATCATTTTTCATTTTCACACAGAACATGAAGCAAAATTAATTTTTACCAAAAAAAGGAGTGCAAAGCTGTCTAGACTACTTAGCGGATCAAAATATGGGAACAAAAAAGGTCTTCCGACGCAAAACCGGATACCCGTTTCCGTATCTAACGGATAACTAAATCGGAGACGTAAATAAAAATAAGTATTTTAAGATACAAATCTACCCTACTTTAAGGGAAAAAAATCACAAAAAAACGGGCAATGTTTTTGTTTGTAAACGAATCGATATCAATAAATTAAATATTCTTTTCATCTGGGCGAAGTTTTCAGACAAACAAAATCGATTTCGCAAACCTAGGCGCCAAAATGATATTCGAATCTCTTTGAGAAAATCGCCAGCCGTCTTTACGTCGGGCAATTTGTACATAAATGTGTATCTTTATTTGGGATATAGGCCAAAGCCGGTTAAGATGGGTTTCACAAAAGGAATAAATCCACAATACCTAAAAAATTTCCGATGGGGTATTTGAAGTATTTCGTTCGCCAAGTCTACCACCATTGAAATTGCAAATATTTCAAATTTAAATTTATATTGAGTTGGAAACTTTCACATTGCAATACCTATTTATTACAAAGCTATTCTTGAATATTGAATCAATTCTTCAATAGGTTCGAAAACTTTGTTTAAGAAAAATGTTTATTATTTCAAATAAATATATTTCTTATACACATTTGATAATTATTTCGTGTCCTGCTAGTGTATTATTCCATTATTGTTGTTATTTATAATTATGGGTATTCAAAAAAATAATTGCTAATTTTTTTTTTTTTTTTAATATTCTTTTTTTTTTAATAATTTTAATTAGTTTTTTTTTAATATTAGAAATATTTATTGCATTTAAACGTAATTATAATTATAATTTTTACTGTGAATATTGTGTTTTTTTAAAGAGTTAAGGATTATATGTAATAATATTGTAATAATATAGGGTCGTTCGATAAATTGAAAAAAAACGGACATTTTCTACGAACCTAGATGTAAAGAGATAAGATTGTCATCACAGCGTTTTCTTGAGTGTCCTCTCACCACGATAGATAATAATGACAAAATAAAAAATGTTAAAGTATTTCTCTCATATAAGTACGCTCTCAGCCAATCAATGAGCGCATAAGAATTCCTTAATAAGAATAACGATATTATTAGTATTTTAAGTTTTTTGTGTATTTAGAAATCGATATTACTTTCTTCAAATAAGTGGTTCACGCCACTGATCGAATGTAATTCTTTAATACAATTTTGAGCACCTACCCACAATTATCAACACGTTTTGTCCATAGATAAATAGATCAACCACCGAGAGGTTTTGTCGGGGAAAAAATATTTCATAATATTTCACTTTCATTTGCACCACCATTGGCTCCATATAAAAAAAAGAAGACAAAAGACAGAAGATTTAGAATGACAGAGATAATCATACTAAATCTTATCCCGGTTATACCATCCCAATTGTAATAATTTTGTTTTCTGTCTGTCTGTCTGTCCGTCCGTCCATCCGTTCGTCTGCGTAACTTCGTGTAACCTCCGTAACATTTTTATAATAAAAACACTTAAAAAAAAATTTTTTTTTCTAAAAATTATTTTTCCGATTTTTTTTGTAAATAAAATAAGTAAATACTTGTTTCTTAGGAACCGACATGTAAAAGTACCGTCATTTTTGAAGGGTTACAGCCAGTAGAATATATTTCAGAACATCGGTAAATTATTCGCGTTCGTGTTTACTTTAAGAACCGTATTTAAATACTTGAATTATTAGAACTTCTGAATTTGTTTCATTATTTAATGCCGATCGATTACAAAGAAGTTCCTCACACTCCTAGTCAGCACAGTTAATAAAACAAAAGTTATAATAAAGTTTAATTATTTACAATGCCTAACCACAAACTTATCAATTCTTAAACTATAGTTATTATAAAATATTTTGCCTTGTTATGAAACATCGTTCATGGAAATTAAAAATATATTATTTTTAGCCATTTTAAGAATAAAATTAAAAAATGGCTAAAATATTCAGGAAGAAAGTATGCTGAGGAGGTTGATCCACCAATGAATTAATATTTTATATTTTTCTACTCTTTTGTATTTTATATTTTTTACTCTTTTGTATTTTATATTTTTTTACTCTTTTCTGTTATAAGACTCTTGCTATATTGTATAATTTGATCCTGTCTTTTATATTTCTTTTCCTTCGCGTATTTCTATATTTGTATGTATATATTTTATTTTATATTGTTCTCATGTTGTATTGTTTTACATTTAATTACACGAATTGTTTATTACAACTGCCTCAGAATAGGTTTAACCTAGTGGGGCATTATAAACTTATATAAAAAGGTGTGATATATAAATTGTGATAATATATAAATAAATAAAATTTCATACACTGTAATTAAAAATCAGTAATTCTGTTATAAATTCAGTTGGAACATTGGAATCGTTTTGAAAAAATCAATAGAATGTTAGAAAGAAGCCATAATATAGTGTCTTTCAGATGGGCATCGCATTATTCATTCGGTGGTCAGATAGGAAAACTGACCATCGACGTATCTGCAATCTTCCCTTTGTCAAACCATGAAAACATCAAAAAATTCGCTATTCATCCCTTAATAGACTATTTTATACCATGAAACGATTCGGTATTAAATTAATAATGCTTTGAGTTATATTTCCATATCGAAGATTTATTTTATGTAACTCAACTTAACCGTGTCCCCTTTAACATAAAATAGACCCGCTTCTCCGGTTTTTTCAGTAAATGTGGATACGTTTTTATGTGAATGTGGACAGTTATGGTAATCAGAAAACACCATCAAATAATGTAAAACCTTCATTAAGGTACAAAAACAGGCCGTTACGGACGTGAAAAAAAAATAATGTCATAGGAGAATGTGGTATGGATGTTGGAGAAGGTTATATGAATATGAAATAAAATGACAAAAATATGCTAAAAAAATTTAAAAGTTCTAATATAAATATGTGGAGTAAATTCTCTATTCAATTTGACGTAATAACCGCAGAAAAAAATACTTCTTTAATCCGCTATTAATTTTATACCTCTAAGAAAGTCGACGACTCTATTTAATTAGACCGTATTGATGGTTACCGAATTCCGAAGAATAGTAACCGATTATAATTTTGGAATATCCTATCTTTTAAAAATGAAATCTTTATCGTAAATGTAATTTCTTCATTTAAACTGCCATTAAATATTTATTTCGATATTCATCATTTATTCTCACTGAAAAAATCTAGATAGATTTTGAAATATTTAAAAAAAATGTCTGTAACCTCGCTCTTTTTGATTTTAATCAAGCTTATTCTGTCCGCTATTTCGATTTTTCACAACGTCCTTTTATGGACATGGTGTGAATGAAACACGAAATAGTTTTCAGTACAAGAAAATACTATCAACCCAACTATGTCAATCAGACAAGATAATAAGTTTCATTTTTTTCCTACCTAAGCCCATGACTGAGGAAATAATGCAGCAGACAACTGACGCAAAAAGCAGAAGCAGTGAGATTATTGTTAGCAGATCATTATTAAGTATAAAATATGATTCACCTGTCTATGAGCGTAGACCACGGAGCCGAGCAGCTTCCAGGTGCCGCCGCGCCGGTCCATGCGGACCATGCGCAGGATCTGGAAGAAGCGCAGGCCCCTGAGAGCCGAGGCCGCGAACACCTGGCCCGACGAGCCCATCCCCAGCACCACCAGCGACGCCAGAATCGTCGTCACGTCTAGCGGAAAATGATAAACTATTAATGCTAATAACAGAAAAAATGGGAAACTACAATGAACTTTTATAAATGTAACACCTTCCAACTACCAGAGTACAGTACAAATTAATCATCATAACATTCTGTCTAGAACGCACTATCGTAACATAGCGCACCAACTGCATATATGTACAGTTTTGCAAGATGCCTGTAAAATATTTATTTATTAACGCCCTATAGGGCTTTTACAGCAGATAGGTAAGTGTAAATTAACAGAATATATAGTTTAAAGAAGAAAAAAAAAAAAACAATAACATGTAAACATAATATTGACATAGAGAGAAAAGAAAATACTTATAATACAGATAAAAATATATAAAGATAAATATAATATAAAGTAAAAAGAAGGATATAAAAAGCAGAAGTATAAGAAAACATAATATAATAGAAATTTAAAAACAAAAAAAGTAATAATGTAGAGTGAAAAGATATAGCACAAGCTTTGAAAGTCATATTATAATAAAAAATATACATACAAATACAAATCAATTATTTAAGTCCAATTCGACAAATACTAGTAATCTTCCAATACACCTTTTAATATATTTTTGAATAATATACAGTTGGCAAAGACGTCCAGTTGCTCGTATCTGTTTGCTAGTCTAGGAAGCCTTTTCAGTAGCGAATTAAATATACAATTAGTAGCTGCAGTTTCCACGGCAAAACTTGCATGACTTCTAGTCATGCGAGACGGAACACGCAAGCAGATACGTTCTAGTAGTTGAGGACAGTCGATAATACTATTTATTAATTTGTGTAAAAAGAGAAAGTCCGTCACTATTCTTCTAGTCTCTAGTTTATCGAGACTGCTAAAAATCTAAGAATATACCTACATGTATACGGAATACTATTAATAAACAATAAAATTATAATGCACATTATTATGGACATGTGACATGTTTTCTCATTTAAAAAAGCTGTTACCGCACCCAAAATGAATATGTTTTAAACTATTTTTACTATATTATATATTTACTCAAAAATATTTACCAAAACTGAACGTTAAATACCGGCTATAAAATAATGTCCAATATCTTATACAAAAGATTGCTCCCAATGTCTGAGAAAATCATTGGAAACTACCAATGCGGCTTCAGGCCAGGCAAATCATGCATTGATCAAATTTTGTCCTTGAGACAGATCTTAGAAAAAACGTTAGAATACAATGTCGAAATTCATCATCTGTTTGTAGATATCAAGGCCACGTATGATAGCATAAATAGGAATGCATTGTACAATGCAATGAGTGAGTTTGGAATACCGCGTAAGCTGATCAATCTGGTGAAACTAACAATGTCCCCGAACGTGTGGAGTCAGGGTTGGCAGTGATCTGTCCGAGCCCTTTGAAGCGCTCCACGGGGTGAGACAAGGAGATGGATTGGCCTGCCTTTTATTCAACATAGAAAAAGGAAAAGTTATTCGTGACTCAGGAATTGAGATAAGAGCAAGAATATTTGACAACTCTGTTCAACTATTAGCTTACGCTGATGATATCGACATAATTGCGAAAACTCCCGATGCTTTATGTAATGCCTTCATAAATCTTGAAATTTCTGCCAAAAACATGGGTCTCATAGTAAACCAGCAGAAGACCAAATACATGGCCGTAGGATGCACCCAACAAATCCCAACTCTCTCGTGTGGAAGTTAAAATTTTGAAACGGTACCAAGATTTACATACCTAGGATCCCTGATAACAAGCAACAATAATACTACAGAGAAGATCCGGAAGCGCATAGTGAGCGCAAATCGCTGTTTTTTCCGCCTACGAAAGCAGATAAAATCCAGACTGCTGTCCAGAAACACCAAGATATTAGTGTACAAAATGCTTATTAGGCCAGTGCTTACGTACGCAGCTGAGACGTGGGTACTAACTAAGAGGAATGAGCGAGCACTGGACGTTTTTAAAAGGAAAATTTTGAGGCTTCGGACCGGTTCTAGAAAATGGGACTTTGGCGCAGACGTTACAACAATAAGCTCTATACTCTATTTAAGGAGCCAAACATCACAAAATTTATAAAACTGGGAAGACTTCGGTGGCTGGGTCGTGTGAAGAGAATGTCCGAGGATCAAGCACCAAAGTCCCTGCTGAACTTAAGGCCAATAGGGCGAAGGAATTTAGGAAGGCCAAAATTAAGATGGAGTGACAACGTCCTCAAAGACATCTCTGCCATAGAGCTTCGGAACTGGAGAGAGCTGGCACTAGACCGAGATGAGTGGAGGAAAATTATTGAGGACGCCAAGACCCACCAAGGGTCGTAGTGCCAAGAGTGATGATGATGATGAACGTGAGGTAGGTTTTTTTCTACTAAGGTATTGGTAGGTATATATTTTTGTTTAAATGAATGTCGCGTCCTTGTGCAAATATTTTTGTCCATGTTTACCGGGTAGTTACTCAATGATTATTCATATTAATACAACATAATAGAGAGGAATGCCAATGTTGTGACAAAAATACTATATTTTTGTTTTTCCAATACCATGGACATATTGTACTATCAAATGTAACGCCGTAGTAATATTAATATTTTTCTTATACTGTACAAAATTTCGCGTTGATGAATAACTAAACAATATCTTTGATGTTGAGCGTGTAAGTGAACAACAATTTTTTTTAACAAATAATTTACATATTTCTTGTTATTTTTATTTTAATTTTACTATATTTTATTTGGAATTCAAACAGCTAATTTTATATTAAGAAGTAGAACATGTGATATAATAATAATATGAATTCACTTAATTAACCTATGTAGAATACTATGTATTGTATATAATAGAATAAGAAGATATATTTAACAAATTCAATAAAAAGATCAAGGAAGAAGTTTTTTAAAAAAGTTATAAAAATATATTAATACATGAAGAAAGTACGGTAAATTTATTTCCAAGGGGAGAGGAAGGAAGGGGAAATGGATTAATAGAGGGAATGTGGGATAAGGAGTAATATCTGTGTGATAAAGTTAGTTCTGTTTAAAGGAAGGCTGTGTGGGGTTACGCAATGTGTTAAATGTGTGTTTTGATCTTAGTAGTTGTGTTGAAGATATCGAGTTCTCTGAAGAATGTGTTAAAATACGATGAGGCTCTGTAGAAGAATGAGTTCTGTTTGGCGTTTGTGTGGGAGATAGAATGTGACGTCGGTTCTGGTAGTTCTAGATGGCACTCGAATGGAAAGTCGACTAAGTAGGTCAGCTATCACGACTATCAACACTAGAACGTTTTAAAGTTTTGTCAATTTATTTTACTACAACAGGCATGACAATAGTATTGAATAATTGAAGAATAAGTGATTTTAGAGAAGAAAATATTTTGATACGATTCTAAAAAATGATCCATCCAGTTTTAAGATACACATTAAGATAAATAAGATTTTCAATAAAATAAATACACATTAAGATTAATAAAATTTTCAATAAAATAAAAAAATTCTGAATTCGGCCATTTGAACTTAATCACCGACCAGAGCGAACGACGTCACGCCTTAGCGAAGAGACCGTCACCGTGTCTCTTGAACTGTTGTCATAGACACAATGCAATGTTTACTTAGGCTTGACGTCACGTAGACGCCGTGACACCTGCGGGCGTTTTTGCGCAAAATATTTAATAGGTAGATGAAAATAAAATTATTTGCGTAAAAACTTTACGCAAATAATTTCATTTTCAATAGTTAATTACTGAAATAGTCATATTTTCGGTAATAGTAGACGTGTACCTACATTATAGAAGGTTATTTCAAAATCTGCCTATTCTAACCTATTCGAGTAAAAGACACGCGTGTAATGATAACATGTACCTGGGTATATATAGAAATAAAACATATCAGCAGACGGGCGACGTGTCCCTACTAACGACTATTGGTTTAGCATATTTTGACAGAAAAGTAAGATAACGATAGGTGGGCGTTAATTATTTTTCTGTTGTGTAGGACAGTGTTAGGTGGTGGATCAATACATGCTTCGTGTGTACCGACCCAGTACAAACAGTTATTGGGTAGCTCATTTATCACACTAGACATATACCAGACAACCAACAAAACTCTTGATTCATTTTTCCCGTTTCGTCTTACATTTTTTTTTTGTTTTAAATCTTTTATAAAATATACCAAGTAAAAGAAATAAACAAGAGAGAAACATTCTCGGCACCTCTTCAAATGAGGTGTTGGCTTGTATACTGTGTACATCATGGACTGAGAGACGAATGAATGTTTCTATTATTCAGGTCCGTACTAAAGAAAGACTCTCCACAAAACGCGGGAAAATAATTCTTTCGTGTTTTGGACATGTTACTAGAAGAGAGGGAGAGAGACCAATGATAACTGTGAGTACATGAGGACAGAGGAGGTGAGGTCGATCTCCTATAACATAGATCATCAAGTCCGTACATGACCGGCGCAAGATGGCGAAGAATGGAGTTAAGGAGTGCGTGCTGTTGAAGCAGACTAGGGGACTACGATGCTCGGTCATATATAAACACACTGACTGAATGTGAGTCATAATATTCCGGCATCATTAATATTTCTGAGGAGTATTATAAAATGAAAAAAATATTATTAAATGAAAATGTAGTACTTCAAATAATAGATTAAAATAGTAGACTTCAACCTTATTTTTTAGAAACATCCCCTACTATGCGCATCGATTGTTTTAAAAGCAACAATGTCACATATTTTATATGGGTAAGAGGCACACGGTGTTCGTATAAACGAAATATTCTGCAAATCGCAACCTTGGCAAAATTAACTTATTATATCCATGAATACATACATATATTTACAAACATCTAATTACATAAACAATTTTATTACATTTTTTAAAGAAACTGAATTACGTATGTACGTATTTCGCGTCTGTAGTGTCCCGTTAGGTTTTAAGTATTAGCTGCAATCCGTCGAAAATGACTGAAATATATTTATAGCATATTTTTGGCGCTCCACGGAGAGGCGGCCGTGGCAACATGCGTGAAACGGCTGGTTCGGGTTAGGTGGCCCGTGGTTCAAGACCATATTCGGCCGTTTTTTTAGCCGTGAATTCGAACGAAATTACGGACTTTACACGAAGTTACGGGGATAGACAGACGGATGGATGGACAGACAACGAATTTTTTATGTTTGATTATACAAGTTTACCCGTGTATGCCACGTGATAACAATTTTTTTTTTTTTTAGAAACCTTTTTATAAACAATAAACTGAGTTCCGTTTTCAGGTTCTTAAAGTACGCAGACATCTGAAATCTTAAATATTTAAAATCTCACATTTGTGAACACTTCCAAAGCAATACGTATCAAGATCGACATAATATAGTGATATATTTCAAAATGAATAATCTCAATCCATAACTTTTCAAAAAAAATATTTTGTTTCCGTTTCGATTATTCTATGGTTGAATGATAAAGTAAAGTCAGTTGGTATGAGTGCTTACATAATTTATGTAGTCCAAAATATATTTTTTTTTGTAATAATTAAAAAATTAACCGTATTCACAAACTACAGAGATACTTCATTTTATAAATACGAAAAACAAAAATGATCGAACGTCGCGACGTCAATATAATAGCGTGCTTGTATATTCGTATATCTATTTATACATATAACTTTAAAAATAATTGTTCCCAATAATAGAGAAAAACATAAAATTAAATATTTACGATACAAGATTCCCCGTGGCATGCTCATTTGTCCATTTAAATCAAAAAAGTTTATTGAATTCCTAACGAGGCACTTGGCCAAAAGTAAGTAACATTATTGTTTTCAAAAACATGTAAAAGTATCGTTGACATCTATCGTTTTTCAGATTAAATATCATATTTCCAAGCAATAATGGAAAATCGAATTTCACTCCTATCATTTCGACACTTCATGGCATGAAGATATACAAATTCATTATTCTTATTGTAATATTTGAAACGATGGGGTTGTGCTTTATTCACTACGCGTGCGCGCTAGGAACTATTTAGTAATTAAACTAAAATAACTTTATAAGGCACAAATTAATTTTTTGATGCTCCTAATTTTTTAATGACAACTTCATTTTTTAAATTTATATTACTCATAAATACATATAATATCTTCTATACCTATAAAACTCAATGTCTGTCTGTCTGTTCTCTATACATATCTACACCGCTTGTCCGATTCAATTTAAATTTTGCAATCTTATGCTTTAGGACCCGGCGACATTTCTTCCCTATTATTTTTCCCTTCCCCTCCACCTGATATATTTTCGATGCAAATCTGTAATCGTTCAACAATCGTTCAACAATCAATAAATCGTTCAACCGATTGGACTCAAAATTTGGAAAATTATTCTTAAGGACCCGGCAAGTATCATAGGTGACATTTCCCTATTCCTTTACACCTTCTCCTCCCCCTGATATATTTTCAATGCGAATCTATGCCGTTAGACCGATCGGACTCAAAATTTGCACAAATTATTCTTAAGGACTAGGTGGGTAATATAGGCGAAGTTTCCCCTTCCCTTTCTGCCCCATCCTCTCCTCCAGATATCTTTTCTGTATAAATCTACACCGTTTGAACGATCTGACTCAAATTTTGAAACGTATTCTTAGGGATCCGGTGTGTTACATAGGTGACATTTCCCTCCTCACCGTTTACCCCACCCCCCTCCTCTAATATATTTTCTATGAAAAAAATCTGTACCTTTTGACCGATCTGATCCAAATTTTGTTTACTTATTCTTTAGGACCAGTCGGGCGATATAGGCGACCATCTAACCTCTAACCGATCCCCTTCCCCATATCTATTTTCTGTACAAATCTACACCGCTTCACCGACTGGATCCAAATTTTGCATACACATTTTGCATTCCCAACAGATAAAATGGGCCACATTTCTTCCCTAGACATCTTATCCATCCCAGCCTTGATTAAATGGAAACATTGTTTTAACTAGAGGCTTTGCAATAAATCGAACCTTTGTTTCCCCCACAAATTTATTTTCAACTTAATCCTCAACCCGTGCAACGCCGGGTACGAACAGCTAGTCATCTATAAAATGAGCTGTAAAGTTTGTAAAAGTTTATTTTATTATTTGTATATATTAGGTCCTTACATATGAAATTGACGTTTAGTATGGGAGGAACATAAAGCCGATTTTTTTTTATTATAATATATTTATTTAATCAAAGTATGTACCATTGCTATCTATGCACTTTTGCCATCTCATAGGCAGTTCATCGATCCCTTTACTAAAAAAACCATTCGGACGGGAATCAATAAAATCTTTGAAGGCGGTTTGGACTGCCCCATCGGAGTTGAATTTTTTCCTTTGCAAGAAGTTATCCAATTTCGAAAAAAATGGTAATCTGTTGGGGCAAGGTCCGGAGAGTACGGTGGATGTCTTAGACATTCCAATTGAAGCTCCTCTAATTTGGTAGCCGTCTGTTGTGCAGTGTGTGGTCTAGCGTTATCATGAAGCAGCAGTGGCCTAGAGCGATTAACCAGCCTTGGTTGTTTAGCAGCTAGCTTTTCCATCATGGTTTGCAGTTGCCGACAATAGACATCTGCCGTAATCGTCTGGCCAGATTTAAGAAAGCTGTAGTGAACGACACCAGCACTAGTCCACCAAATGCTCACAAGTAACTTTTTTGGAGTCAATTTTCGCTTGGGGCATGGTTTGGCTGGTTCGGAAGGGTTCAGCCATTGCGATGAGCGCTTCCGATTATCGTACAGGATCCACTTTTCATCACAGGTAATGATTCGATTTAAAATCCTTTCATTATTGTGCCGGTTGAGTAATGCAATGCAGCAGTCAACGCGCGTTTGTTGATTTGCTTCACTCAATTCGTGAGGTACCCACCTTTCAAGCTTTTTCACCTTACCAAATTGCTTCAAGTGGATTAAAACAGTTTTATCACTAACACCGCAGCCTGCAGCTAACTCGGATGTGGTTTGCGATGGATCCGCTTCCACAATAGCCTTCAATTCTTCATTATCAACTTTGGTCTCCAGCCGTCCACGGGGCTTGTTCTGCAGGTCGAAATTTCCAGAACGAAAACGTTGGAACGAAAAACGCACTGTGTTTTCTTTTGCGGCACCGTCGCCATACACATCATTAATCCTTCGAGCCGTTTCTGCAGCACTGGTGCCACGGTGGAACTCGTACTCGTAAATAACGCGATATTTCAAGTTTTTCATTTTGTAAACTGAGTGGCGCAAAGAAAAAAACAATTGAGGAAAAAACAAATGAATTATAATTTTCAAAACACAAATACATGAGTAAATAGCTGTATAAATTTGGATTTGGAATTCCTAACCAAAGAGAAGATATTTGAGATCAAATTTGCCAGTACGGCAAAACGCCAATTTCATATGTAAGGACCTAATATCTACTTATATTTTATTAATTACACCTACATGTTTCTGAGAAACCTTTCCATCATCAGGGTGTTTTATAAATAATGTCTAAATATCAAAATGAATAATCAATATTATTTTAACGTAAGGCCACCGTTAAAAGCATTCAAAACTTAAGTAACATGTATGTTACATGGTAAAAAATATATTTAAACGTCTAAAAGTAAATTCAGTGCTATCCTAGAAATGCATAAAAATAATATCAATTTCCGGAATATCTTAAAAAATTCAAGTAAATAGATTTAAAATTGGCTTTTATTAAAAAAATCTAAAAGTTTCATTTTAAAGTAACAAGTTTGAGTTTATTTACCTAAATACTTAAGTTTATCTTTCTATCAATTCCAAATAGATTTATGAAAAAAATTATACATTTATATTTGTATTTTTAATATATATTAATATTTATATTTTTGGAATTTTTTTTCTGAATATTAAAATCGTTTACGTCATTGGTCTTGTAAAAGAACATAGTTATCAAAATATTAATAAAATACGTGATCCTATATCATACGTATTCGGTTTCAATTCGAAGCTAGCGTGTAATAATACAATCGCAATCTGAATACTGGATAGTTGGAAAAAATAAATGATTTTATTCATGAACATTTTGCGTTGGGTAAGATGTTTTTTTTTAGAAAGTTACCTACAATGATTTTTCTATTCACTCTCATAATCCTTGTTAAATTAAAATTTTGAGAAACTGATTTTAAAAATAAACTCAATAGACATGCGTACACGGAATACGCATCACATCAATATTTTCCTATTTTTAAACAAATATGCTATAAAAATAGATGATCTCGGTCTTCTGGAACGATGTTCGAGACACAGAACATTAGATCTGTAGATGTAGGCGTATTTGTTAACTAACGAGTTAAACTATGCATCAAGTGCATAGAGAATTACAGAGGTAGAATATTACATATTATACATTTTAACCTCTTGAAATAGTTTTGTTATAGAAACGCTAATTATAAATTTCCAAAAACTTTCAAATTCTGTATAAACCGCACAGATAAATTTTAATGCCGAACGGTTTCTTTACCCATGTACATTCATCAGGTTGGACGCACAATAACTGTTCCATGAATTTAATGTGTAAAGGATTCTACTGTCGGGTGAGGGTGTTGGATGGAGATATTGAAATGGATTATATATTAAATATTAGTACCCACATTCGTTAAATTTATTTGGTTATTTCTTACATAATGTTTGGTCTTAAGGTATTTTTCGATTTCTAACATTTATTAATTATTTAACCTAAGGCCTTTATTATTTATGTGCAATATTTCAAAAGCATTTTCTTTTTTCAATGTTTGGATTGTCTCTAAACGATTGTTTACGATTCTGAGAAATTATTATTATTTCCGGTGTTATTCTATTCTAATATAAAAAAACTTCGTGCCGTTTTACTTGTAGCTATAACACGCTAAACAGTTTATGAAATTAATTTTATTAATACTGGATATCAAAAATATTGAAATCAATATTAATTTAGTATTAACTAAGTGTTGAAAATTACTCAAGGTAAAAACAATGCGTTTGAAAATTCTTTAAAACCATTGTGCCTCAAGTTTATTTCTAAAATGAGCTATCATATCATGAGAGACCCATGTTAGTTCTATTTTCGTATCTAACATAAGCATTTTAGCTCAGTTTGAAAAAGTAATTATTGATACGACAATTATTTAATGTTCGCATTCCTATTTAAACATTTTTCACTCGAAAAGAAAAAAGATATTATTGAATTATTTAAATTTCTCCTTGAAGTCTGTTTCACACATCCGTTTTCATGTAAAAATTATTACCAACAAAAATAATATACATCCACTGGATTGCCTATTAATATATTTACATATCATAACACGAAATGTTGCAGGCGCATAACGATGTAAACAAATATATTTTTAAACTCATTCAATATACTGCGCCAATATTTTAAATAAATAAAAAATAAAAACTCACTGGTATTTTCACAAATATTATTCGCCAACTCGGTGAACGTTTTTGTATCAACGAATATGTAAGACTACGTAAATACTAAATAAATATTTTTACTCAACTGACAAACTGGATGTGAAATTACCACATTGCCGTATAATAATATTTAGTTGCGTAGTTAAAAAAGCGCCATTTAAAGCCACAGCCATAAACCGTGAAAGCTTTCAATAATATCGCTTGACACAGTGACAAAAAACTCACGATCTCCGTGCAATATAATATTATATTAACATAAAAAGCACATTAAGCAAACTTTATCATCATAATATGTGTATCGAATGAATTGGCAGAGACATAAAGTATACGTTTTTGTGTAAATAAAATAACACATAGTCGGATATTTAACGAGGTTGTTAACTGTGTGAACTGAAAGCGGTATCAAAGGTGGATAAGCAGTGATGTAGTCAAACCAGAGAATACCAGCATATCTACTAAGATCGACTTTTAAATGAAAAACCTTTTAAAACTTAGGGCAGTTGTTTATTCGGTAGTAATGGTAAGTAAAGTTAAAAAAACACAGAAATCTATGCTTTTTTCCTTAATTCTTCACTTTCGCGACATTGTACGATGAATTAGACAGCGAAAAGAGATATCTGAGGCTGGGGACATTGTAAGATGGATTAGACAGCGAAGGAGAGACTGGTATGGTCATGTCCAGATAATGGACAGCACCATGCTTCCTTATCGCACTGTATAATCACCTCACGGAATCTGCCCTCACGGAAGACACCCCAAAAAAAAGTAACCCATAAAAACCTAGTTTTTATTATACTCCCTTTCTTTGTAAAATATAACAACAAGACGAATTAAAACATATAACATAACACTAAACTTACAGTAATTTAATATATTTCTAAAATGTCAGATGTTTTGAGCTTTGATAAGACACTTCATGCTTTGAAGATAAAATTCTAAAAACATTTGCCAGTCAATTTAATCAAGATTTTGATAGATTCAATTATGAGCAATATCATACCTTATGAATTTCTAGCGTCAAATGATTTTAAATAGTCAGAATCAGATTTGAGAAATGTAGAATTCTTCAAAACTAATCATAAATCGAAAATAAATAAATAATTATTCAACTTTTCCCCAAAAACCGAAGGGTGCTGCAATCTGTGAACCAATTCACATAAATTTTCGAAATTTGTAGTGAAGTACTTATAACACCGACGAAGTAATTCAAATTTTAAATATTCCGTGACGTCATCAGTCCGCCTAGAAATCAAACTTGCGAACTGCGGTTCAAACGGAATATAACGTTGGTGTTTTGATTTAAACTTGATATGGATGTTAATATTTTTTAAGTGAGTATACCTATATTTTTAATTTTAATAGTTTCACGGTTCTCTATTCATTTCCTAGAAGATTGATATGGTTTCCAATTTGAAAAAAACATTAAAATTTCGAAAAATCCAAAATTATACCATAATTATTTTAAAAATTTAAACGAAAATTTGTAAGATCATTTTCATCGTCGCCACGGTCTGCCTGCAAAGTTTCAGCTCGATCGGATGACGGGAAAAGGGTTAAAAATTGATCAAAAGTTTTTTCGTCAAGCAACCAAGCAAGCAGATGCCACGAGTTAAAAGAAAGGAAGTAAAAATACCAAGATGTGGTAACTTTTACTACTACTACTCAAATAAATCGGCCCTCAATATCATTCGCGTATTCTACGTGGGAAATTTTGAAAAAACACGTAACTATACGTAACGTAACGTAACAATAAATTTTGCGACATAACCGATTGTGGCTGTGGGGGCAAACATAATAAAATACAAAAATAATTTAAAAAAATATTTACTACACAAAATCACTAGACAAACATTTAATCGGAGCACCATTCTTTAGTTCACACCAAATTTCACTATAATATATTCCACATGGGTACTTCTTTAATTCGCTGCACTTTTGTCTATCGCAAGGTCGTTTCGCTCAATTTTGCGCTAGTTCATCGCACGTGAGTACCCACTCTGAGATTGTCTCTGGTAAAACGCCTTTCTACGGTCATACGGCTTCTGTGTTGCTCGAACAACTCTAAATGCGCAGCACGATGCCTTCTTATTAACAGAGACCCGTGTTCTAGACGTCTCGTAAGCTATTGAATTATGCCAGAACTGTAGTTTCCACTTTAGTGTAAAAGTGTAGAGTGCTGTAAAATCCTCGATTGCGTGCAATTCTTTCTGCCTCTGTCATCTCGTGACAATATCATTCACGATCACATAGAGACGATCAGTGGTGATGCTTTGAGAATGTTAGGATTTGTTCTGCGTACTGTCAGGGTTTTCGAGAATACCCGCGTACTGAGAACTCTTTACAACTCCTTGGTGCGGAGTAGACTCGAGAGTGGCTCGATGATCTGGGGGCCACATGAGGGCAAGTACTCTCTTATGGTGGAGAAAGTCCAAAAGAAGTTTCTGAGATATCTCTACATGAGAGAGTACGGGCATTATCCTTGGCTTTACCCAACCGAGTTTCTCCAGGGTATGCTTGGCTACAATAGTTTAGAGACTAGAAGGAATGTGTATTTGATTACACATTTTTATCGATTGTTGCGCGGTATGATCGATAATCCTGAAATTATGCAGAGCATTGGTTTGTATATTCCTGATAATTACACTAGACATCGTCAGCATAGATTGTTTCACATTCCAATATACAGGACCAACCTGCCGATGGTTATGCCTGTTGGAAGAGCCACAGCTATGCTGAACAAAATTGCTTTGGGTATTGATATATTCCATGTGTCTGAGGGGGTTTTCCGAAGCGGGATTCTCCTACACCTTTGACCAGATTTTATGTTATTTTTAATTTATTAAATACTTTCATTTTTGATATATACTTCCTAATATGTATGCCTTAAACATTTTGTTTGTCATGTACATATTATCGTGAAATAAATTGAATTGAATTGAATTGAATTGAATTGAATTGAATCATTTTAATTCATGAAACATCTACAACACTACACTACAATAATTCAGAATGCTTTTTACACACCTTTTTGTGCAACAGAAGACCTCCAATTACAGCATCTGAATAAAAGTGTGACAAAAAAAAGAAAGCCTCACGAAACCCTTTGAAATTTGCCCAAAGGGTACATAAATAGGCAAAATATCTACAAAAAAGAATTTAAAATCTCCTGGATACATTTAACGTTGACATAATTTTTCTTGGTGCTACACCACTGCCGCCGCTTTTACATACTGCGGATCATTTGGCCTTATTTACAGGGACCTGTTTATGCAATTTACTAGAATTCAATCAAACTAAGTGGATTTTCACGCACCGCCTTGATCACGCTGTTTCCAGAAATGATACACGCGAGACGTTAAGCCTTTAGATTCCTCTTCGCTGAAAGCGGGGCTTTATCGGGGTTCCGAGTACTGCCGATTCGAACCGAGAGACCTACTTAACTTTGTTTTTGATGACAACTTTTATAAGGACGATACTTGGAACTTGAATAAAAGGTGTTTTATTTATAAAGATAACCTTCAGCAAATTATGTAAAATATCCCACTTTTATACAATATGGCTTCAATTACTTGACTACAAGAAAATATATTTTTTATATATGTACGTAAGTATGTTAATAGATATATTATAGATGTATCATAGAGACAAAATTATATTTTTTATGGGAAAGTAGGTAAGGAGGTCTTTGGGTGTTCATTGGGATTACGACCTATCGTATGGCTGGCTTAAGTGATCATTTCACAAAATGTAACGTTCACCATTTCCATCCATGATACATTAATGTACACTTTATCTATCTGTTTGTAAAAGCCCTGTAGGGCGTTAATAAATAAATAAATAAATCAAAATAAAAAATGATAGAATTCCACAATCTATCAAATTTTTGGAAGTTGTACATATTTAAGATTTACAACCCTTTACAAACCTATTGTAATTTTCATTAGCACGACCGGCATCCTAAGCCTTTTCATTCCCCTTAATTAACCACAGATGTCACTAATGAGATATCTATTTTTGATTGTAATTTTTTAAAGCAATATCCTTTATATGTGTAATGAGATTCATCCGAATTATTAGCATTACACTAGAATACTCCTGAAATTTCATTTCAATTTTTTAAAACTCCTTTTTAGACCAGTTTTTTACATTCAGTATATTTTGAGTTTGTCCAATTTTTTCAGAACACAGCACTCTATTTTGATCAGTACTGTGTTCTGAAAAATTTTAACAAACTCGAAATATTCTGTATGTTAATGTTTATAGTTTAAAATCTATAAAATAATATTTTATCATTAATCGAATAAAAGGTGGTAATTTATATATTACCAATAATATTTGATAGGGGCTCTCGTAACACAGTGGGTATGTCACTGGCTTCGCACAACGAGGGTTCGATTCCCAGTGAAGTCAAATAAATATTTATGATTTACTTAATCTAGGGTGCTTTAGGTTTGTGTTTCGCTTCTGTAATTGGACCTCATGGCTTGTTGAAGCTTTAAAAAAAATGTTTTCAAAAAAACAGAAATGTGTTAATACAAACATTAAGGGTTACTTTTTATCATTTACGAGGCAGATTCTGTATTTGAATTATTGAGAGAACAATTACATGTTAAAAGCCACAAATTAAATATTGAATTATATGTTGGAATAATACATTTTCATTTTGTGTGAAAGTTTGTCAAAAGTTTGTGCTTAGAGTTTATTTTACTTTACTATATGAAATAAATTATTTAGATTCGTGACTTATATAGCACGACATATTATTTTTCAATTTCTGAACATATAATAAGTTAACAGTAAGACATTTTTTACAAAAGATTCCTACCTGATGAACATAAAAATAGGAATGTACAAGGATTTGTTTACAAATGCAGTATAACATATATTTGTATAAAACAAACCTCAACTTTACAAAGATAGAAATGATCTATTTTCAAAAAAATTTATTACTTGCTGTTCATACCCGGCGTTTCACGGGTTAAGGATTAAGTTTAAAATACATTTGTGAGGGTAAACAAAATTTCGATTCGAAAATGCATCGAAAATATATCAGGGGAGGGAAAGGGTAAAATAATAGGGGGAATATGTCACCAATGTTAACCATCGGGTCCTAAAAAATAAGTTTCCAAAATTTGAGTTCGATCTGTCGAACGGTTCAGATTTTCATTGAAAATATATCAGTGGGAAGGGGAGGGGTAAAATAATTGTGGGTAAATGACGCATATATAACCCGCCGGGACCTAAAGAATAAGTTTCCAAATTTTGTGTCAAACAGTACATATTTGCATCAAAAATGTATCAGGGGAGGGGAAGAGTTAAAAGAATAGGAGGGAAATGTCGCACATGTTACCCGCCGAGTCCTTAAGAATAAGTTTCCAAATTTTGAGTCCGATCGGTCAAACGGTGCAGATTTTCATCGAAAATATGTCAGGGGGGGGGGGGAAGTTGTATGAGAATAGGGGGGAAATGTTGCCTACGTTACCCGCCGAGTCCTAAAGAATAAGTTTCCAAATTTCGAGTCCGATCAGTCAAACGGTACAGATTTGCACTGAAAATATGTCAGGGGGAGAGGAAGAGGTAAGAGAATAGGGGGGAAATGTCGCTTTTGTTACCGGCCAGGTCCTAAAGCATAAGTATGCAAAATTTGAATCGAATCGGACAAACGGTGTGGATTTGAATAGAAAACAGACAGACAGATAGACAGACAGACATTGAGTTTTATAGGTATAGATTGGAAATATGCCGCCCAGTATCATTTATCCTATCAAGAATCAATTATTTATTGCTCTTCTTGAAGATTTAAATATTAAGGTGAATGATATCAATATCAATTTCTAAATGTACAGAAATATTTTACGTAGAAAATTACCATTAGGTAATAAAATATTGAATTTATTAAAATAAATAAGTTTTCCTATGTGTAAAACCTAAATATTAACGCATTATCTTTATTATCTTTTAAGTAAAGCTTCTGAATATACAATCTTGTAATGAGGATGCCCTCTTTTGAGCACGAGAAATAATTTGGCTATTTCAATTTAAAAAGAGAACGCTTATAAAAATATATTGCATTACTACATATTACTATTACGGAGACTGAAGTATTCATTTTTACAAAAAATCTACTAAATATCATCTTTATTAATGGGTATTTAAATGTTTTTTTACTGAATTCACAGACAAAACCTTACTAGGATATATATTTTGATTAAGTAGATACAAGTTAAACCAAACGCGTAATGAAAAATTTGATTCTAGAATGTGTGACAAACGGACTAACAAAGAAAATATAGCCGACAGCCTAATTCTTTCATTCCTTATATCAATTCGAACCATATGTAGAAATGAGATCATTTATAGTTTATTCATTGAAAGCTTTCCACGCAATTTGAACATATATACAACTTCCAAAAAATGAATCAGCATGGTATATTCTATCATGGGTGGAAATGGCGAATGTTACAATTGTGTAAAGTGATCACTTAAGCCAACCATAAAGATAGGTCATAAGTCCTATGTACACCCAAATGACTTCTATACCTACTTTCCCATAATAAATTCAGTTTCGTCTCTGTGAGATATCTATAATATACATTAATTTATAGTGTTTTTGACATTATGATGTACGTATAATTTCGGGAATACTATTTTATTTGATCACGTACAGATAACATTTGTTTTTGTGTGTATTTTATATTCGAAAAATAATTTTCTTGTGGTTATAATAAAAATATGAAAAATGATGTATTACGGGTTTATATACAGAATGCGGCAGAGCAACTTGCTTATTTAGAAATTGAATTAAAAAAGTAAAGCATATACATGTTTAATCTATAAACAGTATCGAGTGCAACATTTAAATCTAATGTTTACACAGTTTTAAAGATGATATCAGGCAGATTTTTTTCAATTATTCTCAATTATTCTCAATTCACTCTGCGTTAATCGAACTCGGAGTCTCGTTCAACTTTTTCCAGCATACCAACGGTTATTCTGGCGACAGCTTGACGAGTTTTGTTCTTCAAGTGAGCCAGAGTCCTTGGACGATCGTTGTAAATAAGTGATTTTAGAAAGCCCCATAAAAAATAATCGCAAGGAGCTAAATCACGGGGCGCAATATTGAAATGTCAATAGTGAAAACTCGGAATGTACGTTGCGAAGCGAAGATTGAGCGACCGTTCGAAATGTATGCCTCGACAGCGAACGCGCGCTCCACCTTCGTTCACTCCATGACGCCGACTAAACCAAGCGGAGCTACAAATTTACACTCCAGCCTCTCGAATATGCCAAGCCACACTCTCTACGGAGCAACCATCGCATTAGGGCGCCCAATTCAAAGAAGCAAGTTATATGTAAAAAATTTCCACCCTGTACACATTTTCAACGCAATTCCAATACTTTGGCGAATATTCCATAAAACATTAATTTTATAGAATGCACTTTTTGACATAAACCTGTGAGCCTTGCACGGTTCGCTTCTTTACCTTGCACCTCTTTAAATGAATTCAGAAACTTTTCATAATTCACACAAATCTCGTGTAAAACCTGCTCGCGCTGGTCGATCCAGCGATTCGACGTTCGCTTAGTAGACGAGAGATCAGAAATCGTCATGGAAAATTACGAAGTTTCAACATTTTCATAAAACAAATATTTTTTTATTTTATTTTTTTGTTTATTTTTTTTATTTATTTATACAGTAGATACATGTGTTTTTTATAATGAATTGATTCTATATTATAACATTTTTACAGACATTATACTCCCCACAATATGAGCCAATATTAAACTTAGCTCGCGAAATTTTAACGAGACATTTTACACACGTACGCGCTTCATTTCTTTTAGTCATATAATTTTATCATGCCATATTTAATATGTCCTTATTATTGTACCGTTGTTTTCTTAAAAATATTTTTTTAGGTACCTGTACATTATATATAACGCTTAATTTAATTCCATCTTTTCACCTCCTCTGGCATATTCACGGGTCATATAATTCTTGCTACCAAGACGACTCTCTCGATTTTCGCTTTTTAATTATTTCACCGACTTTCAAATAATTTTCGATACTGAGATGCCGTTGCACGTGCACAAAGCCAGCCATTTTTTCTTACAACTTATTTCCTAGAAAGATATTCACTACCTTGCTTCAAATATTGGCTCCCTTCACAAAGGTTTTTTCTACCAGACGACAAAATACATTTGTTTTTCAAAAACGTGTTTTTTCCAAACATATATTATGATTATGGAATTCTTCAAAAATACCTCAAAAAAAGTAAATGCAAAAAATACATTAAAAATCAAAATAAGTACCTACAAACATTATATTGCTTTAGTGATTGTAAAGTACATATTTCTAATAATTTTACACTGCTATGGAAATTAGAGATAATTTACAATAGCTTTAGATACCTGTATCTAAGGCTCTTAAGTAGGTATATTAAAGCACGAGTTGTGCGTAAACATATATATATATTGGAAAAAATACAATTAACTATTTTTATAACAGAAAATTATTTGTTAAAATCTAAATATTATGAAAATAATTATGAAAGGAATATTACAAGATATATAATTAATATTTATTACACACCGCTGATTATAATGACTTTAGATATCTATAGATACTGAAATCTACTATTCATTTAAAAGAAAAAATAATGGCAAATTCATTTGCAATAGGAATATGCTCGCGGACTAAGCTCAAATGGCGTCACCATCAGTAGTTTTTAATGGTCAAACAGTAGAAACAATTACAAATATAGTACAAAGTCTTATTAATACGGTATAATTATCAAATGAATGTATATTCTATTTGGCTAATTATCATGTAGTAAATTAGTTAATTAGTTCATCTGAATGATATAATGATTGAATTAATTTTAACAAGTCTTTATTTATACATTGTAATTATCAAATGTATTCAATTTGGCCAATTATCATAACATAACATGATTGAATTAATTTTAACATGTCTTTATTTATACATTGTAATTATCAAATGTATTCAATTTGGCCAATTATCATAACATAACATGATTGAATTAATTTTAACATGTCTTTTTTCATACGGTACAATTACCAAATGTTTACTTTACTTTACTTGGCATATATCATGAAGAAAAATGAGTTAATTTGAAGGAAAACATGATTAATTCATTTTATCAAGATATTATTTTTACGGTATAATTATTATCAATTGGTTTATTATCATGTAAATAAATATGTTCATGTGAAGGAAGAACATTATTGAATTAATTTTAACGTACTCTGGTCTAGTCCATAGTTATGAAATTCTTGTTTAAAAGAATGTACGCATTATTTTCATAATATTTTATTTATAGGAAATAATTTCAACTAATACCATTATATTTCGAAGCTGAATTATTTTGATAAAATAAAATTAACCAACCTCTAACCACATTATGTGGAAAAATCAGCACACGTCATTCTTGTAATGAAATCAACTTACATCAACCACTACAAAAACAAAAATACCAAAAAAATGTATATGTTAGAGACAAAGAATTAAATTTTTATATTGTATACATTAACTAGTATATGTATACCCAACTATGAATTGAAATTTAATTTGCATATATTCTATACTAGTTAATGTATACATTATCAAAATTTACACTTTGTAACATATATAGATACTAATTTGACAGCTAACTGTAACTCTAACTGCTATCCGACCTCATGATTATGCAAACTTATCATGATAAGTAATAAAAATCCATATTCCCGGATATCTATATGTCCATTCTTTTTTAACATAGACTTTTTATTCAGCGAGCATCCGATTAAAATCTGTCCAAAAACTACGTTATGACTAGCGATACACAGATTTTCATAGCATTTTTGTAGACTCCCACCTTAACCGTTCCCTTTATTTTCACTTTTTGAAATCAAAACCAATTCATTTGGATACACTCATTTTATATCAAAAAGATTTTGGAGGCGCCGAGTACCGATCGATCAGCAAGCTGGTAGAGTGCTCCTCCTCTTTCGGTATCAAATTGTCAAAAAGTATATAATGCTAATTTGTTTGTGTTGGAATATAAGTCATCATTGATATGCATTATTAACATCGAACCTTTAATCTTGTGATTATTGTAACAAGATTATTTATTGCCTTGTAAGATGTTATTCTTTATATTTGTCTATTTTCGCGTCTCTTTCGTATTAGTCGGCAGTGCGGTAGTTAGTAATCTTGCCTGTCACGCAGGTGCGCCGAAGAGATTTTTTTTCATTTAATTGCTGTAACTGAATTTATGAATATTTTTTGGACCAGAAAATATATTCTACGCAATATTTGTATGATAAATGTAACGCGATTTTGTTTTAAATTTCATACAAGCAAAAGGTGTGTTTGATTAACATAATAACCAAGTAGCTACTTGCTTACAAGCTTGTAGCAAGAAGTTATAATAAACTAAAATAAAATAACGCACAACTTACTTCATGTTTCTAGTTATAATGATTAAGGCTTTAACCACACTGTCGGGACGCTCTCGCTCCAACTAAATATGAATACACAGTAAACGTGAACAATGAAATCACACGCACTGTGTGCCCGTTCCAGTCTTGCTCCGGTACAGAATAGTATCGAAGAATATTTGATCGGAACGGTATTGAATTTATCCCATGTGTGAATGGCCATAACATCAATATAAATATTTGTACAATAATAGGTACAGAAAAAACGAATTATAAAAATTATAATTAAATTAATATATTATTTATTATATATATTTTTAGTAACTATAAGAACCAGCTATAATAGCTGGAACATGGAAAAATTAAAGGACATTTAACAGGATATGTATCATGATATAATCACGATTTATATCACGATATTTATGGCTTGATTTTTATTTTTGACATATATCCAAAAAAAACTTTCTGCGATCTTTAAAAGATGGCGCTAGTTGTATTTTAAAAATGCTACAGGTTATTTTTTTTTAATATCTGCGGTCGTTACTAGATGGCACTTGTTGTATTTTAAAAAGTGCTAAGGTTGTTTTTTTTATATATGCTATATAAGACATACTAAGTTCGAATTTCGAATGGTAGTTCAGTTCCATAGTTTAATTGATGTGCAAAGTGTTTCAAACGCTCTAGTTATTAATAATTCCTATTAGCCTTCTTTTTTATTTGATTTGATTATTTGTTTGTATCGACGATAAGTGTAGCGCCACCAGCTCGGATGGCTCTCTAGAGTCAGCCACAAGGCAGCTTCGAAAATTTTCGAAATGGATTTGTATGGTAAAAAAAATTTCGGCCAAAAAAAGGTCATCAAAAAATATCGAAATACTCGAAAAATATCGATTTTTTACACAAAGAAACAAACACCCTTAACACTACATTAGAAAGAGCAACTTTTACAACTAATATATAATAATTGCATATATGAGCTCTTTTCAGTATGCAATTCATTTATTTAATAAATAATAATGCATGTACAAGATAAAAAAATAGATTTCCTAATTATTTCGAGATTGTATCAATCGACGTGTGCAATAAAGAACAAAAAAATTTGGATATATGTATATCCAATTTTTGATATGTATCTGATATATACACAAAAAACTGATTTTTTAATTTTTTAGTATAAAAAACGGATTTTTTCGAACCCTGGGGACCTAATAGTGAACGAAAATCCCGCACCTGTAGCCATAAACCCGGCAGTGACTGAAAAATTGCCGTCCTTTCCAAAGGGGCATATTTTCGGCGAATTTCACCGCTGGAGACCTTGTTGAGCAACAGCGAAGTTAAGCACCTGCATTTCTAATGCATCCCTACCGCCGCTGAAAACATTTAAAGCCGTGCTCTGATTTTACCAATCAGGTTATATATACTTTTCGGAAGGCTCCAACAGTCCTCTCTTTTCTTCGCGGTGTCCGGGAGGTATCCTGGCGAACCTAGAGAATATTTTAACCGCCGCAATCGAGTGTTCTCCTGCCGGACCAAATCTGTACCAAGACGAAATACGAGTCTCATCGAAACGTCTCTCTGCCATCGTAAAAAGCTCGACGGTAAGAGCCTTCACCGAACCCGTGAGATGGGATCACCGAGAATAACACTGTGTGTGATTTTATATTCTTACAGCTAACGTATCCTTATATTTTTTTGACTTTTAATAAATTGTTATGATAAAACTCTCTCCATTGTTTCCATGCCTCTTTGTCACTTGCACATACATTGAAATAAGTCACTCCGTTCGTTTCACATCTAAGAAAAAAATGTTTTTAAGTAATTTGACTTAATTCAAAATAGAATATTTTGAGTTTGTTCAAATCTTTCAGAACAGTGCTGGATTTATGTCACAGAGACATTATTAATCAATTAGTGTATATTATAGATATCTCACAGAGACGAAACTGTATTAATTATGGGAAAGTAGGTAATGTAATGTAATGTAGTGTAATGCAAGTATTCGGATGAATTTCATTACACATAATAAAAGGATATTGCTCCCTAAATTCCGTAAAATCAATTGTAGATTTTCTCATTAGCGACATCTGTGGGGATTTAGGGGAATGAAAATGGCTTTGTACAGGCCGCATGGAAAAGGCGCTTACAACTCATATATGAAAGCTTCACGCAATTTGAACATATATACAACTTCCAAAAAATGAATAAGCATGGTATATTCTATCATGGGTGGAAATGGCGAATGTTACAATTGTGTAAAGTGATCACTTAAGCCTACCAAAAGACAGGTCATAAGTCCTGTTACACCCAAATGACTTCTATACTTACTTTCCCATAATTAATACAGTTTCGTCTCTGTGAGATATCTATAATATACACTAATTCAAAATAATTTTGATGAATAATTATATAACATTCATTCAACTTGAAACGTAAATCAGAGCAAATTTATCACAAATTGATGAAGTGTGATCGAAACTGGCCCACTACTGAGACACCATGAGATTTATTTATTGACCGGGAGCGGCCCGATGGTGTGGGTCGACCCTAAGTCGATTAACGGGGAAGGCGAGAAAATGTAAAACAATGGCGGGCCGCGCTCGTGTAATATTTACACATAAGCAATAAAATGGCGCATAAACAAATAAAATGAAACATGCGATTTATAATTTCGGCAGTTGACATTATTCTGAATATTTTATGTACTTTAGAACTGCCCTCCCAATGCATAATATTCTAATGCACAATTTAATTTATGAAAGACTCGCGTCTCTTTAGGGTAACATGAATAAATTTAAGAAAAATTTGAAGAGCTTTAATAACCTGTTCCCACACATCCCAACCCTCATGAATAAGCCATTTTGTGGCTGGCTTGTAAAACTGGGTTGCCATTTGGGTGAAACGATCCTGAATAGATAGGTAACCCCCTTCCCTTAGTCGAATAATGTCACCGCGAGCACGCTTTCTGCGCTGTATGGCAATGCAAAAATAGGTTCAGACGACTTGAGTAATTATATTAGCGCATAAATACATAATAGTTAATTTTTTCTGTATTATTATCTGGATCATGTCATTTTTACAGAACTGTTTAATATCTCATTTTGTCATTATGCTATGAAGATCCAGTTTGTGGATAATAGATCCATTTGCAATATAATTTAAGCAAGTTATATAATTTAAGCATGCATCTAAAAGAAAGCCTCATCGACCTATCGTCCCACAACACTCTCAATACGAATTTCAATCATCCTAATCAAAACCTCAGTTTTGGCTTACCAGAGCCGGAACATCCATCATACTTGAAATTCATGTAAAATACCTGTAATCTAATCCAAATGTATATATACGTTAAACACCTCGAATGCTCTTAATAAAGCTCTTATAATTTGGTTGCAATTTTTTTAATTAAACAAAAATAGAGATGCGAACACAGATTACGTACCGCATCAATATTCTTATTATTTTCAAACTAAGCTAAACACTTTTGCTATGAAAATAGGACTAACTCGCTGGTGTCCTAGAATGGGACCCGAACCACCGACCACCAGATTACTAGGCGAGCCTCATGACCACTACAGCAACAAGCAACAACGTGTTCTTTGATCACTTTTTCTTTATTTATATTTAACACTAAAAAATCCTATTAGTGGTCCGCGGGAATAAAAATTATGAATTTAGTGAGCCGTGAGATCTTAAAATTTGGCGACCGCTGGTTTAAATTATTAAACTTAAATTAACTTTAAGAATATTTTCATTTTAATTTTGTTTTTCAGCTTACAGTAATTTTGTTAATAATATTCTTTAATGTAAGTAAGTTGGCCTATTAAGTGTTACGCGAGTTGTTGTATCCGTCTTTTTTTTCAAATTTTGAAAGCCGTAGGAAAGCTTAAACAAATTGGTTAAGGTTTCTAAACAGAATTTTTCTGATACTGTTCATTTTACGTTGCATATTTGATTTAACGTTAATTAAATATATAATTTAATTTAATTACAGTCCATCAAAATGAACTATCAACTGGACAAAAGTGAGCATTTTCAATTCCTCCTTCTGTTAGCCTTTGAAAGAAATAAACGGTTATAACCGCAGATGCATCAAAAAACTTATTGAACGTTTAAAGAAGAATACATTACTGATTAATTTTCCATGATTTTTTCGTTGTATCCTCTTGTCCTCATCATTTTTAAAATAAAAAAAGTAAAATTTAAAAAATTAAAAATCCGACTGCTTTGTTATAAGTATTGAAATTTTAAGTGAGATTGGTTGCAAACCAACTTTAAATCGTTATAGTTCACTCAAAATGAAAAATGATAAGAGAAACCTAAAAATTATTTTCAAATACCTATTCAATGAAATCCGACACAGTTCGTCGACTTTGATTTTTTCTTTTTCACAATATGGCATCTGGTTGTCGCCATATTAAATTTTGATTACTGCCATGTCTTTAGTAAAACTCGCAAGATTATGACAAATCGATTAACTTAAGGATCATCAAGATCGGCCCACGCGTTTTGTCTCTAGGTCGCCACAAAGGAACATTCTCACATTAAGTGCGTACATAGCACACGCGTTTAGCTTACTTTGAAAATAGTAAGTATCTTTATGCGACGCGTTCCCTCTTCAATGTAAAAAAGCCTCGATCGATTCATTCTATTGGAAATGTTAAATAATTTAATTTCGTATTTTATCTTTTAAATTGTTGGTAACTTTGTCAATTTGTTACAGATCCTCTATGACGGTACTCTTGCTAGTGAGCTTCGGGTTTTAAGAACTATAATGGACTCATCCTCGGTAGTGCTTGCATCACAAAGGCCCGGAGTACAAGTATAGACAGAGTGTAGAGCGCTTCACTACAACAACCGCGTGCCACTCGTAACCGTTGATGGCGGTCCCTGCTCGATTTATGCCTGTAGTCATGTTGTTAACCCTTCATAACCCAAAGTAATTCGCTAACACAAAAAAATGCGAAATTAATTATAAATAAATTGTAACGCAATTTTCAACACAAGCAATAGTATATATTTTTGACGGATCTCGGACTTGGATAGCGTTCCGCGCTAGCATTTGCGCAGCCGAGGTTCGAGCCCTACGTCCAGCCGTGTAATTTAGTGTTTTTAGCTGTGAGTTCGAGTGAAATAACGCACGCTACAGGAATTTACGGACAGACGCATAGACAACGAAATTATTATGTTTGATTAATGTTCTGTAGAAAATATACTATGGCTATGCGATTTATTGCACCGAAATTACGCAAAATAAAAATCATTCTAAAAAAAGTTCCGGCACCGGCCGCAAGAATCAGCTAGAATTCGTACTTGGGTGAATGTGTTATTTCACTATTTTTAACAGTTTCGATTTTTTTTTTAAAAAAGCAGCAATTTTTAAATAATACATTCTGCAATTTAGCAGATGATATTTGCCGTAGACTGGCTAAGAAACTAAACCGAAATATTTACTCATAAAATTCAATTTTACTGAAAAATTTAATCGAAATTCCGATAATAATTACACTTTGTGTCCAAAAAATAAATTATATTCCATTTATGCATAGGTTTACAAAAATAAACTTTTTATTATGAAGTGACGTCAGGGTCTCCTAATGTTAAAATAATAATCTTCTACAAAAATCTACCGAATTTTTTGGTAGTTTGGTAGTTCGAACATTTTTCTGCAACAAGCAGTTATTGTCTCTTGAAAAAATAATTTTTCAGTTCTAAGGATTAAAAATTTGAACGAAAAATAATTTTTGGCCAAAATTAATTACGTTATAAAACGTAATTAAAAAGCATACCTTGAGGCTTGACCTTAAATTCACAGGATTAAGGATTATTCATCTTTTTTCAGACCGTCCTTTTTTTAATAATAGTGAAATTTTTAGTATTTCATCATATATCATAAAGAATGTTGATTGCGAAGCAATTTTATATAACACGAGCAATATGCTACCTTGGCGCTACAGACTTACACATGTGAGTCTAGTCTAGTTTTTCATATGGAAATAACCCAAATCATTTTAATAACTAAAATTATAAATTTGTATCACTATACTGTTGGTAAAATAAATAAATATTTACTTAGTAGAATTTTTGGTAAAAAAATAAATGATTTATCTGCGATGAGACCAAAGTTATTTTTTATACGGCCACTGTTATTTTCCCATCACCAAGCTATAGTAAGTATTTTTTGAGAATATAAAAATTTATAATGGTTGTCGTACTGATCCAGGAATTCAACATTATAATGTAAATTGCACAAAGCTTTGTAAACTATATTAATTTAACCTACCGTTGTGACGTTTGCCCCGTTGAGGGTGTATTTGGGGTGAGCTTTTTTTTTTGGAAGAGGTTTAAATGGGAAGTTTAAAAGAGAAGGCTTTAAGAAAGTTTTAAAAGCGATTTTACTTTAAGTTTATTTATTAAAAGTCTAATATATTATTTGAGATCTGCCTTTATTTACCTTATTTACGTGATTGAATTAAGTTTACGTTTAGTATGACATATAATTTGGCCAGTAATCGTCTAGTGATAGTAATATAGGACTCCTCGATGTGACGCGGTTACCCAGTACTTTGGTAGCGTAGCAGAAGAAATGCCATTGTATTCATACGAGGTGAAACTAACCTAACATTATTAACGCGCAACTTGAGCCGGACTCAAAACGACGATAGATTGAACAGACTAACAAAATCGCCTTTCGAAGTGGGCGCATCCGTCATTTCCTCGCATCCGGTAGCGGCGTCGCGAACATAAATATGTTTACGTAGATTTTTCGCCTAGAACGATGCCGCCTGGTTACCGATGTCTCATATTAGCACTGGTAGACGGCTTCCATGGCTGAGTGCGGGGTCACGATTTCGATGTATATTCAGGAATATTCAGATAGATAAAAACCACGTGCGAAATACAGCCTAGGGCGCTATGAGTATAACTTGGTATCCGCATAATACAACCGACGGTACATAATGGGAACTTAGCGCTAATATTGCGCAACAACACGCAATATCCATTTTTTTACGTATTTTTTTTTAATGCAATAGTATACTGGATCCGCCGGTCATCCAGATTAGATAAATCACGGTCGATTAATACACGGTTATACTTATTAAACACACACACAGTATTCGAAATGCAAATTAACGGCTGGGTTCTCCAGAATACATACATACAATGCTTACAACTGGCGCGCTCGGTGGTCTTCGGCCCGATTTATCTGTTCATGGTATATAGTGGAAAGAGTAAACATATATCCATAACAACTAGGCGCAACAGAGGCTCGGGGAGGTTCTGTCTGATATTTACTTTACTACAACCCGTGATTCTAAATCGAAATTTTCGATTCTTTCATAAGTCATATTATATAAGAGTCAAGTTGATTCTGATTCTACTTTTACGTAGATTTTAGGTTACCCCCCTCTAAGGGAGGGGGTACAGCCCCATCGACAACGCTGTACCCGGTAGCTACCACCTGTGTAATTAATAGCTTCCCATGCTAATCTGCAGACCAAGATCAAGCCGAGACTCTATTGCTCCTGCTGGAATCCTCCGAAGTCCTCGCTTCCCGGCGACAAACATATCAGGAAGAAATCCCGCGTCTGATATTAAGGTTTGTATATTATCCCGCGGGGCAGTCAAATTGACTGGTGTATTATGATGAGGATCCCACGTTGCGGCTACATGAGCCGGATTATTATGATGTTTACTGCTGATTAAATGGCTGAATGAACTAACTGGGTGACTGGAAAAGACTCTCCCTTGAGCGCGTCAGTCAGAGCCATGTTAGCATCGCCAAATATAGTTGATGTGATTGATCCCACGGTGTAGTCTTATTGACTAGAGATATTAAAATGATGGTAAATCAGCATGATTATTACAGTTGATTGTGTAGATCCTGATTTGTTTCTCGCTGGCCGGGAAGGGAGAACCCCGAAGGTCTCTGTATACAGCAAGTTAGAAAAGGTGGTGACTGATGAGAATGATGGTGTTAGTAATGCCATCGCGCTCCTGAATGCGGTCCCGATCATAAAAGTTGATTGTTAAACTGCTAACAGATCTCGTTCATTAAAGCGGTCCCGAGCATAGTATTGATTGTCGAACTGCTACCTGCATCTTATAATTTCTCGTTCATGAGGAACGTCCTATATCGTCCTTGAGTATGGAGTTAATACTTCCATATACATTCATAACCAGAGCCCGAGCTCGTCGCACCAAGGGGGCCGAAAAGACGTGAGAGGTTCTTCCCCTTGGATCTTTGAAGGTCGCCGCTCCAGGACCTTCTGACTATCCTGTAATTCTTGGCTTTAAAACCCTGTCTTAACCGGGTAGATACAGTTAAGATAATCATACCTAGTCCCAAATCCAAGATGTCTCCCACTCTAAACAGTCTCCATAGCCGAGAACGCGCGCTCCGACATTCGACCCTGTCTTGTATATGGTTGCTTATGGCACGCGAGTAAATCTAACTTCATCTTTTTCCACAATCGAAATTCAGCCTCCCAAGATCACGGGGCGTGAAAGACGTACGGCTCCTCGCCTCCCGACCATGAAGAGACGAACTTCCCCATTCGGTTCTCGTTCATTATCCCATTTATAATCCCCGCGTGCCTCACCTTGAGAGTCTAGCGCCGGTAATAAGATCTCATTATGCTACGTTGGAAGTTAATATTGCACAACCGGGCGAAATACCTATTTTCCGCGAACCTATTCAATTTGTAAAACGCAATAATATGTATTTATATATGTTAGTAAAACTTTTGAAATGCAGAATGCACGTATGATGACCTCGCTTCTATCCTAAATAATTAGATTCTATCCTAGATAATTAAGATATAATTCCGACGTTACGTCCCGACATCAGTACTAATTTGTTTCCGCGTCCGTTACCGTCGAACTCTGAACCCACGTAATGAAATGAATAGTGACCATGTGATAATGACAAATTATATAGCACGAACATTCCATTTGATACACATAAGAAAATAAAGAATAAATAATATTAAAGGTTCTTATCTTATTTCTGTAGTTGGTCTGCTTCTGAGATGGCATCCTGATCCGAAGTCATATAACGGGTCCTCTTCAAAATTGAGCAAATTTCCATCGCCTGTGCAGCCTTTCACTTTCCTTCCATCGAGAATGTTGCTCGTTAGTACAAAATTTCCGCGATCTTTAGCTGAAGACCGACTGTATCTAAATTAATTATTTCTATGCAATATATACAATTCGAAATACGTCTTTATAAGAACTTGATAGGAACAAATCGTGTTTAAAACGATTGCCTTGATACGCAATACAAACATGTACCTTGTCCAATAACCTCACATCCGTGTTTTAATAAAATAAATATAAAATCCAGATGCATTTTTAAAATATATTATTTGTAGGAAATTTCTCGTACGATCTGAATTTATATCAAACTGACAATCGTGATATCAAAACACATAATTACCCCGATCTCAATTATTCCCAAAATTATACAAATCATATAGAAATCCGTGTATTCAATAGCCAGTATAGATAACATAGCATTCTTTTGCATAAAGATACATCCGCCCTGAAGAATCTCTCGTACATTCCGAACCTCGCGACATTAAATATACACAATTATTCTGAATTTCAAGTCACACGAAACAAACACCCTTCGTCAGTAAAATATTCCATTTTAAAGCCTTTATATCTTTGGTAATATATGAATATCAAATTTAAATGATTTTCCATATGGACCGCGACGCATTTAAATATTTCATAAGCGTTATGCAATAATTCACCCGCTGGAATTATCACAGCCGCAATATTACGATTTCTTGTATATTAAATCTGATGCACGTCTAGTAATAATTATCCCTAGGCCCAAAATACGTAACGAAACAATCCACAACATGTATCAATATTTGTTACAATCCAGAAAGTTCTAAATTGAATACACGAAAAGGCAATAGAAACAAATAATATTGAAAATGCTTAGCTGTATCTTCGAGTGTTGCTGCCTCTCTGTCTCACTGATGGTATTTCGGTCCTCTCTCCACAAGGGCCTCCGGCCGACGTTGATGCTGAAGGAAAAGGGCCGTTCCTCGAATTTGTATGGCTTATATAGTCAAAATTTCTCGCCATTTTTGACTCCAACCGACGTGTAAAGGTAAAGGTCTATCTCTCAGAACGCTTCTCATTGGCCAGATCCGTTACGCGGACAACCGTCTTTGGTTGGCTCGCTTCGTCAAAATAAAATAACATAAAGCCTGCTTTACACGTCCGCGTGCAGAAATAATAAAGGCTAGCCCGCACCTACTTATCCGGCAAATATTTAATTATAGAGTATTTATGAATTGTGGTGCTGCTCCTTATCATGAGCTGTTAGCAGATAGATATTTTCTTATAATTTTTCAGCAATGTCTATTTGAATAGGCCAATATCGTTACAATATGTGAGGCCTCTCCTCGAATATGCCTCTCAGATCTGGAATCCATATTTTGCTAAAGATATAGTTCTACTGGAAAATGTTCAGAGATGAGCCACAAAATTACCCTTGGGTCTTAAAAACCTGGAATATGCGGAAAGGCTGAGAGTATTGAAACTGCCCACACTTCAGGAGTGACGAGCAAGAGGTGACCTCATCGAGACATTCAAGATTCTATCGGGCTACTACAATATACCTAATATGACAGATATGTTTGTATTAAACACTAATGTGGGCCTTCGAGGACATCACCTGAAGTCGAACAAGTCTCGGTTCTCGTGTAACCCAAGAAAGCATGCATTAAGCAATAGAGTGGTCAATATGTGGAACAGTTTGCCTGAAGGTGTTGTGTCTGCAGCCAGTGTCAACCAGTTTAAGAATAGGCTGGATATTCAAATGAGAGACAGTGATATAGTGAGGCCTACCAGCTTAAGCTGCCTGCCCATTATCAATAATAGTAATAATAATTTTCGTTTAAATTTTTTTAATTTTTTTTTTTTTTAATAGAGATGTGAACACGGAATGCGTGTCACATCAATATTCTTACTATTTTCAAACTAAGCTAAACGCTTGTGCTATGAAAATAGGACTAACTTGCTAGTCTGGAGAGAGGTTCGAACCCGCAACCTTTGGATCACGAGGCCAGTGTCCTAACCACAAGACCAACAAGCTACAGTATAATTTTGTACAAGCTATAGTATAATTTTGGATTTTTTGAAATGTTAATGGTTTTTTCAAATTGGAAAACATACAAATGTTCTAGGAAATGAATAGAATAACCGATATGATTTTAAAAAACGTGAAACCATTAAAATTAAAAGTACATGTACACTCACTTAAAAAATATCAACATTCATACCAGGTTTAAATCAAAACACCAACATTATATTCCGTTTAAACCGCAGTTTGCAAGAAAAGTTTGATTACTACCAACGGCGGACTGATGACGTCAAGGAATCTTTAAAATTTGAATTACTCCGTCAGTGTTATAGGTATTTCACTAAGAATTTCGAAAATTTATGACAATTGGTTCACAGATGACAGCACCCTTCGGTTTTTGGGAAGAAATCAAATAATAATTTATTTCTTTTAGATTTCTGCTTACTTTTGAAGAATTCTACATTACTCAAATCTGATTCTGACTATTTTAAATCAGTTGACGCTGGAAATTCATAAGGTACGATATTTCTCATAATTGAATCTATCAAAATCTTGATTAACTTGACTGACAAATGTTTTTAGAATTTAATCTTCAAACCATGACGTGTCTTATCAAAGCTCAAAACATCTGAAATTTTAAAAATATATTAAATTCCTGTAAGTTTAGTGTTATTTTATATGTTTTAATTCGTTTTTAATTGTTGTTATATTTTACAAAAAAGAGAGTATAATAAAAACTTGGTTTTTATGGGTTAATTTTTTTTTTATTCTGATGATTATAGATGAAATGGAAGTGGTCACCGCGGAGGAAATTTTTTTTCGGCAGTCGACAAAACCGAAAAATTTTTCGCCAATGTTGAATTTTTTTTAATAATTTTTTTTTACATATTCATAAAAGTATGAACTTTCATGTACAAATGATACCAATACCATAATTTATACAGGTTTCTTTAAAAAAAACACAAAAATTACCTTTTTTCGCGCTTCATAGGTAGGTATTCCCCCTTTATAACACTTTTTATTATTAATTTATTTATTTTCTATCATTAATTGTATAGTATGCAAAAACTTATATTTATTGATTTGCGATGTATATTTATGTAAAATAATTGTATGTAAAAAAGAAATATTCAACTATTTATTTGTGACATTTTTTTATCTGAATATTATTTACAATTCATTCTACGTTAAAACATTATTTATTTCTATTTATCATAAAAAGTGTATTGTCTAAAAAATTATTAACCTGGAACTTATTCCTAAACTGCATTTAATGATTTGCGTTAGTCTGAATGTCATTCTCAATATAATTTATCATTTATTATTTTTCATTATTAATTATTAATTAACCGTAAATAGTGTACAAAAAAAATTATATCATATTCAAATGTTCACAAAATATTCATACTTGTACTTTAATGTCACTCTAGGACCATCTATTAGGGTCATTAAAGACCAGTTGACGGTCTGTTTGTTAAAAAAAAATATATATATGTATATATAATCCACGTGTGAGGAGCAAAACAGACCGGGGAAACTAAGGGGACTAGAAGAGAGCACTCCCTTGCGGGATAAAAAGGGGAACAACACAGAAATAAAAACATATGACTTTTACGGTCGCACCACGGCCGGCACATACGATCCAGGAGCAGCAAAAGCACCCATCCATCAATGTTCGACTAGCTGTTGAGACCTCTGAGGATCTCCCAGCTGGGCACCCACACTCGCAGATACGCCCTGAACAGTTCCAGGTTCCTAGCGCAGCTTAGCAGATCGGAGTTCAATATAGAGCTCCGAACTGGTACTTCCAAATCTTCTATTTTTTCCTCTCTCGCATCCCTCAACAGAACACAGCTCCAAAGAATGTGCTCCGGCGTCTGCCTCACCCGGCTGCAGGTACACCACGGGTCCGGGACAAGCCCTAAATCGTGGAGCTTGCTTCTGAATTCCCCGTGACCTGAGATCATCTACACCGAGAAAAGGTCAAACGCCTTCAAATTCTAACCATCAATATTTACATATTGATAGTTTGAATTGTTTTTGATATGGTTACTTTTTTTACTTCCTTTATTTCAATTTATAGGTTGGATATTGTTTTAATACCAAACATTTTTTTACTATTTACTACAAATATTTATACATAGTTACGTTATCTGTTTATTTTATTTTATATTCTCTCACAGCTTCACGATTAATGTTTACATATTATTAGCTTAGATTTTATTTTCATATTGAAACATTTTCGTTACTATTCACAAATATTTGTACACACGTTTTCTGTTTTTTTTTTAATATTATTTAGCCTTCGATCGAAAACCATTCTCTTGACTTCGTGGTTTATATAATATAAATTTACTTTATATTTTTTGTTATTTAATGTTGAATACATTATAAAGTGAGCAGCAATATCCAAAACATTGAATGCAGTTGTGGGATGGCCATTATCCGACTCCCACTGTTTATGCAAGTTATGTAGAAATATCTTTATGGAAAATGCGTTATCGGTTTTAATATAGCTTTTATTTAAGCGAGATTACAATGGAGTAATTTGATACGCAGTTCTCTCCGTGCTTCGACTGATAAGACCTGACGTCAGCGGAGCGGTGACGCTGCGCGCGTGGGCCGTTAGAGGTCGTACAGTAGCCGGCAAACATCTTGAAATTCTACGGCGTAGTGGGGGGAAGTTTGCGCATCTACCTTTCCACCAAAGAGACCCAAATTTCGTCTTCTGCGCATTCCCCCACCACGTCAAAGAATTTCAAGAAGTTTGCCGGCAACTGTAGCATCGGTTCCGAAGATGCTCTGCTACGGAGGTTATGTTGGAGAAGTGCGGCGCGGAATGAAAAGCGAGTGAAGGCTGACGAGTAGCTCTACCGCGAGTCTTGAGGACCAGGGACGAACTGTCTTTCAGTGTCCCAATGCACCGCTTATATATCTTGTGTCTGCCTGGCATACGTGCACACCGGCGTAAGAAATGCAGCGTCGGTGTCTGCGCCAGGCGTGGAAACAGCCCAGTCAGCGAATCCTATCTCTAAAAATCGGCGTTTATTCCGTTCTGTCAGCATTTTTGGATCTCTCCGATGTTAGCCGTCTCTGTGTGGGTTCCATCGGTTCCGTCAGTACTTAGGAAAGTGACTTGTGTTACGTCGGACGATTTGTATTTATCACGGGAATGCTTTGGTACTGCGCTGGTTGTTTTGACTGTAGGTTAACGGAACGTTGGCCCCTACAGTCATCGAGAATTTTTTACTAGGATAACAACGTACTGAATTACAGATTTTATAGGAAACATAGCCTATAACATGATTTTGAAAGAGATATATACCTACATAAAATATAGAATTCAGTACATTTTACATTAGGAATCCTCCGTGACTGCATTAATATATTTTTTTAAATTTTTTGGATATTGCTGTCTTTGCTTTTGTACCCCACATATAGTAAGTTTTAATTGCGTGTTTTTTTATTTATTTTTTTGCATCTGTTTCTTTAATTTGCTTGGCCCATAATGTCTGACAGATTTAAATAGGCAATTTTATAATATTATATTAAATAATATGATAACCAACGATGAAAATGGATAACGATTACATTTTTGTGTATTTTATGACTAAATTTATTTTAAATAACAATTTATTAATGAATAAAAAACCACCAATTTTTGTAAGAAAATCTATCGAAAAATAAAAAAAGAGATTTATTTAACTATTAATGGTTACGGATATTTTATAGGAACCATATGTTTTTCCGAGAGACAATTCTCGACGTTTCGTTGAAGTTGTATTCAACGAAACGTCGTCAATTGTCTCGAAAAACGTACGGTTCGTATAAAATATCCGTAACCATTTACAGTTAATTATGTCTAACGACCGTAATAATAACCTTAACTCTTTAATGTGAACATTATATAGTCTTTTAGAGATTTATTTTTAAATACATGAATTAAATAAAGTATATGAATATAAATAAATATATTAATTAAAAAAAAAACACTGTACAGTATGTTAGGTTTAGTTTACATGATAAAAATAAATATAATGAATCGAAATTATTTGTAAAAATATTAAAAAATCAAACTCCTTAAATACGCCATCTCACCCAATACCCAGGGACGAGATGGCTACACTAAACCTGCTTAAAAATATATCAATAATTAACTTTTTTTTGTAAATCCCGTCGTAGTACTCGATTATTTTGCTTTGTATCGGAGGGGAGAAAATAAGTATTTGTAAATAAAATCACATTTTACTGTGAATTTTAGAACAAACTGTACCTAATTCTATGTTGAATAAAATAAATTAGATTAATCACTTGGATTAACACAAATAAAAAATATCTATCGATAAAATATTCAGTTATCACCAATACCACATTAGGTACTCGAAATTCTACCGGAAATATAATATTCCAGGTTCGTGACTTGGTGGTAACTGTATACTTTTTTGGATAGTTTTGGTATCAACTCTCCCCCCGCCCTTGATTTAACAGGATAACAGTGGCCATCAGTGATAATGGTAATAGTGAAGCGAAAACTATAGATTTTTACGTTTTCCATCAATCAAACAACCCGTTTTCGTAAAAATCTATGCTTTTTTGCTTAAATTTTACTATTACCACTGATCAAACAACCGGCCGCGGCCCTTAGACTAAAGTGGAAGTGGGGAAGCCGGCCAACTAAAAGATGTGCAACTTGCTTAAGCAATGTATCTTCCAATATTGTGTGTGTGTGTGTGTGAGTGTGAACAATAATGAGCTGTATTTTAGTATTTTCATTAAGGCAATAGACAGGAAGGTACTGAGAAAATATTGTTTTTTGTTTCAACATGTATGAAGATTTATTAAATTTAGTGAATTATTTGTTGTATTCAGAGAAGGAAAGAAAAATCTTTTTTTTTCCATAAAACAAAATAGATACCTATTGAATAAAATCTCAGAACAAATATCATGTTGTTTATATTTTAGGTTCAAATTTCCAATTATAGATTATATAATTAAATTGAAAAGAGTATAATATCCTCGCCTAGTTTATAAATAAACATCGCTAAAAGGCATTTAAAATCGCAAGACTGTTATATACAAATATATAAATATCAATGTGGCATGATAATAATCTAATACTTCGAAGGCTATACAATTCAAAAAATGTTTACATTAGAGAATATACGGAATATAGAAATGTAATTACGCGTAATGTCAGAATCACGTGAAAGGGTTCAGTCATCAGATTGAGAAATGGTCTATTCGGCGCAGTAGCTCCGAAGCTGCCCCCAGGAGCAAGACTTCCTGCAGCATTCGTCCGCCACTCCTCGCCTTTGGCGGCCGAAGACGTCATTTCTCCTCAGCAAAGCGTTGGCGCTCTGGTGCGAAAGGAAAGGCCAATTCAATTCGTCATATTGCTCGTTGTCGTACTCTTCTCCTAGTAATTCATTGTCTGATAAAGAAAGAATATTAAAAAATAAATTAAACATATCAGCAACTTCTTATGTTAAAACTGTTTCCCATCAATAAAATATTTTTTTTTAGAAAAAAAAAAAAAAAAAAAGGGGGCACAGATTTGAATGGTAGAAAAAAAGATGTGTAAGTTCTTACATGGGACACTCTTCTTGTTGTAATTCCCACCGCAGACCAAGGAGAGCAAGGAGGCCAGCTTGCTGCCGCACACCTTGCCCATGCCTCCCCGCTTGGGAGCCAGGGACAGGTCGCCCTGGCACTGGACGAGTACCGCGAAGAGGCACACGAAACCCAAAAACCAGAGAAAATTCATCTGAAATTGAAAGTTTTACATTGAGCTAGTGTGTTCTGATTCAATACAACTTTTTCAAATAATTTTGTTAAATTCGTAGGTTTTCACGGGTAGGGATGATAACATTGTTTATTCTGAATCATTTTGTCGACTGTTTGTTATATTTTTCAGTTTCCATCAAAAGAGCCGACGGGAGAGATGTGGCCCGAAACGTCGGCTTCGTCGATTCTCCCCCGCCCGCCGTCAGCATATACCACGAGCGCGAATAGCTATACCAGATTATTAATCATTTAAGAAATATTGTGATGTACAGATATGTAGGTCAACGTGAAAAATACGTTTAAAGAAGTACAAAACTATCTCAAACTAAAAACGAATAGTGAAAGTGTTGAATAAAATATGTGCTATTCTATTATTCTACGGTTATTTGCTTAGTCAGTTATAATATTTCTTCGTTAAAAAGTAATTGTACCAAAAAATGGTAACCACTCCATATTTTAAAGCAATTCTAATGGCACAGTATCGTTTTTTTCTATTTCTAGAAAACTGTATCGGTCAAAATTCCTGAAACTCCCTAATAATACAGGAATCCATTTAAGTTTTACACTAAGTATGTAATGCAATAATATAATTATTATATTAGTAAGGAAGGAATGTTTTTATTTAATACCGTGGAAGAGGAGTTTGAGTGAACTCGCCTCGGCGCAAGATGTCAGCGGCTGAAGTCCCGAATAGAAGTGTGGCTAATGACTTGTCAGCGTCCCCTTTTATACTCGAATCTGCTCAGATTTTTCCTTTAGCAACAGTACTTTACGGACGAGAAGCTAGGTTCGCAATCATGTGAGAATATTTTTTTTTTAATTGTACCCTTTTTGATATAAAATACGCATCATACAATTCAAATTTAAAATGTAATGGTCTAGAAAACTATTCAAAGAGATAATACTTTCATGGTAAAGGCCATGCACCAACAATGCTTCGCAATATTTTCCACTCAGCATTTTGGGTAATAAGATTTAGTTATCCAGAATTTTAAATCGAGTACATGCGCAGCCAAGAAACTAAACATTAGAAGAATGATCCATGAACTTGTCTAAAATAATAAAATGACGTGGATAATGAAAATTTTATTAATGAATTTAATTTTTTGGCTCTATTTTTCCAAATGTCATCATTTCGTTTCCTTTTGGTCCAAATAAACCTCTCCAGCAGCACATTTTTAAGATTTCAATCTCTCTTCGTCAGACTCCAGCTTCCGTTTCCATTTATTGCTGCATACATATACGTTTATGTTTTTGTAAGATATTTCTTAATATTATAATATATTCATATATATAGCTATCTATTGTAAATGCTTGTTTCGGCTACTCTTACATTAAGATGCATACGTACCTACGAGGTGTGACAATTATTTAACTCCCGGAATGGCCGTGCAGGCGCCCGGCCCGTGACGTAATTGTATCAAAATCGCGTAACAGAATACGTGTCACATCAATATTCTCACTATTTTCAAATTAAGATGAAACCCCCGATCACTGGATCAATAAGCGAGTTTCTTTTGACCGCTAGGAAAACAAGCACGATTACAAAATTAGATCTCCTACTATTCGAATGACTCCCTGCGATTTATTCCAGCTCCAAAGTGAAAGCTGCGCTTAAAGAACGCACTTTTCCAAAATATATCTAAAATCCCTTATAATACATATTAGGTCCTTACATATGAAATTTATGTTTAATATAGAAAAATTCATACTTTTTTAAACGAAAAGTGTACTTATATTTAATTAATCGAAGTACTAGCTGTTGTCAACGCACTTCTGTCTTTTTAATTGAAGTTCATAAAAATTGCTATAAAAATCCTGGGGACGGGAATCGATGAATTCTTGAAAAGCGTTTTTCGCCGTATCCTAGGAATTCAAATTGAAAAAAATGAAAATCAGCAAGGTCTGGCGAGTAAGGAGGGTGACGGCGAGTTTCCAGTTGAAGCTCCTGTAATTTTAAAAAGGTCCGTTTTGCGGTGTGTGAACGAGCATTGTCATGGAGAAGTAGTGGACTATAGGAATTGACAAGTTTTGGTTGTTTGATAGCGAGCTTGTTCCTAGATGATGGGATAGATGATGGAATCCTGCAATGAGATCCAAAATGTCGGCTAGAGAGGTCAGATATACACGGAAGAATATCCCAGAAAACTACACATAGAAGATTCTTAACGGCCGTGAACATTTTTGTCCATCATCACTTTTAATTCTGAATGGTACCTCTGCAGTAATTATATGTGCCAGATCTCAAGAAGCTGTAATGAATAGGAAATGCCAAGCACTTCTTTTGAAATATTATTCGTATATATCTACTTATACTTTTTATTAATTACACCTACATGTTTCGGAAATACCTTTCCATGGTCAGCGTGTTTTACAAATGTCTTTTGTTTTTCTAAATTATTTGAAAAATTATTTTTAAATATTATTTCTGAAGTTCTTGATAACAATTATTGGAAAAAATTTTAGAATTGGGCTAGTAGTTAAATTTAAATGATTATAAATAATATTTTGTTCACTATTACATGCTTTACTAATTTCTAATGATTCTAAATTATTCAATTTCAGACCAAAATTATTTATGTGTAAAATAAAAAGTCCTAAATTTTTATCAAAACCGCGATCATTTTCTAATAAATAATTTGCGAATTCAGAAAAACCATGATTATTCAGACATCTTAAATGCTCTTTAACTCTTATATTGAAATTTCGACCGGTTTTTCCGATATAAAACGCTGTACAATCTTTATACTACGGTTTGTAAACACATGAATTGTTAAATATATACCCGGCGCGTAACATAGGTGACATTTCTTACCTCCCCCTTTACCCCACTCCCTCACCTGATATATTTTATGCACAAATCTACATCGTTTATTTATCCGTTTATTCTTTAAGATCGTCGGGTAACAAAGGCGACATTTCCACTCTCCTCGTTTACCCCCTAGCCCGAGCCTAGATTAAATGGTAACATGTTTTTTAGAGGCTTTGCAAAACAATGGAACCTTTTTCTCCCCTCACAAACTTATTTTCAACTTAATCCTCAACCCGTGCAACACCGGGTACGAACTGTTAGTATAATATAAAATAGTATTAAAAGTTTATAGGATAAATGTAAGTCACGTGTATGAAAAAGCTGGAATTAAATAATATCATTCTCGTTTGATAGAATACATCCATCCTTTATAGAACCAAATTATTTCCTTGGTACTGTTTTTCGTACATGTAAGTACACATTTTGTAGAAAGAATCCAAACTGTGAAATTAGTCATATCTTCGTAAATATAAGTTTTTTCTTAACAAAAAAATATACAATTATAATAATGTTATTAACATGAAAGTTTTAAATATAATTTAAATACATACATAATAAATTAATAATTAAAAAATATTGATTTAAATTTTTAGAAAACATTTTTTCAATTCCATGTTCTTGGGGTCGACTCTTTCAACATAGCTACATAGGTCCGACTTTTATTATTACATACATATCTGCGTTAGATGCGCAACAGGATAGATTTAAAGAAAACTGGCATCACACACATTATTAAAATAACCATCAAACACTGACCAGGTATTTTTTATGACTTGATTTTTATCGCTTTCACTCAACAGCGGATTCGTTGCACACGTCGGGCTCGCTTAGCTTCAACCCACGCCGCAGCTCTAATTATTCTCTTCTTCAAATATTTCGCAATTACTTCCATCAATTAGTACATTTTTTACATAAATTAACATAATATTTGCGACAATGTCTGACGGCCATCTCGAGGCATCGATGTACTCGTAATATTTTTTGAAGCTTTGTATCCGGCATGTCCCCGAATATGCTTAATAAATGAGGCGCAAAAATCATTCTTCGACCGCATTTTTTTATCTGATTTAAATCCATATTTAGTAGATATATTTTTTTCATTTCTGCTGAGGTCCATCGTACTATACATATTTATTTATTTATTTTATATCAACGGTTTACACCTATTACAATAAAAGAAACTGAGTCGGTGAGTCAAGAAGGTTCCGGAAAACCTGCTCTACAAAATTCTGGAAGGAGAAGGTTCTAGAAAATTCTCGAAAGTTCTATAAGGTTCTAAGCTGAGTGGCGGAATGTGTCGGTGTGCCTAGAAGGTTCCTGAACATTCGAATTTCTTGAAAGTTCTAGAAGGAGAATATTCTAGAAGGTTCGCGAAAGTTCTATGACGATCCCAACAGTGTTCTAAAAATCTACGCGTGCGAAGCCGCGCGGGCACAGCTAGTTCATGTATAATTTTTTCATTTATTAAATAGTATAAATTCTACCTCCTACGAAACCCAACATGGGAATAATGATTGTAACTCTTTTTTAGTTTCACGAGTAAATTCTACCCATTATAAAACCAAATATGGGAATATTAAGTTTAATTAAATTTTATATTGAAGTAAAATTTATCATGTTACATTTCACCATTTTATTTCTTGAATAGCTAATGCAGAAGATTATCAATAATCTTATTATTCAATTTAATCAACTGCTTTTATTTAACCTTCCGTTGCATTTTCTTATTCATTTATTATAACTCAAATAATCAGTGAATACTTGCATTTTGTTTTGAATGAATTTGATAATATCTTTTGTAACTTTGCTTATCTTTTCTGTAATATACTAAATTTGTTAACTGAAATTTCCTTTATATAATCAACCTTCACACCTGCAGAAGAAATAAGTAAATGAAATTAAGAGAAATACACAAATGTCAAATAATAAAACTGAAAAATTAAATGTTGGAACCTGGATTCGAACCACGGACCTTTGTCTTACACGGACAACGTGATACCAATTTCACTATCCCATATCGAATCCAGGTTCCAGAATTTAATTTTTCAGTTTTATTATTTAATATTTGTGTGTTTCTCTTAATTTCATTTATTTATTTATTAATAAATAAATATATATAATATTTATATATATATATATATATATACTATAGACGGCAGTGACTGCTTACATGATCATTTAAAAATGTATACATATGAAATTTATAACAATATCTATCTGTAGGTACAAGTACATAAATCACAAATTAAGAAAGACAATTAAAAGTGTATATCAGTAAGAACAAAGACATGTATTCATATATGTATTAACAAAGTTTAATCAAATAAATTAACGGTAAAGTGTTCGTTAAGGAGATATTTGTATACTTAGTGAGAGGGAGCGAATAGAAAGTGACCGAGAAGATAGCTGTACCGGGCCCTGAAATCCGGACTGGGCTCGAGCCTGTATACCGAAACATCATCGCCTAGCTACTATCTATTGAGGATCTTTGCCTTCTTTGAAAGAAATGTATCATCACAGGCAACCCTCCAGTTGTGAACGCCAAATTTTCTTCCATTCTTGTCGTCCCGTCTTCTTCGAGGACTCCCCCGTGGTAGCGTTGCATTTACATAATTGGCGATGAAGCCAATGCAATGCGGATACCTCGGTGGCGGCATTTTTAATTTTTAGGAAACAAAAGTGTAAAGAATGCGCCAGTGTCTTTCTCATTCGCTTTCGACGTTTTTCAGTCACTGAAAAATTCAAATGCACTTTTTTATTAAACAAATAGACAATAAATAATTTAAAACAAAATACTTTTTCAGTTCATTATTGCTCAATAGTGATTAAAATGCTCAAAATTTCATTTTCATAACTTCCTTTCCCGTTGGTGGTGAATAAATGGTGAATCATCGAGCGACGATCTGGGCAGTCGAACGGTCCAGCACAATCCAGCCAGTGCACGCCGGTGATCAAAGACTGGGCTTTTTTCTTGCCCCATACTTAACAACAGATTTTGGTATTAGCTTAATTTCGAAATATTTAAAATTTAAAACTTATCTAAGCGCAATGGCTAAGGACAAGTTAAATTTCTAATAAAAAATATAGGGTGGGTCTCCGTCTTGCGGTGGAGAAAATTCGAAATGTAAAAAAGGAAGATAACACACACACAAAACTACGAATTTAAATTGAAAAATAAGTTATCTCTCTCTCCCTCCCTTTCCCCCCCTCTCGCTTTCTCATCTACTAGGATAATATAGGACGGTGGCGCAGCTACACCGGGCGCGTGTTTCAGTAAGTAATGAGCGGCGACCAAGATAGGGCCGCGTTGCTGGCGGCGGGAAGGTTGGAGCACAGGGCAGCAGCGTCGCAACGTGAATCGCGGGTGGCGCAGCTACACCGGGCGTGTGTTTCAGTAAGTAATGAGCGGCGACCAAGATAGGGCCGCGTTGCTGGCGGCGGGAAGGTTGGAGCACAGGGCAGCAGCGTCGCAACGTGAATCGCGGGTGGCGCAGCTACACCGGGCGTGTGTTTCAGTAAGTAATGAGCGGCGACCAAGATAGGGCCGCGTTGCTGGCGGCGGGAATGTTGGAGCACAGGGCAGCAGCGTCGCAATGTGAATCGCGGGTGGCGCAGTTACGCCGGGCAGGTACTTGTGAAACAAACAACAGGGGAGGAGATTTTAGCTTACACTTAGAGACTATTAGGTAGGTATTAGTACTTAGCAGCTATGCACACCCACTAAGCTTGCACCTGACAGCTAAAGGAACCAAGTAACCATGACTTAGTTAAGGGTTAACACCAAGAACAATTCTTCCCCCATAGTTCGAAATAAAAAATTACACAACGTGAGTTAGCTTGTTTGCCTTTAACCAGGCGTAAATTCAACTAGGATATAGCTAGGATCGCCACAAGCCCAGGACTATTCCTCATATCGAGGGATTAGTTTTTTAACGCACTTCCAGAAAAATAAAAATTTCCAAGATCGGAATTAGGAACCTACCTACTTGGGAAAATTAACAGCAATAAGACATTAACGATCCGTGCAATCGATATTTGTGTAAGTGTGTAATAATAATAGTAATACCTACTGTAGAAGGTCCCCAACCTCATTCAAAATTAATTAAGATAAATTATAGATCTCTCAGAGACGAAACTATTTATGTGGGAAAGTGCATGGAAGACTTTTATAGGGTGGCCACAGGGATTACGATCTATGTGAGCTAGCGCAAGTTATCACTTTATACAAGCTATTTATTCTTACGGTGATATACCGTGAGAACATCCACACATTAAATTTTTAAAAGTTGTTAAAACAAAGAATAAATAAAATATCCAAAAAAATATTAATGCAGTTATCGACAAACTAGCTGTTCGCTCCCGGCGTTGCACGAATAAAGGATTAAGCGCGGCGCCACACTGGGCGTATCTTCCGAAAAATCGGCGAAGCAAATGGTTTGATTAAACGTCCCCCCAGTGTGTTTGATAACAGCATAATGTATGGAAAGAAATGTAGTAGCGTTCCGCGACGGAAAATACGCTTAGTGTGGCGCCCACCTAAGTAGGTTTAAAATAGGTTTGTAGGAGGAAACAAATATTCATTGTTTTGTAAAGCCTCTAATAAAAACGATGTTTCCATTTAATTTAGGCTGGGATGAATGGGATATCCAGGAAATATGGCTGTTGTCCTAAAGAATATGTACCCAAAATTTGAGTCAGATCCGTCGAACAGAATAGATTTGCATATCAAGGGGCGGGAGAGATAAAACGAATACAAAAATGTACACTTTTGACATGATTTGAAAAACGTTTTTTTTATATTCCTTTAACCTCCAATTTTCTACCACTTGTTTCATCAACTATTGAAATTTTCAAAAAATAACTTTTTAATAAAAACACTACAAGAAAACACTTAATTAAAATATTCAGATGACCACATTAAGTTTGTTGTAGCCAGATTGCATTTATTAGTTATTAATTAAATATTAATATTCAATGATATTTTTCCTTTTTAAAGGACCCTCCCTGAACCTTAGTTCTCCAAATGTTTCATATTCATTTTTTTCTCTATGTTTTTCTGGACAGGGTAATCGAATAATTTTCTTTTTTACTCCCTTTATATTAACTCGTGGCGTCTGCTTGCTTGCTTGCCGGCTTGCAGTCAATAAAAACTTTGGATCGATTTTTGACCCTTTTCCCGTGATTCAATCCAGCTGAAACTTGGCAAGTAGACTCATGGCGGCGATCAAGAAGATCTATCAAATTTTCGTTAAAAAAAATTAATAATTATAGTATAATTTCGGATTTTTAGAAATTTTATTGTTTTTTTCAAATTGGAATCACTATAAAAGTTTGATTAGCAACGGCGGTCAGATAACATCGCGTAATATTTTCTAAATTTGAATTACTCCGTCGGTATACGTAATAGGTACTTCACTACGAATGTCGAAAATCTTAATTGACTGACAAATGTTTTTAGAATTTAATCTTCAAAGCATGAAGTGTCTTATCAAAGCTTAAAATATCTGTCATTTTAGAAATATATTAAATTACTGTAAGTTTAGTGTTATGTTATATGTTTTAATTCGTCTTTAATTGTTGTTATATTTTACAAAGAAATTTTTCAAATTTTTAACGGTTTTTTCATACGAGTTATATGGAGATTCTGACGCATATGGTAAACACGAAACCCGAAAATGAGAAAAGAAGTATAATAAAAACTTGTTTTTTATGGTTTACTTTTTTTTAACTACCTTTAATTAACCTTAAATTAACTCGTGGCGTCTGCTTGCTTGACGAAAAAACTTTGGATCGATTAACCCTTTTGCCGTGATCCAATCGAACTGAAACTTTGCAAGCAGACTCGTGGCGACGATCTAGAAGACCTATCAAATTTTCGTTAAAAAATTTAAATTTTTTGGATTTTTAAATTTAAATTAAAAAAAAAATTAAAAAAATTTTAAAAAATTTAAAAAAATATATATTTTTTGGATTTTTCAAATTTTTTAATTTTTAATCCAACTTACTAAGTTGTATGAAAATATTTCAACGCGTCTGGTAGACACGGAACCTGATTATAGTAAAATTTTGAATTTTTGGATTTTTTATTACTCCCTTTCGTAGCGTCGCTCGACCGAAGCCCAACGCGTAAGTTAAGCGCCAAACCAGTTTCCACTAGTAAAGGAGAAAGGGAGTACAATATAAACTTGGTTTATATGGGTTACTTTTTTTTAATTATTGTTTTCTCTTTCTTTGTGATAAGTAATCTATATTAGTTTAAATGTAGTGGAAATATGTAGGTGAATGATAGACAATGTTTATTTAAAAAATTTCTTTATATTTAAAACAATCTTGATTATTATGATATCTAATATTAGGTTGTATTCTAAACTCTAGCACAAAATCCACGGGCCGAGGGTGTCGATCGGGAAGGGAAAGGAAACACCATTTTTTCTATGTTAGAAGAAGTCATACCATTCGGAAACTTCCTTTTTTGCTTAAGATTTCGAAAGGGAAACGTTGTTTCACTTTCCGAGTCTGCTGAAGCATCGCCAAGATAATAATCCCTCTATTGACAAACACTATTTCAAAACAACCATTTAAAATATGCCTTGAAAGACCTGGAGAACGAAGACATGATCATGTTCAATGCCTGGAATACTATTCCTGATTCTTATGATCAGCTGAAAAAACTCGCGTTTGCTGTCCTTTCCCTTTTCGGTTCTACATATTCATGCGAACAAACTTTTTCAAGCATGAACTTTATCAAGAGTAAACTAAAAAAATTTCTTATTGATGAGAACCTGGTATTATGCATAAAATTAAGAATTACGTAGAGCCTCCAATCCGAATATTCGAACACCGAATATATTCGCCTGTTTTTAAGTATTCGTTATTCGAATACTTTAAAAAGTATTCGTTAAGTATTCGCTCATATTTATATTATAAGATTTTTTATATTTTTCTAAAAGAAACAAAGATTTACGGAATCTGGAAGTCATATGCAAGCATTCATTTATTCATTCATTCAGGTGTACGATTTTTTCTCCAGAAGTACCTACCGCTATCGCCTATATGGAAATCGGACATCCAAGATGCAAATACCTTTGTCGGACATCTTCTGCTTATGTTTATAATTGTTTTCAAGACAACAAGTTTTATTACATTGTTTTGTCAACGATGGAGTCGGCCTTCCATTTTTCTTTAGTATTTAGCTTTCATAAATACTTCAGCCGATAAACAAGAAGTTATATACAATATAATGAAAAAAAACTTTCACGTGGGGTGTGAGACATGAAGTAGTATAAACATATCTAAAATTTTGTCAGTTATCGAGATATTTTCTTGTGTTTTGTTTTTTTAATTTGCATTTCTAAATTCAACATTATTTTTCAATATATTTTTTGTTGTTTTTTTATAACTTATATTATATTTTTAAAAATGAAAATAATTAAATTCTCTACAATTTATTATTGCTCTTTTTTAAATATATAGAATGTATTATCTGTACTTATCATCCGAAGTAAATTATTCCTTTCTTAAAAATTTTACAAATATATTCGAATATATTATCATTAACTATTCGATATTCGAATAGTTGGAATCATGATTATTTGGAGGCTCTAAATTGCGACGTACAAACTTGACTTACTCAAACTTTCCCAGGGGATGCAAGGAAATTGTTCGCATTAAGTGTTTGTCAGTCATTATCATGATTTAAATTTACGTATTTCTTAAGTACATATCATTTTTTTATCAATGAATAAAATCTTTATTAAGTATTAAATCAAGTTTTATTCAGTAATTTAATGAAGTGCTAAAATTATAATAAAGGTTTACTAAATCAGTAATCAGATTTGGCTCTTTGGCTAATAAATTTGCCGACCACTGACTTAGTATATAACTTACAACTGTAATGAAAATATGTAAAGTAATTCTCCACCACTCTCTCACGGACTCCTATTCACTTCCTCCGCTATGGAGGTCTGGAAATAGATGAGAAGGTGTTAACACAACATCGTATTGTTTTGTTTTGTTGTTTTATTGTTGTTTTATTTATTTTAAAACATATTGTTTTCAACGAGTATGATGATTTGTTAGATTTTTATAGTAAATTGCTACATTCAGAAAAAAAGCATATTAAAATATTTTTTTCATAAACCAAAAAGTAAATGTATTGTATGTTTGATTTTATTTATTATCATTTTCATAATACAAATTGAAAATAGTATAATTAGAGGCCTCTAATACTATCTAATCCTTGCATAGTTTTAAAATAAGCTTCACTTAAGGCTTTTAAAATTCCAAGATTGCTAAAAAAAATATGTAAGTAACAAAGTTGTATGGTATAAATTAAATAATAGTACTTCGAAGGCTATATAATTTAACATTTTTACATTAGCCAGGAGAAGGAATTTTGAAACCTAACTATGCTTAGCGTCAGAATCACATTCAGTGGGTTAGTCATCAGCTTGAGAAATGATCTATGGTCGGGCGCAATAGCTCCGAAGCTGCCCCCAGGAGCAAGACTTCCTGCAGCACTCGTCCACTACTCCTCGCCTGCGGCGGCTGAAGACGTCATTCCTCATCAGCAAAGCATTGGCGCTAGGGTGCCAAAGGAAAGGCAAATCCGATTCGTCATCTTGCTCGTCGTCGTAATCTTCTCCTTGAAATTCATTATCTAATAAAGAATAATAAAAATTTGTTAAACATAACTTCATTTAAATATAGAAAATAATACGTTGTTGTATGTGTATGTTCTTACATGGGACACTCTTCTTGTTGTAATTCCCACCGCAGACCAAGGAGAGCAAGGAGGCCAGCTTGCTGCCGCACACCTTGCCCATGCCTCCCCGCTTGGGAGCCAGGGACAGGTCGCCCTGGCACTGGACGAGTACCGCGAAGAGGCACACGAAACCCAAAAACCAGAGGAAATTCATCTGAAATTGAAAGTTTTACATTAAGCTAGTGTGTTCTGATTCAATACAACTTTTTCAAATAATTTTGTTAAATTCGTAGGTTTTCACGGGTAGGGATGATAACATTGTTTATTCTGAATCATTTTGTCGACTGTTTGTTATATTTCAGTTTCCATCAAAAGAGCCGACGGGAGAGATGTGGCCCGAAACGTCGGCTTCGTCGATTCTCCCCCGCCCGCCGTCAGCATATACCACGAGCGCGAATAGCTATACCAGATTATTAATCATTTAAGAAATATTGTGATGTACAGATATGTAGGTCAACGTGAAAAATACGTTTAAAGAAGTACAAAACTATCTCAAACTAAAAACGAATAGTGAAAATGTTGAATAAAATATGTGCTATTTATTGTAATTAAAGAATCTATTTTAATTTTACACTTGGTAGGTATGTAATGCTATTTAGGTTATTTACATCAAGAAAATGTCAGAAATATTTTAAATAACGTGTTTTTATTGAATACCGTGGAACAGATGTTTAAATGAACTCACCTCGGATGTAGGATGTTGGCGACTGGAGTTCCAAATAAAAGTGTTGCTTGTGGTTTTCTAGCGTCCCCTTTTATACTTGAATCTGCTCAGATTTTTCCTTTTGAATCTGATAACATTTACAAGCTGAGTTCGCAATCATGTGAAAGTATATCTTTTGACTTGTCGCCATTTATGGTATAAAATATTATTATATATAGTATTATACAATTCAAATTAAAAATTTAATGATCCTATAAATTTGAATGAAGACATATGCGCCATCGAGAAATCAAACAATAGAAAAGTGATCAATGGACCGAAAATAATAAAAGGAAGTTATGAAAATTTTATAAATGAATCCAATTTTTTGGTATTCATAATATTTTAAGTATGTCCGGGTTTTCGAGAACGCAATACTGGAATTTATCTCTGGGGGGAGGTATCGTTAATCAAGATATATTACATTATAGATATTTCATAGAGATGAAGCTATTTTTTTATTTTATTTTATTCGGTCATCCAACAGGGATACATAATTGCTCGGTAGGACAAAATACATAAAAAAAGTTAAATGTCTCCCACAATTAAGGGATAACACAGATAGACATATGAATGACAGATCAAATAATTTTACAGTTTCCTTTAAGTGATTGTTCCTAGTTTAACTTTATCTTAAACATAAAAGCGTTCGTAATGTATATAATTCACATGGTCAGGGAGGGGGGCGAGTTTCTAGTATCTACCTCACCAAACGATACTCTTCATATTTGGTATTAAAAATATCTATTAAATTCAAAAGGTTATTATAATCTGAGCATAGCGTGGGATGAGAGGGGATTTCCTATTATTGGTATGATAAGTTGGAAGGGAAAAGAGGTACTTCTATCTGGTAGGTCAGAGTGTGACGTGGAAAGATAGTAAGCTGGTGATTTCAGGAGAAGCAATAAGGGTATGAATTATTTGGGAAAGGAAGAATTGATCGGATAATATTCGCCTGTTTTCGAGAGTGTCTAATTTATGAAATTGTGTTAAAGTTGTGTGAAAGTTAATATGCTTAAGAAATATTTTTTGAACGTTTTCGATTCTGTTTATGTTAAATTTATATGTGGGTGACTATATTGTCGAAAAAAATTCAAGGTGAGGTCGAATATAGGTTATGTATAGTCACCTAAATGTACTAATTTTATTATATGGGAAAATGTGTATGTATTGTTGAAACTTTGTTCTTATACAGAAGTAATAAACTGAACATTATTTACAATAATTAAGAAAATGTAAACATTAATCGATAGGCCGCGGCCAAAAAATTCGTTTTTGGTGTCTCAGATAAGTTTTAATTTTTACTGAATATTTAAATGTACGCAGAATATGTTTTTTTTTTTGTATACGTATAAAACATACTTCATGGTCATGATTATATTATAAAATAATTAAGACATGTCCAATATTAATAAAGTTAATTTTAAAACGTTTTTTATACATATAAAGAGATGATTTTAAACAATATATTCTATTTACTCCCATTTTTTTATGCTTTTCTTACTAACTAAAAGTTAGTTCTTTTAATCAAAAATATCCTAATTATTATTGAAAAAAAAAATTCCAAAGTATGAAATGTGCCAATAAATGACTTCGTTATTAAACAGAACGCCGTTGACAGCGGCAAGAACCGGACGTCCACCTACGGCTGATTATTCCTTGTCAATCATTTCTATATGGAACGTACTTCTATGCTAATTTCACATTATTTAGAAGTATTATTATATTACTAGCAGTTAATTAGTTATATTATTAGCAGTTGCTGCTAGGCCTTGCGGGCTGCTGTAAGGGACTCTAGGCGGTCCACAGTTGCCGCTGCGCGGCCTGTAGTGGTCACTACGTGGCCATTGGTATTTACAATTGGCTATCGTCCATTGCCTACTGCTAGGCCCTGCGTGCAGTTATGGTGACATGCTGCAAAAGCAGCTAATTCAAGTGTTGTCACAATACATCTACGTGGCTTTCTGAAACATCGGAATTTCGAAAACGCAATATTTGTTATGCTAATAAAATATCGTGAAATTTCTATTACTAAAGTACCAACCTACCCGATATTGTCGTATTTGCTAATTTCACTTGAGAAAAAATCGAATTATATCATCAAGTTTCAAAAAAAATTCGAATTATTAAAAATTCAAATTACGAATTACCGTGGTTTTCGAATTATCGGGATTAATCTATTATGAAATTAACGTTTTGGGACTTTTTTTATTTGAAAATGTAGAATTATAGAGTATTTAGAATTATCAGGTTTCGAATTAACGGGGTTTTACAGTACATTAGGAATTTGATAAACGCTATACATGTATGTTCGCCTAGAGTTTTTAAAGATAATTATCGTCAAAATGTTATCAAAAGCATATACATGAAGGAAAGAGCATATATATAAAGAAATAGAGCATCCCATACACAAAATACATTTTTATATCGCGCATGCAACGCTTTCAATAATAATTGTATCGATATTGACCTCTTGAACATTGGTTTTACTGATTTTAAAAGAATGCTTTAGATTACATGTACTAAGTCGACTTTGACCATTCACTCACTATATCTTATCTTCTCTTCCTCTACCTCTATCCTGACTCCTACCTCCTCATCCTTTTCACCCATTATTTAATTAATTTCTTGATATACTTCTTCTTTTTTCACATTCAATCACGTACCATTATTCAGTCTTAACATTGTTTGTTGCTTACTACTTATTTATTAATTAATTCAAAATAATTAACTTAAAAATATCTTATCTAACTTTGTTCTTAACATCTGTGAATCTTTTTAATTGGTCTATGAAATGAACACTATGCTTTTACATTATATGTTTTAAAAAAACTGTCAAGATTCCTTAATAAATAAATAATTAAACTAAAGAAATGAAATTATAAGGTAAAATTAAAAAAATAATTTAAATAAGAAATAATTGTTAAGTTTCCTTACTAAATAAACTAAAGAAATGAAATTATAGGGTAAAATTAAAAAATAATTTAAAATCTCAGTGAATACAATATTTTCTGTAAAACAACCATTTTCAACAAAGAATAATAATTTCCCCAATCCTCAGATTCAATGTGCGCGGTGGAAACCCAATTTTAAAGATTTCAAACCTTTAATATGTTTTTGTCTAAAATTGACATCAACTCTCACTTTAGTATGGAGCGCACATTTTGTCACGTGACATATCCTTGGGGATTGAATGGTTGAAGTGGAGATTGCTGCCTTTGCTTTTAAAAGTGATTTTAAAACACGATTTTAGAACGGATAGAGCTTAACTGTTCGAAGAATATTTTTTCTTCTGTATGAAGGCTCGAACTTTGTAGTGACATTATTATTATAAAATAGAACACAAATCACTTTGTTTTAACCACTTTATTAGATTAAACAATCTACATGTTTCGAGAACACCTTCAGGATTATTGGTGTACTAAAAATTGTAACATTTAAACCATGCAAATGTGTTACAGTGAAGGGATTGGTGAGGGGAGGGGGGGTCAGAGATGTTAATTATTATAGGTCTTCTGGAGGGGATGGAATGTTAAGTGTAAAAATATTAAATAGAGCTTCTTATAAAATCTTGAATTCCGTACATTCTAAATAAGTAATCCTCGGTGACTGCATTCAAAAAGGTTTCTTCAATTTTTTGGATATTGCTGCCTTTGCTTTTATGCCCTTCATTTTGTGTAAATCATTGTATAATATTCTTTATTTGTATGTTTGTGAAAACATACCCATTCCTATCAATTACCTAGGAATGGGCGCATTAGCGCCGGCCTTAAATAAGTAACACTACCACTACGTTGTTTCTTAATAATAATAATAATAATAATAATAATAATAATAATATGTCATTATTTCACTAGTATGAGAATAGATTCTCACCTTGCCATATCGATATACATACATACAAGTAAAATTAGAAAAGAAAAGAAAAAATGTCATAATTAAGAATAGAAAATTCATTGAACACCATTGAAAACAGTCACTGTTGCATGATTAGTGTCCATATTTTATGCACTGGGGAGTCAAACCACATAGCAGCTGCTTGAATGGAGTTGCTAAACCCCCACTTCCTCTTTCTTGTACTGGCTTTCTTCAATATTTGGAGAACAACAAAGCCATGGAACCTGTGGTCTGCAAACATTTAAAATGCACCACAATGCCAGGGTAGATCGAGCATTATCCTGAAAGCATTGATGTATTGCACTCTCATAAAGTTATAGGACAGCAATGTATGTCTACAGAACAACTCACCAGTGTTTGTGGTGAAGACAAACATTGGTGAGCAATTCGTGCAATATACATTATTTGTGCAATATACAACTAATGTGTATTGCACGAATGTTCATTATATTCATGCAATATAGGTACGAAAAGGTATCTTGATACTTCGATACTGCATCTTAGAAAACTTCCTAGCTAGCATGCTGGACGTTACACTAATAACTCTTCTCTGTCTTTCTATATCTTTAATTTTACATAAGTTGTCACATATAATGTGAACAAGATATTTAATGTTGCTCTAGAATTAGGCCCACCAGAGACACCGGGAGGACATTGTCGGGAGGCGAGTCACTCTGAAAAATAATAAGTGCGGATTGCTTGGCACTGTAAATTAGGTTATGCCTACCTCCACAAACTTCGCAACTTTTTAGCAACTTGCGCAGAGCTTTGATGTATGGAGCCATCAACACCATATCATTTGCGTAACTTATGTGGTTGACACAGATACCGGCCATATAATGGCAAACACGAGCACTATTCAGACGTTCACTTAGCTCATCCATATAAACATTAAAAAGAAATGAAGACATTGAACCTCCTTGCCTGACCCCGCTTGTCAGCAGGAAGGACTCAGAGCTTACTTCCATTTAACAATATTCTTCTATTGCCTGTGCCAGATTTCAAAGATTCTGATAAATGGTGCAGGAACTCCTCTAGCATGCAACTTATTCCATAGGGTATCACTGACCACCTATCGAATACTTTGCTCAAGTCCAAAAAAGAGGCAAAGACTGTTTTTTGGACCTGAGCAAAGCTAGTTTTTCTCTGCTTATAGTGCTCTACGGTCTGCTTTACACTCTTTTTTTATATTACTTTTTTTAATACTTTACACGCTTTACATTTCAGTATCCGTGAAACGCTCAGACTTAAAACCCATTTGATTATCCTGATATATATGATATTCCAAGTTTGCTATATGTGCAGGCATGTATCATCCTCTCAAATATTCTGTCTGTAATAGTAGCCAGACATATGGGCCTGTAACTTCCAGATGAGGAAGGGTCTAGCTGTTTGCTCTTCACGAAAGGGACTATGACCGTTCTTGTAAGTTCCGAGAGTACGTGGCCCAGCACTAGCATTGCTGTGAAGAGTAACGCTAGTAGCTCCGGAAGGTAATGCCCCGCGTTCTTGACATACTCAATGGAGAGGCCGTCGTGTCCAGGAGACTTACCGCCTGCCATATTTTTTATGACGCTCCGTACTTTGTCTAGCGATACATTAATCGACGAATCTGGAATACAAGAGGTACGTTCAGGATTGTATATTCGTGCCCCAGCTTCTCCTGAGATACGTACGGGATCGCACGTTCGTGGTCCAGCTGAAAGATTTTTTCTAAATACTTCAGCGATTCCTCTGTTGTTGAGTACTTGTAATGCCGTCGGCGTGGCTCGGTAATGCATTATGAGATTTCATATTGGCGGAAGTCCTGTTCCCGAATGTCACAAAGTTCTTTTCCTGATGTGCACTGGCTGTACGTTCCATTTTGAAATGATCAGCTGACGCTTTTTGAGTTCACTTTTACATATCCTTTTTAACTGGATTAGTTTGTCAGAAATTGTCCCCTCTCTTAGTTTTCCGTGTCGTAACCGAGCAATATGCGCGTTTCTCGCGTTTCGATGTAATGCTATACTAGATCAATCCATTCTGGGATCATCCTACCAACAAAAGGAGATAGACCCGCGCCGCGAAAAGCATTACTCGCAGAGTTACGGAGTATTTCCACAATTTTTTTTATATGTAATATCAATGTTCATATAGCTGACAGGTCCTCTAGTAGTGTTAGTTTACCTAACGAGTATGCAATAGTCAGGTACAGGCATCAATTTATTGTTTATTGCGCGGCTTGTATCTACCGGGGTCGACAGCAATAGGAAAACTGGTCACTAGTTTTGGTAGACCCGAGGTTCGGAGATTTATTTTCTTTGGGATGGTCAGATCCATTAACTGTGCAGTCTACTTGCGCATCATCATCATTCATCATATTGCGAACAGGCTGAGTGACTAAACAACGATCTAGCCATTTCGTCGTATTGTGAACGTCACGAATGTACGTGTGCCTATGTGTCACTGGGAAGCAATGTCATATCGGCACATATATGTATTAAATTAAATTCCGCACAGAAAGAGATCAATTATTTTCCAAATGATGTGTCTGGGCCTGCATTAAAATCTCCTAGAATAATATAGTTAGGGAAGTCATGCTCTTCAATGATCGTATGTATTTTAGATAGGCATGTTAGGAATTCTGGCAAATTATCATTATTGCATATACATACTATCTAATAATAGATAATATCTCCGGTGTTTATCGCCGTATATATACCATTATAAAGTAATGTATAGTTTATCAGATTTCCTGATTCTGTACTTCTAAGAAATCTTAGTAGTTATGTTTTATCCAGATATTCAATAAAATTCATTTTCAATACAAGGGGAGCATTAGTAATGGCCGCTAGTTAAGTGTTTATCAAAATAATCTTGAGCGGTCGGGGCGCTTTGTTTCCAGAAGGTTATCGGGCGCCAAACTTAATTATCCAACTCTCGACATCGAGGCGACCGCATTAATTTCCACGGTAATTTTTTTATCAATAATTACACGATACAGACTTCATTCTGACTTCTTACAGGTAACCAGGCATTAGTCAAAGCTTTTAGGGACTAAACAGAGATTGCGGCGTCAAGATAACAACTGTAGATAACAATAAGGTAGACTCTATAAGTGGCTCTTCCATAACTGTTTCGATAGTTGGGATAATTTAATATTGATTACGTTTTGAGAAAAGTAGCATCTCAAATATGCTTGGAGAAATTTTCAGAAAAACATTTAGTTTATAGTATTCTAATTAAGTAAATTAATCGCAAGTAGTAATTAAGAATTATAAACAAATTCACGTTTTATTTGTAGGGTTCCGATTTTCTAGTACGTACATTAGTACATTGACAATCCAAAAAATTTGATAAATCGCAAAAAGCAAAAAAAAAATCATAAATATCAATCCATCGGAAACTTATACATAAGTGCCACCGGGATTCGAACCCAGTACTTTCTATTTTTGCCGATAGACAACTTTAGTATCAATACAGAAACCGTATTATCCTTTTATTTTGGTTTAAACGGAACAAAATATGTCTAATTAAATGATAAATTATGTCTTACCTTTTTAAGAAGATACCAATGGCCACATAGTGACCACTACAGGCCGCGCAGCGGCCACTGTGGACCGCCTAGAGTCTCATACAGCAGCCCGCAAGGCCTAGCAGCAACTGCTAATAATATAACTAATTAACTGCTAGTAATATAATAATACTTCTAAATAATGTGAAATTAGCATAGAAATACGTTCTATATAGAAATGATTGACAAGGAATAATCAGCCGTAGGTGGACGTCCGGCTCTTGCCGCTGCCAACGGCGTTCTGTTTAATAACGAAGTCATTTATTGGCACATTTCATACTTTGGAATTTTTATTTTTCAATAATAATAAGAATATTTTTAATTAAAAAAACTAACTTTTAATTAGTGAGAAAAGCATCAAAAATGGGAGTAAATAGAATATATTGTTTAAAATCATCTCTTTATATGTATGAAAAACGTTTTAAAATTAACAAAGTAAAAAATTCTTGCAAATTAAAAAAAAATATAACTTTATTAATGTTGGACATGTCTTAATTATTTTATAATATAATCATGACCATGAAGTATGTTTTATACGTATACAAAAAAAAACATATTCTGCGTACATTTAAATATTCAGTAAAAATTAAAACTTATCTGAGACACCAAAAACGAATTTTTTGGCCGCGGCCTATCGATTAATGTTAACATTTTCTTAATTATTGTAAATAATGTTCAGTTTATTACTTCTGTATAAGAATAAAGTTTCCACAAGAGAAATACAACTTGTATTCATAAAAAGGTATGCAGTAAAACATACATATATATAATCTTACAAAAAATTTGAAAGGTGCGGTTCTCTATCATGGGTGGAATTGGTGAACGTTACACCGTGTAAAGTGACACACGTGATCAAAGTGGTCAGCCATATGATAGATCGTAAGCTCGTTGAACACCCAAAAAAAGACTTCCATACATATTTTTCCATATAATAAAATTAGTACATTTAGGTGACTATACATAACCTTTATTCGACCTCACCTTGAATTTTTTTCGACAATATAGTCACCCACATATACACTTAACATAAACAGAATCGAAAACGTTCAAAAAATATTTCTTAAGCATATTAACTTTCACACAACTTTAACACAATTTCATAAATTAGACACTCTCGAAAACAGGCGAATATTATCCGATCAATCCTTCCTTTCCCAAATAATTCATACCCTTACTGCTTCTCCTGAAATCACCAGCTTACTATCTTTCCACGTCACACTCTGACCTACCAGATAGAAGTACCTCTTTTCCCTTCCAACTTATCTTACCAATAATAGGAAATCCCCTCTCATCCCACGCTATGCTCAGATTATAATAACCTTTTGTATTCAATAGATATTTTTAAAACTAAATATGAAGAGTATCGTTTGGCGAGGTAGATACTAGAAACTCGCCCCCCTCCCTGACCATGTGAATTATGTACATTACGAACGCTTTTATGTTTAAGATAAAGTTAAACTAGGAACAATCACTTAAAGGAAACTGTAAAATTATTTGATCTGTCATTCATATGTCTATCTGTGTCATCCCTTAATTGTGGGAGACATTTAACTTTTTTTATGTATTTTGTCCTACCGAGCAATTATGTATCCCTGTTGGATGGCCGAATAAAATAAAATAAAAAAATAGCTTCATCTCTATGAAATATCTATAATGTAATATATCTTGATTAACGATACCTCCCCCCCAGAGATAAATTCCAGTATTGCGTTCTCGAAAACACGGACATACTTAAAATATTATGAATACAAAAAATTGGATTCATTTATAAAATTTTCATAACTTCCTTTTATTATTTTCAGTCCATTGATCACTTTTCTATTGTTTGATTTCTCGATGGCGCATATGTCTTCATTTAGTATTCTAGGATCATTAAATTTTTAATTTGAATTGTATAATACTATATATAATAATATTTTATACCATAAATGGCGACAAGTCAAAAGATATACTTTCACATGATTGCGAACTCAGCTTGTAAATGTTATCAGATTCAAAAGGAAAAATCTGAGCAGATTCAAGTATAAAAGGGGACGCTAGAAAACCACAAGCAACACTTTTATTTGGAACTCCAGTCGCCAACACCCTACATCCGAGGTGAGTTCATTTAAACATCTGTTCCACGGTATTCAATAAAAACACGTTATTTAAAATATTTCTGACATTTTCTTGATGTAAATAACCTAAATAGCATTACATACCTACCAAGTGTAAAATTAAAATAGATTCTTTAATTACAATAAATAGCACATATTTTATTCAACACTTTCACTATTCGTTTTTAGTTTGAGATAGTTTGGTACTTCTTTAAACGTATTTTTCACGTTGACCTACATATCTGTTCATCACAATATTTCTTAAATGATTAATAATCTGGTATAGCTATTCGCGCTCGTGGTATATGCTGACGGCGGGCGGGGGAGAATCGACGAAGCCGACGTTTCGGGCCACATCTCTCCCGTCGGCTCTTTTGATGGAAACTGAAAAATATAACAAACAGTCGACAAAATGATTCAGAATAAACAATGTTATCATCCCTACCCGTGAAAACCTACGAATTTAACAAAATTATTTGAAAAAGTTGTATTGAATCAGAACACACTAGCTCAATGTAAAACTTTCAATTTCAGATGAATTTCCTCTGGTTTTTGGGTTTCGTGTGCCTCTTCGCGGTACTCGTCCAGTGCCAGGGCGACCTGTCCCTGGCTCCCAAGCGGGGAGGCATGGGCAAGGTGTGCGGCAGCAAGCTGGCCTCCTTGCTCTCCTTGGTCTGCGGTGGGAATTACAACAAGAAGAGTGTCCCATGTAAGAACATACACATACAACAACGTATTATTTTCTATATTTAAATGAAGTTATGTTTAACATATTTTTATTATTCTTTATTAGATAATGAATTTCAAGGAGAAGATTACGACGACGAGCAAGATGACGAATCGAATTTGCCTTTCCTTTGGCACCCTAGCGCCAATGCTTTGCTGATGAGGAATGACGTCTTCAGCCGCCGCAGGCGAGGAGTAGTGGACGAGTGCTGCAGGAAGTCTTGCTCCTGGGGGCAGCTTCGGAGCTATTGCGCCCGACCATAGATCATTTCTCAAGCTGATGACTAACCCACTGAATGTGATTCTGACGCTAAGCATAGCTAGGTTTCAAAATTACTTCTCCCGGCTAATGTAAAAATGTTAAATTATATAGCCTTCGAAGTACTATTATTTAATTTATACCATACAACTTTGTTACTTACATATTTTTTTTAGCAATCTTGGAATTTTAAAAGCCTTAAGTGAAGCTTATTTTAAAACTATGCAAGAATTAGATAGTAGTAGAGGTATATAATTATACTATTTTCAATTTGTATTATGAAAATGATAATAAATAACATCAAACATACAATACATTTGCTTTTTGGTTTATGAAAAAAATATTTTAATTTGCTTTTTTCTGAATGTAGCAATTTACTATAAAAAAAAGTAACCCATAAAAACCAAGTTTTTATTATACTCCCTTCCTTTGTAAAATATTGCAACAATTAAAGACGAATTAAAATATATAACATAACACTAAACATACAGTAATTTAATATATTTCTAAAATGTCAGATGTTTTGAGTTTTGATAAGACACCTCATGCTTCGAAGATTAAATTCTAAAAACATTTGTCAGTCAATTTAGATTTTCAACATTCGGAGTGAAGTACCTTTTATGCATACCGATGGAGTAATTCACATTTAGAAAATGACGTTATCGGGCCGCCGTAATCAAACTTTTCTAATGAATCCAATTTGAAAAAACCAATTAAATTTCTAAAAATCCGAAATTGTACTATAATTATTATTTTTTAAACGAAAATTTGATAGATCTTCTTGATTGTTGCCACAAGTCTACTTGCCATGTTTCAGCTCGATTGGATCACGGGAAAATGGTCAAAAATCGATCCAAAGTTTTTGTTGGCGGCAAGCAAGCAGGCGCCACGAGTTAATATAAAGGGAGTAAAAATCTAGCAAATCATCATACTCGTTGAAAACGATAACGATGTTGTGTTAACACCTTCTCATCTATTTCCAGACCTCCATAGCGGAGGAAGTGAATAGGAGTCCGTGAGAGAGTGGTGGAGAATTACTTTACATATTTTCATTACAGTTGTAAGTTATATACTAAGTCAGTGGTCGGCAAATTTATTAGCCAAAGAGCCAAATCTGATTACTGATTTAGTAAACCTTTATTATAATTTTAGCACTTCATTAAATTACTGAATAAAACTTGATTTAATACTTAATAAAGATTTTATTCATTGATAAAAAAATGATATGTACTTAAGAAATACGTAAATTTAAATCATGATGATGACTTACAAACCCTTAATGCGAACAATTTCCTTGCATCCCCTGGGAAAGTTTGAGTAAGTCAAGTTTGTACGTCGCAATTTAGAGCCTCCAAATAATCATGATTCCAACTATTCGAATATCGAATAGTTAATGATAATATATTCGAAAATATTCGTAAAATTTTTAAGAAAGGAATAATTTACTTCGGATGATAAGTACAGATAATACATTCTATATATTTAATGAAAACAATAATTGTAGAATAAAAAAACAACAAAAAATATATTTAAAAATAATGTTGAATTTAGAAATGCAAATTTAAAAAAAACACAAGAAAATATCTCGATAACTGACAAAATTTTAGATATGTTTATACTACTTCATATCTCACACCCCACGTGAAAGTTTTTTTTCATTATATTGTATATAACTTCTTGTTTATCGGCTCAAGTATTTATGAAAGCTAAATACTAAAGAAAAATGGAAGGCCGAATCCATCGTTGACAAAACAATGTAATAAAACTTGTTGTCTTGAAAACAATTTTGTCTTAAAACCATAAAGATAAGCAGAAGATGTCTAATAATAAAGAGATTAGAAAGAGATCTAACAGAAGAAATAATTGTAAATGCAATAAAAATGCAAAACGAAGAACTTGATAAAGAAATAGACGACGAAAATAAAATAAAACTAATTAAGGAACTAATAAATATTGATAAAAGCGGTAAAAAACGAGACACCACGAATTATATAATACAAACAACGGGAAAAATAAGGAAACTTCTTCTCGAAAGAGGAAAATTGAATATAAAATTTCAAAGAGTACGCATAGAAGACTGCAACCCTATCACTCAATGCTTCCACTGCCAGAAATTTAGCCATACGGCATTAAGATGCTTAAACAGGACCCAACCACCGACATGCCGCCATTGCGCAGGAGACCACACGGAAACAAGCTGTCCAAATTCAAAGGAGAAACCTACCTGCAACAACTGTCCAACACAAAATCAACGATTTAACATGAAATATTTAACCGACCACAAAACTGACAACCCACATTGCGAATACAGGAAAAAAATGTTAGAACTAGCAAAGGACAAAATTGAATACGAGTGAGTGACAAAACTTAGAAACATTTTTGTTACTAATTCTAATGCTTTACTATTTACATTATTTATTAAAGACAATATTAACAAAAGAAAGGAACGACGAGTTGGTGTTCCAATCTTTAGAACATGTATATGCATACCATTCTTTCACTATAAATTAAAAAAAAGCTATAAATTAAATTTAATTAATTTTCAAATTTCAATAATGAATGATTTCATTTTAAAATCCATAAATAAAAAAATCAAAATAGACGAAAGAATTTTTCAGACGACAACCGATACAAACCATATAATAGAATCAAATCCCGACAGTAGCCTAATAATTATTCAAATGAACATTAGAAGTTTGCAAAAAAACTTCGACGAATTTCTTACAGTTGTTGCTAATTCTTTAAATAGGCTGGACGTTATAGTGTTAACAGAAACGCACTCGTCGCGCGACGTTAACTTTAGCATTCCAAAATATACATACTATGCAACCGATAAATTTATAAATAAAAATAGTGGAATAGGGATTTTTGTTTCAAATATATACACAGTAATAAACTTCGAAGAAATTAAAGTCAAAGATGTTAATATCCTACACTTAAAAATAAAATACAAAGGTAATTTATTTAACATCTTAGCAATATATAGAACGCATCTATCACTAATAACTACCTTTATAGAAGAGCTAAGAAATATATTATCAAAATTAAAACACGAAAATGCCATTATTTTAGGAGATATAAATCTAAATATAGCTAACGATTACTCATGTGATAATAAAGATAATTATTTAAATATGCTAGCAGAATTAAACTTCATGTCATGTATAAACGGATATACAAGAAATATAAAAAATCAACGACCATCTTGCATTGACCATATACATTGTAACATTCCAGACATAAACAAAATTGTTTCTGGTATCATTCACACTGAAATTACAGATCATTACGCTACTATATTCAAATACAAATACAATTTAATTACAAACCTTCAAGCAACGATTACAGCTCCTCAAACGCAAAACATACAACTAATAAAATTAAATGATAATCTTATAAACAATTTAAACTCTGAGAAATGGACTCACCTATACAGTAGTAATGATGTCAATGAATGTTGTAACATATTTGAGGACACACTATCTAAATATATCGACGCTGCAAAATACTCTTTACCCAAATACAAGTCCTCGAAATACAAACCAATAAAACCCTGGATTACTCACGGTCTAATAGTATCAATAAGATACAAAGAAACTCTAATAAAAATATATAAAAAGCAACCAAATAACGAGCAACTTAATACATATATAAAAGCTTACAAAAAAAACTTTCATTTCTAATAAAAACTACCAAAGAAAATTATTATAAAAAAAATTTAGAGTCTGCAAAAAACGATCGTAAGAGAGTATGGAAAATAATCAATGAGATAATTGATAAAAAACAATCAAAAAAAGAAAATATAAGTATCCTCTCACACGAAAACACTAAGATAAACTGCTCTGAAAATCCCCGTGAAGCGGCAGATATTTTTAATAATTTCTTTGCCAACGTCGGTAAAAATTTGGCAAAAAAATTACAAATCCACAGATCACTGACACATCAATTCCAAAAACAACATATACAGAGAATAAATTGGAAAAATTCTTACCTACCACGATTGAAGAAATTGAACAAATAATTACATCTTTAAAAAGTGGATCAGCACCAGGCTATGACGGATACACGAGTAATATCTTAAAATTTATCAAAAAACAAATATCTAAACCTCTAATGCATATAATAAACCTAAGTATAGAAACTGAAATTTTTCCGTCAAACTATAAACGAGCCATTATCTCTCCTATATTTAAATCGGGCAATCCGGAGGAAACTACTAACTACAGACCAATATCTCTTATATCAAATTTTGGAAAATTATAGAAAAAATCGTTAAAAAAAGAATATTTCACTTTCTCAAAATAAACAAAATAATCCATAATAACCAATTTGGTTTCATGGAAAATAAAAATACGCAAGACGCAATAGCTCAATTAACAAATATTGTCCAAGAATCGCTAGACAAATCTTTTAAATGTATTGGTATTTTCGTGGACCTAAGAAAGGCTTTTGACAGT
>JADDOH010024757.1:0-245113 GCA_016648135.1 Agrypnia vestita | reverse complement strand
TGTTAAATGAACTATTTTATTTTTCTAAAGAATTCGTTACGGTTCAACATAAAAATAGCTCACTCGAGTGGAGCGATAGTTCTGTACACGCCTCATAAACTGTTCGTGGGAAGCGTTTTTCTAGTTAGGTGCAAAGAACGTTAAACCTTCATTTGGGAATATGGAGACCATAACATTAATTTATACCCGACCGCGCGTTCGTTCGGGTGTTTTGGAGGTCTGTCGACTCTTGGGAGAAAGTGGAAAGCTATCTATCTCCCTTCCTGACTGGATTCCAGTACGGACATACAGAGTACAAAGGGAGAGCTCGGATCGTTGTACGGCCCTCGCTCCAGCGATGTGTGGTTTCGTTTGCTGAACAAGCAGGTTGAGAGGTTGAGACAATCGAAAAAGACTTTCAGGCAGCCTTCATTCTTCGCAGCAAGTGAGTGATTCACCGCATCGAAAATATACAATTATTTGCTCTCCGGACCAAATGCGCAGCATTGAATCGTGCACGCCACGGCCGTGTTAGAACTAGCGCTGATAGAACTTGCGGGTACAAATGAATGATTATTTTCCTTTTCGTGTGTTCATTCTCATTGCTACACGAGAAGGAGCTGAAATCATTATAACATATTATGAATTTTATGAATTTGTATTATTACATAATCATATCAAATTAATGTAACAAATCAATATATTATATTGTATCGATGATTGGTAACTGAGGTATAATTGTGTCTAGTACCGATGGTTGCCCGTCGAAATGCGAAAAATCAATCAACGTTACAATCAGATACAAATATTGAATAACGATTTATGTCTATTCCGTTAAAATACCATAACTATTCCATATTGAAATGTCGTCCGAATTAGATACATATGAAATTTTGGAAGAAACAAATAAAGGTTTTTCACCGTGTAACAGTAAATACACGGATTCGATAGATTCATCTAATTCGTCATTATGAGGTAGGTACTTTGTGTAATAATAAAATGATTACCTTAGCATGTATGCCAAATACGCCTTATCCTTGTCTAACTATCAATACATAGAACGATTCGCGGAAAATTGTCCGAGCCAAAATGTCTAGTTTTCTATGTCTATCTATGCGAGTTTTACATTTTACATAAAATGTGAGCAATACTCCTTTTGTGACCATATTATAATAGACAATATTTTTATACAAAAAGACATTCAAATAGCTAGTTTTTGTTAATGAATCTTTAACTTTCCCATTAATTATCTTAACATTACGTCTTTTGAGAAGTCAGGCTCAGAGCATCTTATTTAGCTTACTTTGGTTTCAAATTATATGCGCAAATATAAAAACAAAAGCAGCAATATTAAAAAAAAATCATAAAATGGACACAAAATCTTGAATATAGTACATTTTAATTTAGTAACGGTGACTGCATTCAAAATATTTTTTTATTTTTTTGAACATTGTTGCCTTTACTTTTGAACCCTACATATATAATATTGAGAATTTTTATCAATATGCTTTGCTTTTGAAAGCAGTTTCAGTTATTTTTGCTTTGCTTGTCTCGTTTTTAATTCCACTGTATCTCATATTTTTCCTCTATGTATTACCTACGTGTATATTTATCAATCGCTGAATACTCGGTTAATATTAACATTTTAAGATATATAAACATTTAATTAATTAACATTATTGATGATAGTTAAAACCATAGCAAATTCACCGGTTGAATTATATAAAACTTTTCGTTGATTTTTATCCACTGGTAATGTATTCTTATATTTTTCGAAGGAAGCTAAGAGTAGCAAACCAGTTAAGAAATACAAACCTACGTCTTTGGTGTGTAACTTCACAGTAGCTCATCGAAGAAACACTACTCAACATTCAGCTGATATAAACTCCAATGATCACATTATTAAACACGTAAAAACTACTCTGTTTCAACACTTTTCGGAAATCACTAATTTTTACCTTAAACAGTTTTATTTTGAAAAGTTCTGAATCTGCCAAAATAAATTAGATACGAAATATCTAAAATATGCAAGTTTATATTTCAGAAGTGCAGTGGGTGAATTTCTATCCGGTCTAAAAGCTTCCAAAACTAGTGAAAATTTCTGTCATAAAAACAAATAAACCACCGCGACATAAAAATATTACGACATGAAAAAATTTGTAAGTGATTTTAAATTGCTCATTTTTAAAGAACTTTACTTCAGAGATCTTATTACTGAGAAAATGACATCCCGGGGTGTCATTTTTACAGCGATGCGAGTAAGAAGTACTTCCTACATAGGTAGCTTCAAAAATATCCTTTCCCCGAAGCGAGAAATTTAATTTATTCGAAACTTTCGTCTCGTCACCTAACCCCTCAGTTCTCCCGAACTTGCGGAGTTTTTTGTGCGGACTCGCGGTTCACTCGTTAATAATTTCTCGAGTTTTCTCGTTTTATAGGAGCGCGAGAAAATTTCTAAACGAATCACAGATGATACGGAGGCTGGAGATAAAGTTTTCTGATTACTATCCCAATACAGCGCGCACGTAGTGGGATAATATAATTGAGATAAATATAAATTACCCTTGAGATAAACAACAATTCTTCAATCTATGTTTTTTGGACGGCTGGGTTATGACAGCAGCAAATACAATATTACAAGTCAACTCTCAAATGATTAGTGTAAATTTCAAACACGCTGTGCAACCTATTAATATCAACAAATATTTTTGAGTGGTCTCTGTTGAGATAAACGGTATTTTCTTACTGCGTTCTCAACATGGCAGCGCGTTTACACTCAAGCTCACGTCTTTTGCGTGGTGTTCGTGCCAGCTTTTACCGCGTTACGTATACAATGTTTTATGGTGCGAAATCATGAATCTTAATATTATTTATATAATTAATAATATCACCACAAAATTATTTAACTGTTTTGAAAGAAAAAGTTAATATTATTTATTCGTAAATATATAATTCGAATTAAAATGAATCTATTATGTGTATGTACAAAGACAAATCCTCACCTTTATGTTTTTAGATAGAAAATAAACAAAAATGAATCCGGTGACAAAAAAAGACTTAGAAGAAAGCGAAATGGTTTCCCGACTAACTTAAGAGGACAAATGTTTTATAGGTTGTTACACAGGGGCAGATTATAAAGCCTGAGGTGAATCTAGTCGGACAACTGCCTATTTTTTGACAATTATAACTGACCGATCGGTTGTAAATTTTACTTTTTGCTAATATATTAGTATTAGCTTACCAAATTATGTTTTTTTTTTATTTTCCGAGGGTCCCGGAATTAAAGTCTTGCATAAAGATCCAATTCTCTTAATCGCTGTAAGAATTAAAACACAAGAATATTATTGTAGTATATATTTTGAGATAAAACATGATCCTGATCCTTTCTTTACGAACAGTTCAGTGGCGTGCAGTCAGTACTTGGAAAAAAGTTGTACCTTACTAAAACTTCTACGATATAAATCAAAATAAAATGTATGTCCATTAACATTTATATCAGAATGATTATCGTATTGTTTTTATCACAATTATTATCAAATAATCAAATAACGATGAAGTCTCGTAAAATTAACAAAGTTGTTTTATCAAAAAAACTATGCATTGATTTTTTTTGTTATGTTGACAATCATTTTTATCCTTTTTGCCACAGAACACATAATTTCTAAAGTACAACTTAGAATGTATAGGTCTTGAACCATGCAACAACAAATTCAGCACTTTTTAGAAATTATCTTCATGAAAAAGTGGATCAAAGATTACAAATAGATGCTTTAATATATACCGATTTTGCCAAATTATTTGACTACGAATGACTAAAATCGTTTATTGACAATTAATAGACATCAAATAATAATAATCAAAAGACATTCATCCAATTGCATAAAAGTGTCGTTTGGTGTCCCACAGAGGCCTCGTTAGGTTCCCTTCTCTTCAATCAAAAAATATTATTGCTGTTTCATAGCCCATTTAACAGATCCGTCTAAAAATAACTATTATCCTCGATATAATTTAATGTTCTGATTTCAATATTAAAGAGAATTGACGCTCAAATAAGGACCATAGAAAAAAGATATACTAAAGACAAAGCGCTGACCATAAAGATAAAAAATATTGCGAAATAATAATTTTGTTTTATTCATGGTAACACCAAACATTCTTGCAAACCGTAGACAAATGAAATTGTTATACCTATGAATTAATAAATTCTTTGATTTTGCTTAAAGAATGTTTAACAAAAAAAAAACATTTATTCATAATAGAAAGAAATCCAAATAGTCATCCGAATCATCGACTTGCATTAATAAATCTAATCTATCTAATTTTATCTAACCAAAATAACCTAAATTACCAAAATAACCTAACCTAACCAAACTAAACCTAATTACCTTACCTAACCTAACCTTATTTAACCAAACCCAACCTAGTCTAATCAAATCAAACCTAATATCCTAAATAACCAAAATAACTTAATAACCTAACCTTACCAAACTTAACCTAACCAAACCAAACCTAATAACCTAATCTAACATAGCCAAACCTAATAACCTAACCTAACCTAACCTAACCAAACCTGACCAAACCCAACCTAACCTAACCAAATTAAACCTAATAACCTAACCTAACCTATCCAGACCTAAATTACCTAATTTTGTCTATAATAAAAATCCTAACCTCAACTTACCAAACCGAACCTAATAACCTAACCTAACCAACTAACCAAAAATACACTTTGCGAATTTAAAATACCGTATACACAAATAAAATAATAAAAATAAAACTTTAATTCGTCAATGAAAAAACATAGGGTAGACTGGGGACGGTTGAAACAATTTTACTTTGACCGCATGTAGTGGATTATCTTCGTATTTAAACATAATTTGTTTATACCACTTAATGGAATATGTATCTAGCTAACAAATAAAATTGATTTGATGGCTATATTGCAATCAATTAAGCTGCAATAACCATATAAGAAGATATGGAAATGTGTTTCAATTGACCCCTTAGTGGGGTCAATTGAAGCAGTAAGAGGGGTTGATTGAAACACTCAGATATTTTTGTAACAATTGAACTTCTTTATTCAGTCTTAATTATTTCCTTTATCATAACAGTATTTAAAGAGATCGTAAAAAATCGGCACTCGTTACATAAAAAAATCTAAAGTTATGAATAAAAATATCTTTGACCTAAACAAACTCAAATATTTTTTTAACTAAGTGAGTTTTAGTGCTCCAAATAATACTTATCTTTAACAATTGGCATAATGAACAGTATTAAATTGGGATATTAAGCTTTAACATAATATAATGGAAGTAAAAAGAAGTATTCAGTCTCATACAAAAATGCTTGTTTCAATCATAACAATGTTTCAATCATAACAACGTCCTTTACTGCCGACCTTTAAACATTTCTGTAAACACACAAGAACATTGTGTAAAATTTAATAATATTTAAATAAATAAGTATGATAAAACATTAAGTACGTATGTATTTGGTTGTTTTAACATGCAACGTGATAATATCGCATGGGTGTAAAAACTTTAAAACGACTGAGAAGCAATGCAAAATGCCATCAAAAATTTCTACTAGGCTATCTTAATCTGTTAAAATTTTACAAAAAAAAACACTTACATAAATGAGCTCAACACTAATAAATTATATAACAAAGGTCTAACATTGTGTAAATGCAAAATCAAATTTAAAATATCCAAATCTAAACCTAAATAGTGGTTTGTACGTACGTGGTATCTACTACAAACTAAAAAAAGTAAATTTGACAAATTACAGCTAGCATCTTGCAGATGTGAATGGAATAGATTCTCCTTATAAATTACTTCTTATGGCACTATATAGAGATCAAAATTCAATAATTAATGTTACTTATTAAATCAGTCTGTAGATTCATTAAGAAATTTCAGTCAGATTCAGACAGATATTTGTACTTCTTGTTGAGTGCACTCTTCATGAGCCCAAAATCCACACATCATACACTGGACCCATCTTTCACCCGGCTTGCCGGAATTATATTCTTCGCAACAAACTAAACAATTTGTAGTAATATCGGCATCTGAACTTGATGAACCCTTTCGATTTCTTTTTGGTGTTTTAGTCTTTTGTTTCGTCTTTGTTTCAGTCTTTTTTCTTATCCTTTGTAATCATGTTCATTTTTAACTTACTAGCTTGTTTTTTTTCTTTCTCTTTCTTCGGTTTCCTTTCTTATGTTTTCTTTTTCCGGAGTATCAGTAGATATAAATAGTTGATTTCCTCTTTTTTGTATTTCTTGCGTTGATTTTCCTGGGTGGTGCTTTAGGGAATAGTCTTATGCATTCTGGCGAGAATGTACTCGTTGAAGGCATAGCGATGTTGTAATCAAAAACATCGGAAAACTCAAGAGGACCGAAATCGGTAGATAAAGGTTGTATGTTTTCCATTGACAAAGATGCAGTAGGTTCTGCAGTAGAATTTGACAGATTGAGGGATTGCAGAATTAAGTGGTGAAAAATCTGTGCTTGTCTGAGATGGAATAGCCGTTTGAGGTACATCAAAAATTGGCTGTGTAGTCAAACTAGACTGAATTGGCGGGTCAGGTACTGTACAAGAGCTTGGCTCTGAAGTCTCTGAATCTTGAACTGCCGCTATCTTATCATCGCCACTTTGTAAAGCTATCGGATTTGGTCTGTCTGTGACATACGAGAGTGCAAAATCCTAATCAATTAATATTTGTCTGTCAAATGAACATATTCCCGAACATCTGAACCCAGCTTGAACGTTAGTTAGAGTCATAGCTCGGGATAAAGCAGTTGCCACTACGCTTGGAATATCGTAAATCGTCATTGGTTTTCCTGGGTTTGATCTCATCCAGTCGTCACATGCGCGGCTTTTTTAAATGGGCCATATACTGAGCGATCTAACAGTTGCAGCTTATGGCTACCAGTTTTTGTCGACCATCTTTGCTTTAAATATATATGACTAGGTATAATAGGTATAATAAATAAAATATTTGGAAATTTTCGCTATTATTTTCTATCTACTCAAAGCTTTTTATATTCACTTTCATGTTCTCTCAAATTAAAGAAAATACTAGTGGACGATTGAAACACCGGGACGATTGAAACGGTTCAACCGTCCCCAGGTAGGTTGTTTCAAATGTCCCCATGCGACGTTACCTTCTTTAATGTCAAAAATATGTGTTTTAAATCTAAAACTACGATAATCTAATGGAATAAAAATACTCTTAAACAGCTAAATAAAACAATAGAATTAGAAACTCGGTCAAAACACAACACTAAACAAGGTTAAAATGGAAAATTAGAACACACTAAATACTCACATTTGGGTGCAAAATTCTAAAAGTCTTCATAGGCACGACTACTTTGCTGACTCCAGAGCAATTGGCAGTAGATTCATACATGTCAGAGGAAATGACAAGTGCAGCATCACATGCGTAGGTACCGTGGTTTTCAAAATATTTGAGGTGTTTCAACCATGACGTGTTTCAACCGTCCCCAGTCTACCCTACTCGCTCCACTCATTATAACATACTCATACACAAACCATCAAAAATCAAACCTGTTAACAAAATAAAAAAAGTACCTACGTTCATTATTTTCATCATATTAAATTTCTACTGTCAATGATTAGCGTAAATATTTTGTATTGTCCATTAATAAAATTTTCGTCATGTAAATCCTGTCTATGATTTACACTTTTTTTTCAAATATTGCATGAAATGTCAAAATATACGGTACAATTTTCGAAACTTTAAAGTGTAATATTTTATTTAATACTTATTTGAGCGTCAATTCTCTTTAATTTCACAATCAGGACATTCAATTATATCAAAGATACTTAACCCTCGTAGGATCTATCATATGGACCATCATCGTCTTGGATTTAGCCGCTGCGCTGTTTCTTGTATTTCTGTAAAAATTCAGAATAATAAACGTCGATTAAATTAAAATTTAGAAAACAATTCATTCGTCATCCGATTGCGTTGATCTCCAGAGGAATTAGGATCGACGCTCTGATTATTGTGACGGCGATTATTTATCTATCATAAAACATATCCAAATGTTTATGGATATCTTCATCGATTCAAATCATTCAGGAGGAATTAAAAAATCATAAAATATAAACCTACCAATGAAATTCTATAAATGAAATCCTAATTTAACGATCTTGGCGTTCATCTTGACTCGAAACTCTTTTTTGATCATCTTATCAAAATATCGCTCTACCAATAATGACCCACCGACTACCCACTCTGACCTCTCGACGTAAGATTTCAGATCTTATGTTCCTTCATATTGCCTACTGAATAAGAACATAGATTGCCATGAACATCGAACCAAAATACAATTGAACACACCTATTCCCCAGACATAACATACGTCACATTTTTATTTTAATAGCTACAAGACGAACGCTTCTTAAAACGTCTTTTTCAGTCGCACAAAATAATATAAAAATAAATAATAAATATCACGACAGTAGGAAGAATTAGTATTTATATCATGTCATAAAATATTAGGTCCTTACATATGAAATTGGCGTTTTGCCGTACTGGCAAATTTGATCTCAAATATCTTCTCTTTGGTTAGGAATTCCAAATCCAAATTTATACAGCTATTTACTCATGTATTTGTGTTTTGAAAATTATAATTCATTTGTTTTTTCCTCAATTGTTTTTTTCTTTGCGTCACTCAGTTTACAAAATGAAAAACTTGAAATATCGCGTTATTTACGAGTACGAGTTCCACCGTGGCACCAGTGCTGCAGAAACGGCTCGAAGGATTAATGATGTGTATGGCGACTGTGCCGCAAAAGAAAACACAGTGCGTTTTTGGTTCCAACGTTTTCGTTCTGGAAATTTCGACCTGCAGAACAAGCCCCGTGGACGGCCGGAGACCAAAGTTGATAATGAAGAATTGAAGGCTATTGTGGAAGCGGATCCATCGCAAACCACATCCGAGTTAGCTGCAGGCTGCGGTGTTAGTGATAAAACTGTTTTAATCCACTTGAAGCAAATTGGTAAGGTGAAAAAGCTTGAAAGGTGGGTACCTCACGAATTGAGTGAAGCAAATCAACAAACGCGCGTTGACTGCTGCGTTGCATTACTCAACTGGCACAATAATGAAGGGATTTTAAATCGAATCATTACCTGTGATGAAAAGTGAATCCTGTACGATAATCGGAAGCGCTCATCGCAATGGCTGAACCCTGCTGAACCAGCCAAACCATGCCCCAAGCGAAAATTGACTCCAAAAAAGTTACTTGTGAGTGTTTGGTGGACTAGTGCTGGTGTCGTTCACTACAGCTTTCTTAAATCTGGCCAGACGATTACGGCAGATGTCTATTGTCAGCAACTGCAAACCATGATGGAAAAGCTAGCTGCTAAACAACCGAGGCTGGTTAATCGCTCTAGGCCACTGCTGCTTCATGATAACGCTAGACCACACACTGCACAACAGACGGCTACCAAATTAGAGGAGCTTCAATTGGAATGTCTAAAACATCCACCGTACTCTCCGGACCTTGCCCCAACAGATTACCATTTTTTTCGAAATTTGGATAACTTCTTGCAAAGGAAAAAATTCAACTCCGATGGGGCAGTCCAAACCGCCTTCAAAGATTTTATTGATTCCCGTCCGAATGGTTTTTTTAGTAAAGGGATCGATGAACTACCTATGAGATGGCAAAAGTGCATAGATAGCAATGGTACATACTTTGATTAAATAAATATATTATAATAAAAAAAATCGGCTTTATGTTCCTCCCATACTAAACGCCAATTTCATATGTAAGCACCTAATATTATGTTTATATACTTGTACTGTGCGCTATCCTTTTTATAAATAAAATAAAGTACCTACCTATATTACAGATTCATTTATACGATGATTGAATTTGTAAAAACAGGCTTTACGGGTGGTCCATGAATTTAAATCTGTTAAATTTATGCCTTTTAAATATTTAATTTCCTTAGCAGTGTGCAGGGCGGTAAAATCATTTTAAAAAATTACCGTGTTTCGCTGCGTCAGTTTTTTTAATCCTGATTTGATTTTTAATGGAGATGCGAACACGGAATACGTGTCACATCAATATTCTTACTATTTTCAAACTAAGCTAAACGCTTGTCTGGTCTGGAGTGAGGTTCAAACCCGCGACCTTTGGATCAGAAGTCCCAGCCACAAGACCAATGAGCTATTCTTATTATTATTTTGATTTAAAATCTCTTTACATTTTTAATGATTCGTCATTCCAGGAATCAAACAATCGGCCTGATCTAAAACAATTTTTACAGTGCATATGTATTTTAAAATATATACCTGTAGAACAGGTTTAGTATTATAGGTCTCTTCTTTCTTATAACTTTACAGTAATCTAACAATTGATGCGTATGTTTGCGAGAACTTTTGCAAGTGTATTCACTGTTGAAACGTTTACAAATGAAATTTCTGAAATCCACAGTCACACGAGGACAGCCTACTCATTGGTGGATTTTGTTTTTCCACTTTCTTTATTAGCACTTGAGATATCGGGCACATGTCATGGGTTCCTCATTACTCCCTGCAAATAGCAATCTCCATACTTCGCTAATCTGCACTGCGTACACTGCCTCACACGTAGACTTCGATACTCCGATCATTGCTGCCTTCCGGCTCGGCTTTAAGCGAGCATTACACTCAGTCCACTTTCGTGGCAGGGCGATGATGTAAACACGTCTCACTCGCGCTGACTATGCTCCTGCCGTTGCCACTGCACGGGGCTCCCTTCATTAGCATTTTTTTGTGCGAAAGTCAAAGGATCGGCAGCGCAAACGCGAGTGAGTGTTTACATTCTGCTCTCGCTCAGAAGGAATGGGGGGGATCTGCTTATTCTATTTTTCGCGCGTGCGTATATTTTGTTTGATCGACTCTCAACATCTATACCTATAAGACTCAATGTATGTCTGTCTGTCTGTCTGTCTGTTTTCTATACAAATCCACACCGTTTGTCCGATTCGATTCAAATTTTGCATACTTATGCTTTGGGACCCGGTGGGTAACATAGGCAACATTTCCCCCCTATTCTCATACCCCTTCCTCTCCTCCTGACATATTAGGTCCTTACATATGAAATTGACGTTTTGCCGTACTGGCAAATTTGATCTCAAATATCTTCTCTTTGGTTAGGAATTCCAAATCCAAATTTATACAGCTATTTACTCATGTATTTGTGTTTTGAAAATTATAATTCATTTGTTTTTTCCTCAATTGTTTTTTTCTTTGCGTCACTCAGTTTACAAAATGAAAAACTTGAAATATCGCGTTATTTACGAGTACGAGTTCCACCGTGGCACCAGTGCTGCAGAAACGGCTCGAAGGATTAATGATGTGTATGGCGACGGTGCCGCAAAAGAAAACACAGTGCGTTTTTGGTTCCAACGTTTTCGTTCTGGAAATTTCGACCTGCAGAACAAGCCCCGTGGACGGCCGGAGACCAAAGTTGATAATGAAGAATTGAAGGCTATTGTGGAAGCGGATCCATCGCAAACCACATCCGAGTTAGCTGCAGGCTGCGGTGTTAGTGATAAAACTGTTTTAATCCACTTGAAGCAAATTGGTAAGGTGAAAAAGCTTGAAAGGTGGGTACCTCACGAATTGAGTGAAGCAAATCAACAAACGCGCGTTGACTGCTGCGTTGGCATTACTCAACCGGCACAATAATGAAGGGATTTTAAATCGAATCATTACCTGTGATGAAAAGTGGATCCTGTACGATACTCGGAAGCGCTCATCGCAATGGCTGAACCCTGCCGAACCAGCCAAACCATGCCCCAAGCGAAAATTGACTCCAAAAAGTTACTTGTGAGTGTTTGGTGGACTAGTGCTGGTGTCGTTCACTACAGCTTTCTTAAATCTGGCCAGACGATTACGGCAGATGTCTATTGTCAGCAACTGCAAACCATGATGGAAAAGCTAGCTGCTAAACAACCGAGGCTGGTTAATCGCTCTAGGCCAGTGCTGCTTCATGATAACGCTAGACCACACACTGCACAACAGACGGCTACCAAATTAGAGGAGCTTCAATTGGAATGTCTAAGACATCCACCGTACTCTCCGGACCTTGCCCCAACAGATTACCATTTTTTTCGAAATTTGGATAACTTCTTGCAAAGGAAAAAATTCAACTCCGATGGGGCAGTCCAAACCGCCTTCAAAGATTTATTGATTCCCGTCCGAATGGTTTTTTTAGTAAAGGGATCGATGAAATACCTATGAGATGGCAAAAGTGCATAGATAGCAATGGTACATACTTTGATTAAATAAATATATTATAATAAAAAAAATCGGCTTTATGTTCCTCCCATACTAAACGCCAATTTCATATGTAAGCACCTAATATTATGTTTATATACTTGTACTGTGCGCTATCCTTTTTATAAATAAAATAAAGTACCTACCTATATTACAGATTCATTTATACGATGATTGAATTTGTAAAAACAGGCTTTACGGGTGGTCCATGAATTTAAATCTGTTAAATTTATGCCTTTTAAATATTTAATTTCCTTAGCAGTGTGCAGGGCGGTAAAATCATTTTAAAAAATTACCGTGTTTCGCTGCGTCAGTTTTTTTAATCCTGATTTGATTTTTAATGGAGATGCGAACACGGAATACGTGTCACATCAATATTCTTACTATTTTCAAACTAAGCTAAACGCTTGTCTGGTCTGGAGTGAGGTTCAAACCCGCGACCTTTGGATCAGAAGTCCCAGCCACAAGACCAATGAGCTATTCTTATTATTATTTTGATTTAAAATCTCTTTACATTTTTAATGATTCGTCATTCCAGGAATCAAACAATCGGCCTGATCTAAAACAATTTTTACAGTGCATATGTATTTTAAAATATATACCTGTAGAACAGGTTTAGTATTATAGGTCTCTTCTTTCTTATAACTTTACAGTAATCTAACAATTGATGCGTATGTTTGCGAGAACTTTTGCAAGTGTATTCACTGTTGAAACGTTTACAAATGAAATTTCTGAAATCCACAGTCACACGAGGACAGCCTACTCATTGGTGGATTTTGTTTTTCCACTTTCTTTATTAGCACTTGAGATATCGGGCACATGTCATGGGTTCCTCATTACTCCCTGCAAATAGCAATCTCCATACTTCGCTAATCTGCACTGCGTACACTGCCTCACACGTAGACTTCGATACTCCGATCATTGCTGCCTTCCGGCTCGGCTTTAAGCGAGCATTACACTCAGTCCACTTTCGTGGCAGGGCGATGATGTAAACACGTCTCACTCGCGCTGACTATGCTCCTGCCGTTGCCACTGCACGGGGCTCCCTTCATTAGCATTTTTTTGTGCGAAAGTCAAAGGATCGGCAGCGCAAACGCGAGTGAGTGTTTACATTCTGCTCTCGCTCAGAAGGAATGGGGGGGATCTGCTTATTCTATTTTTCGCGCGTGCGTATATTTTGTTTGATCGACTCTCAACATCTATACCTATAAGACTCAATGTATGTCTGTCTGTCTGTCTGTCTGTTTTCTATACAAATCCACACCGTTTGTCCGATTCGATTCAAATTTTGCATACTTATGCTTTGGGACCCGGTGGGTAACATAGGCAACATTTCCCCCCTATTCTCATACCCCTTCCTCTCCTCCTGACATATTAGGTCCTTACATATGAAATTGACGTTTTGCCGTACTGGCAAATTTGATCTCAAATATCTTCTCTTTGGTTAGGAATTCCAAATCCAAATTTATACAGCTATTTACTCATGTATTTGTGTTTTGAAAATATTAATTCATTTGTTTTTTCTTCAATTGTTTTTTTCTTTGCGTCACTCAGTTTACAAAATGAAAAACTTGAAATATCGCGTTATTTACGAGTACGAGTTCCACCGTGGCACCAGTGCTGCAGAAAAGGCTCGAAGGATTAATGATGTGTATGGCGACGGTGCCGCAAAAGAAAACACAGTGCGTTTTTAGTTCCAACGTTTTCGTTCTGGAAATTTCGACCTGCAGAACAAGCCCCGTGGACGGCCGGAGACCAAAGTTGATAATGAAGAATTGAAGGCTATTGTGGAAGCGGATCCATCGCAAACCACATCCGAGTTAGCTGCAGGCTGCGGTGTTAGTGATAAAACTGTTTTAATCCACTTGAAGCAAATTGGTAAGGTGAAAAAGCTTGAAAGGTGGGTACCTCACGAATTGAGTGAAGCAAATCAACAAACGCGCGTTGACTGCTGCATTGCATTACTCAACCGGCACAATAATGAAGGGATTTTAAATCGAATTATTACCTGTGATGAAAAGTGGATCCTGTACGATAATCGGAAGCGCTCATCGCAATGGCTGAACCCTGCCGAACCAGCCAAACCATGCCCCAAGCGAAAATTAACTCCAAAAAAGTTACTTGTGAGCGTTTGGTGGACTAGTGCTGGTGTCGTTCACTACAGCTTTCTTAAATCTGGCCAGACGATTACGGCAGATGTCTATTGTCAGCAACTGCAAACCATGATGGAAAAGCTAGCTGCTAAACAACCGAGGCTGGTTAATCGCTCTAGGCCACTGCTGCTTCATGATAACGCTAGACCACACACTGCACAACAGACGGCTACTAAATTAGAGGAGCTTCAATTGGAATGTCTAAGACATCCACCGTACTCTCCGGACCTTGCCCCAACAGATTACCATTTTTTTCGAAATTTGGATAACTTCTTGCAAAGGAAAAAATTCAACTCCGATGGGGCAGTCCAAACCGCCTTCAAAGATTTTATTGATTCCCGTCCGAATGGTTTTTTTAGTAAAGGGATCGATGAACTACCTATGAGATGGCAAAAGTGCATAGATAGCAATGGTACATACTTTGATTAAATAAATATATTATAATAAAAAAAAATCGGCTTTATGTTCCTCCCATACTAAACGTCAATTTCATATGTAAGGACCTAATATTTTCGATGCAAATCGAAACGCACGGTGCGTGTGAAGAAAATGTATTTTTTTATATTATAATATTTATTTTATGAAGGACGAAAATAATTAATTCAAAATTGTACATAAAAAATAACAAAATCGTTTTTAAAAAATAAATGCAAACAAATATAAATATTTTGTAACTTAATAATATATCTAATATTACTTATATTTAAATAATTAATAATTAGGTACATATTACAAAGGATGTTTCTATAAATGTGAATGTATTTATTTATAGATATTTAGGATTTCTGTAAAATAAGGTAGAATCGAGATTTATCACGATCTTTTTAATCAGATTTGGATGAAATGAAAGAAAAACAATTTGTGCACACGAAATTTTCTAATGTTTTGTTCTGTTTTTTGCATATTGTTCATGTGAAAATCCTTGCGCTGAACTTAGTTTTCACCGGACTTAATCATAATTTCGCTCAGCTTCCAGAAAATCTACTGACATTGTGTCTGCTGAAAAAGAGATACGACATAAGCTGGTCGCTTCTGGCTTTCCTATACAGAGTTCATGTTTCCTCTTCAAAGCCAGTTTGTTAACCAGGCAGGAATATTCTTTCGCTCATGCCAAGAGCTTTTCAAATCCAATGGCACACTCATATGTTAGCTTTTAACCTCTGCTGTAACAGCAATAAAAAATAAATTCTTAAGCACTTCAACAAATATTTATCATCCATCTCTTTTTCTGAACACCCAACAATTTCTGGGCTCTCCATATTCAATTGGATTTCCTCTTTCTGTATTTTATTTATTTTGAAGGTGTGACACCACATAATTACGATTCTTTGGCGTCGCCTCGAAAAGTTTTAGCTCTTCCGATACTGATATAGCGGCTTCAGTATACAAATGTAAAGACCTGGAGCCCCGCTGCTCTTGTAAGTGCTCATGCTAAAATAATTAAAAAGAATGTGCATATAATAAATACATATCTCAATTACAATAGACCTGGGGTAAGTACTAACACATTAATGCTTACCCCAATAATGTATTAATATTGGCCCCATTTTTATGTATACACATTCTTTAAATTTGTATCATTTAAAATATATGCAATTAAACTGAAATCTATAAAAGTTTTGAAAACACTAATAGAGATTAGAATAATGATATATTATATATATAGCATAATGAATAATGATATATGAATCATAACAGACAAATAACATTTTGAAATTAAAAGTAAGCACAGTGGTCGGTACCCTAAAGACCTACATTTGTCTCTTTCAGACTATCTTTCTATTTCCGGTCACTTGCTATTAGCGTGTTAAATTTTTCCCTGTTAATTTAAGCCCCGGGCTCCCCGACTACAAAAAAATTATGTATAATAATTATTTTTCGATATGTAGGAATTTGAGACGTTTAGGTAACAATAGTTCATGAATTTCCATTTTTCATGTAAAATATTTTCTTGTAAACATATACAATCAAAATTTAGTAATGTTAAATAAATTATATCGTACGAAGTAAAACGGTATCATAAATATGTTTAATATTATTTGTACGATTTTGCTAAAAATAGAATACTAAATAATAATTATTTATAAAACCATGCGATCACTAAATGAGTTACATAACCGAGCTTTGAGTAAGGGGAGCAAGGGGGAAATGGAGAATATTAGTTTGATAGGATGATTACCTAAAGGTTAAAGGGCAGTTATCATGAAAGATTATATCTGAATTAAGTGACGTTTATAATAAATTATGAGTAATTTTGTATTGAGACATTCACGTGCTAAGATAAGTTCAAAATGTATATTAGTGTTCGTAGTGGTAGTAAAATTAAGATTTGTACCACACGGCTTTTTATGTACAGATTTTTATGTGTAGCTCCGTTTTTTGTAAATTAGACTCTAGAAGCATACTCTAAGAAACTAGAATATTATGGATGTGAATTTCATAATAAACATTTCAGATTAATGGCAGTTACTTTGTGGTGCAAAGAGAGTATATTTTAATTTACACGTAATTAGACTTTGTATTTCATACGTCGTGCGTTATAAAGTTTAATTGAATGTTAATTTAAATATTCATAATAAACATTTGTTACGGACAGACATGCCCGTAACAGACAAATTTTTATAGGGTCGATCACTGATTACTCTGCTGACGACTGACGACGAGGCACAAACTCGCTTCTATTCTTGCTGATGACGATGATACTTTGGAAACACCGGAGAGCAGAGCTACAATCGACGGTATTTCTATCAGGGGTCTCCGGTCACAGAATTTACACAACAAGAAAAAAAAATAAGCAAAGATTTGTTCCAGAAAGGAAACTTAGCAAAACCGACAGAATGACGTTGTACAACTACTTGAGACTCGGAGCACATCGCTAGGTTGCCGCAGACTATATTTCGATCCCGCAGACATAGCGGGAAAATAACTGCCGAAAAGAGATTAACGAGAGAGGGGATGTTCACCTTTGTTGTACGCTTTGGCGTAACGTGGTGGACCACGGATGCTGCGCGACCTGAGCGACGGAACGACCGTGACCCTTAGGGCGCGGCAATACTGGGTTACGATCAGCGCTTTCTCTGAAGCGCTCCAGTTTTTTGATGATTAATCCGCTCTCTCGTATTTCTCGCTAATAAGTCATATGTAAAGTATGCGTCTGATACGCCGGTATGTAGATTCAATACCAGATTGATGACCGGACATACCGGCGCTTATAAATTAAGTTTATTTCATGCAATTTTTGATTTCCTCTATTTATAGCCCTTGTCACGACAATTCCAACAACACCCAACACTCTGGGTACCGAGTTCTCTGATGGCCTTTTATGATAAAATAGCGCCATTGCAACAAATTCACGGCGTAACATTTTTCACCACGCACCGCTCGCATCTAAACCATAAAACTGACTTGCTCTAATTGGAACATCTTGAGGTAGTCCAGCGCTGTACATGACAATTTATTTATAAATGATGTAGCTACATCATTGCTACATCATACAACAAGCTTGTTGGTCTTGTGGTTAGGATACTCGCCTTGTGATCCAAAGTTCGCCGGTTCGAACCTCACCCCAGACTAGTAAGTTAATCCTATTTTCATAGCACAAGCATTTAGCTTAGTTTGAAAATAGTAAGAATATTGATGTGACACGTTTTCACCTACTCACCTTTGCTTCTTTGCTAATGATAATAAGATTCTTAAAACAATTTACACAACCTATGACTGCCTACTACTTTATATAAAACATGTAAAATAATGTATTTTTATAGGCTACAAAATAGAAAATATAAAATTGGATGTAGTCAAGTCTGCTAAGGATCTCGGAGTTATTCTGGATTATAAACTTACATTTAATGAACAAATAAATTCTGTGGTAAATAAATCCTTAAAAAGGCTTTGTCAACAGAATGTCTTCCGATTTCACCAATATTTACACTACCATAACTCTTTACTGTTCACTTGTCACTATCTTTATTGTTCACTATCTTAGAATATGCCTCCGTTATTTATTCTCCCTTCTATATAAACCAAATAAGTCAAATCGAATCCGTGCAACATCGTTTCTTAAGAAAAGACTACTCCTACAGTGAAATTGAGTCAATGTTAAAAAATCTTCAGAAACGTAGAAAAAACACTGGCTTAGTTGCCGTATTTAAAATATTAAACAGCCACACTGATGTGCCTTCAAAAAAAAGTCAATATCCCTAGACTCAGAAATAATGGAGTGGTGTTCCTTAGCCATCATCGAACTAATTATGGATTCCATGCTCCCATGTCACGGTTCTGTCATCTTATAAACTCAAGATAGGATATGGATTTCTTCGGTGTAAGTCCGTCTAGATTCAAACAAATTCTGATTAAATAGTCCAGATCTTGTCTCCATCTTGTTACTACTTTTCATTTGTCCTTGTTTTTTTTTACTTTTCTTTTGTCCTTGTTTTAAATTGTTATAAATTATTCTGATGTATTTTATGTTGTTCATGTTATGTAATATATTAAATTTTATTGAACTTCGTCAGTTAATTTCAATAAATAAAATAAAAAAACAGATTCATAATAGAGGGCTTCTAAATGCACCAATGGAAATGATATATTCTTATACACATAGGAAGGTCTAGATATAAAAATATTAATTAAATAATAAACAAGGCGAATGCAGATAGCTATAGACAATTTCTGTATAGGATCCAGGACAGAGATGCACGGCGAACATCACAATTCTTTAATATTAAAGAAAAATAATTACGTGTAGAAATCGTACAGTTAAAGATACAACATAAATAAAAGTAGGAAGCACAGGTAAAATCCTTGGGGTGCAGCATTATCACTCGCATCAGTGCCGATTCAAACTTATTAATCACCATCCATTGCTCCATTTGATGATTCTATGATTCCATCCTTCAAATTAATTCCCTATGGATTCTTATATATTATATCGTAACTTCGATAATAGAATCTATACCTATAAAACTTATTGTCTGTCTGTCTGTCTATCTGTCTGTTCTCTATACAAATCTACACCGTTTATCCGATCTGACCCAAAGTTTGCATACTTATCTCGCGGTAACGAAAGGGTAAAACGGTAACGAAAAGATAAAAAGGTAATTGGCGCCACCCAACATTTTTTGGATTTAAAAATATTTAAATTAACCCGTGAAACGCTCTTTCCAGAAACTTTAATATATTATTATTATTAAAGGTTATCTATACGTATAAAACTCAATGTCTCTATCTGTTCTCTATACAAATATACACCGTTTGTCCGATTCGATTCAAATTTTGCATACTTATTCTTTAGGACTCGGCGGGTAGCAATGGCGACATCTCTCCCATATTCTTTAAGCGTTTCCCTCTCCCTGATATATTTTCGATGCAAATCTGTACCGTTAGACCGATCGGACTCAAAATTTGGAAACTTATTCTTTAGGACTCGGCGGGTAATAAAGGCGACATTTCCCCCCTATTCTTTTACCACTTCCCCTCCCCCTGATATATTTTCGATACAAATCTGTACTGTTTGACTGATCGGACTCAATATTTGGAAACATATTCTTTAGGACTCGGCGGGTAGTGTAGGTGACATTTCCCCTTATTCCCTTCCCCTCCCACTGACATATTTTCGATGCAAATATATACCGTTCGGATCGAACCTTTGTTTCCCCCCACAAAATTATTTTCAACCTAATACTTAACCCGTGCAACGCCGGGTACAAACAGCTAATGATTAAATATTATTTAATGTATTATAATTCAATAATTTAATAAAGTAGGTATTTATTTGATATTAAAAAAACAGCACAAAAATTGGCTATTTTGACCATGATTATTATGTTATTAGAATATACCTAATATTGGTATATTTGTTCACCTTTCATGATGCCCAGGCGCAAGTTCTTTTGTAGACGGTGCTAGTGCTGCACATCTAGATCTTTAAATTTATGTTGTCAATGTATGAGATAAAAGATATGGGATAGGATTTTACAAAAGAAAGGCTGAAATTTGTAACAATCGTATAATTAAATCTAATAAATTGAAAATCGGCCACTTAAATACAATGAAACACGCTGATTAGCTCCGTAAAGCAATAATTTACCAAATACGTGCGCTCGCAAATAAAATTAATTTTTCAACAGAAAAGTACAATAGTATAATAAAAAGTGAAAAGTTAATGATAAATCATTAGGAAAACTAAATTTAATGAATTTAATGAGCAGGATGAAGATTTCATACATGCTGCACCGCGTAGGTAAGTCTTATTTAAAACGAATGATCTCTGAGCTCGCTATTTTAATCAAGTAAGTCGAGCCGCAGACAAAGAAATGTAATATGCTAGATTATTATACAAAAAATACATTAAAATGCAGTAGAATATAATGTGCTGCCTTATGGCGCCATAAGGGTGGCCAGCGCACCTTCGACCTTGGCGTGGTCCTGTATCCGCTACAATAAAATTATAAAAGAGAAAAATAAAATTCATGGAATATAAAACAATCTTCGATGAGGCACTATCGGAAGCTACGAGGTCAATGGGATTTGTCGGTTGACAAATATTCGTTCCGCTTAGTGGGGGACATCTGCTTGACCCAAGACATTGGGAGACCTTCTCCCTTCAGCCAGCTCACAACACATAATGAACCCTCGATTGTATTCACGTCCATAGTCGTCAGTAATTGCCTCTCACCATCCATGCCATTGTGGAGAGTTTAGTAAATCATTATAATGAATTTAGCAGAATAGTAGACGAAGCTTAGATGAGGGATAAGCTTTAAGCGAAAGGTAAGAGCAGGGCCCTACAACAAAATCCAAAAATTAGATAACTGAATATGACTTACAAACTGGATCTCTAGTAGGCTGGTCTCTGGAGATGTTCTCACCGAGGCAGGTATGATCATGATCAGAGGTCAGCGTCCGCCTCGGGCCCTGGTGCGACAGAAAGTAAGTCGAACAGAGCGCGTCGGGATTCTCGTTAGTGTGAATTACATTTCCATATCTCTGCAGGCAAAGTGGGGGAAACTGTATCGCGTTCAAGATTTAAATTTTACAGCCAGGTAATCGCCCGAGTTGGCACCGTGTTAGGGCCTGTTTGCTAAACACGGTTAGCTTACCGAATTTATTTATATCTTTTCTTTTTATGAATTACATAGGCAAATTTAATTTTTAGGACCTTGCGGGTAACATATGTGACATTTCCTTCCTCCTCCTTTATCCCTCCCCTTCCCACTGACACATTTTTCATGAAAATCTTTACCGTTTGACCGATATGACTCAAATTTTGCAAATTTATTATTTGGACCCCGGTAGATAACATAAGTGACATTTCCTTCCTCCCCCTTTACCCCTCACTCTTCCAGTGATATATCTGTTCCATTCGACCAATCTGAGTCAAATTTTGCAAACTTATGTATTCAGGCCTCTGTGGATAATATAAGCGACATTTTTCCCCTTTTACCCCTTCCCCTCCCTCTGATATATTTTCCGTGCAAATATGTACCATTTGACCGATCTGATTCAGATTTTATATATTTATTTTTTAGAACCTAGCGGGTAACATAGGCGGCATTTCCTCCTCCCCCTTTTCCCCACCGCCTCTCCCTGATATATTTCCTGTACAAATCCAACCGTTTGACCAATATGACCCAAATTTTGCACACTTATTCTTAGGACCCGGCAGGTAACACAGGTAACATTTCTCTCATCTCCCTATACCTCACTTCTTCCTTTTATATAATTTCTGTACAAATCTTCACCGTTTTGACCGATCTGAACAAAAAAATTCAAACTTATTCTTCAGGACCCAGCGGGTAACAAAGGTTTCATTTCCTTCCTGGACATCTGGTTGATTAAATGAAAACATTGTTCGAGGCTTCGCAAAACAATAGAAACTTTGTTTCCCCCACAAACTTATTTTTAACTTAATCCTTAACCCGTGCAATGCCGGGTGCGAACAGCTAGTCCACATGCGGTCAGGAGGATCCGGAGGTGCGCGAACACCTTACGATGCATCCTAGCAGTTCTTCCAAGGAGGAGGCCGCCCTGACCCAGCCGTGCATTTGGATCTCCGACTCGCGGAATTCATCACCGTAGCTAGTTGGTCCTGTGGTTAGGACTCTCGCCTCGTAATCCAAAGGTTGCGGGTTCGAATCTCACTCTAGACCAGCAACTTAGTCCATTTTCATAGCACAAGCGTTTAGCTTAGTTTGAAAATACTAAGAATATTGATGTGACACGTATTCCGTCTTCTCATCTCTATTTTTTTTTAAATAAAAAATATATATACTAATATATAAAGAGATAAACTTTGTTAGTTTATAAATTTGGATGTAGGAGGTATTCTCCTAAACTACTCATCCGATTTCAAAAATTCTTTCATCATTATTTATAATGGACTTTCAGGGCTTTTCGTGGTGACTTATTTTACAACCTTAGTCGATGTAGAAATTGTCGATGCGTTTTTTTACGAACGTTGCCTTAACGGTAAGAGATATTTAATACTTTCTGTAGAGAAGTTACAGAACTCCAGCTTATACTCAATAAAATTTGATATCAATAAACTGATCGCCGTCAGTCAATTTAGCTTTATTGCTCCAGCAATATGTCAGAATGCAGTCTTTAGTTTTACGCAACTACCCGTATATTCGAAGCATTCCCGGCATGTGAATATTTTCCCAGGCTATAATTTAATTTCCATCTGCAATATTTTCCCGCTATTTCACTCCCGCCATATTTAAACACAATATACGGCAAACCTCCGCCCGTTTAATAACAATGGAGTTTAAAAGTTTATATCAGCTCGGAGTCTGGAAACACTAATGGAAGCTAATCATTAATTCAAGCTTTAATTTGTCACGTCCGCGTATCTTTTGCTCCCAATGAAAACTCATCAATCAATCACCTGACAGCGGCGTCCGAAAATCCTGCTTCATTTTTTTCTTTCACATATTTCCGGCGCCCCACTGGGTAAAGGGATGGCTATTGGATATTTCGCTTTATGCAATTTCCCAATATAAATAAAAACAACCCTAAAATGATGTGCGCCCAAAAACCGACAAAGGTGCGCTGCCCTAGAGCGCTCGTATTCTGAGCGTGACGGATAGTCATCGGTCATTTGAGAATCTAAAAAACTCGTGTTATTTGTGATACGCATTTCATTCCAGAATCTGCTGTGTTTTTTTAAAGGATATAAGCATAAATCTGAAACCATAAGCCTGGTAAAATATTTAATATAAAAAAAGTTACGTGGGTTTACTGCGTTAATTTTATAAATGCCACATTAATATAGTGATACCCTCTGTAACACCTAAATAGTGTAGTGATATTAGTTTTTGCAAGCTACGAGCGGAGAGGTGTGCATGCATTTATACATAAATAGTGACATTCCATGTGCCGAATTTCGGCATCTCTTTAGGCATGTTGTTCTGTGCCAGTTTTCCCGGTTAAACCGTGGAGGGGACACATAAAACTGTCTAATTTCAAATCTGTGTACAGGCCCACCCTATTCGGCCCGATTCTGAAAATAACAATGTCTGGATCTTTAAGATCTTTATCCCAACACTTAATAGACGATAATAAAAATTAAAAATGTCCAGAGCGGATTTTATAATTCTACGGCTCAAATACACTGTATTAAAAGATGATATAAGAAAGATTGTTTCTTACAAACGTATTAATTTCTTCATCCACAGCGTCCAGATGAAATATCATGGCTAAACTTGTCGAAACCACGTTCGGCGTTACCGCATATTCAAATCTTCCCATCTTGACATTTTTTGACAGATATGTCTGGATCTTTAAGATCTTTATTCCAACACTTAATAGACGATAATAAAAATTAAAAATAAACGAGACGTAGCTTTACGTCGGTGTTTGTTTCTGTAAGTTTCTACATGAGATAGATATAGAGGGAGGGAGAAAGATGTAAATTGTTATCTGTCAAAAATCAAGATGTGAAGATTTGAATACGTGGTAACGCCGAACACGGTCATGACAAGTTTAGCCATGATATTTCATCTGGAAGCTGTGGATGAAGAAATTAATACGTTTGTAAGAAACAATCTTTCTTATATCATCTTTTAATACGTGTATTTGAGCCGTAGAATTACAAAATCCGCTCTGGACATTTTTAATTTTTATTATCGTCTATTAAGTGTTGGGATAAAGATCTTAAAGATCCAGACATTGTTATTTTCAGAATACGGATGATTATATGCCCATCAAATTTGGTGCCTGACGGAGAGAGTAAGAGCAAGATGAGTTTTCTAAGGGGGGTAGCGGGAGTCACACTGATGGACAGAGTGAGGAGTGCCGACATAAGGCACACCTCGGCATGAAATCCATACTCCTACACATAGAAAAATCACAAATGAGGTGGCTCGGACATGTGCTAAGAATGCCAGAGGAAAGAATACCACGAAGAATCCTCCTGACAACCCCGGAAGGAGGACGGCCGGTGGGTCGCCCCAGATTAAGCTGGGAGAAGCAACGAAAAATGTGTATGAAAACAGAATGGGTCTAGGACTGGTTGACTCATGTGGAAGCAGCGCAAAACAGAGGGATATGGAAGCACTCTGTCGAATATTTGGGCCCCCACCCTACTAGGACAAGGGAATGGAGATGATGATGATGATGATGAATATCTCAACATCCTTCTGTGTGTCGTGCGTAGGGAAATCGGAGAGGAGTTGAATCCTGCAGAAGCAACGCGAGACAGGGGAACATCATAAAATTATTAAGTCTTATTGTTATTTTTTCTTCTGACAGAAAGCACTAAAGTCGTACATATTATATTGCTTTCTGCTATTTAGTACAATTTTTGCCGCTAGATGGTGTCGTAAATCATTATTCAAATTAAACTGTCAAGAAAATTTAATACTGATCTGCGAAATGATATTTAGAGTCTTAAGTTTTAATTAAAATGACTCAGTCTCGAAGAACAAAACTTATCTTAAAATCGTACTCGTTAGAAGGAAATGTCATAGAAGTATAATATTTATTGCTGACTATTCCGTTTCGGGAAGGAGACCTATCTCCGGACACTCGGCGCCGTGCGACGAGTGGAGAAACGAACCTTAAAGCCATTATTTTGTTTTAGGTTTTTTTATTACGTTTGAAGCATGTTTTTATTCAATTTATTTAATGATAATACTTTTCGTGTCTTATGCAAGACTGGATAAGATGGAAGCGCCTTGTCTGGACTTTGCGCCTATGATAAGATAACTGTCAAAACACTAGGATGCCCCTGGCGACAATAACACCTTTATTAATTTTGTTACAAGAATTATAAGTAATTAATAGGTAATTAAAAGGTATACATAATATCTATAAAAAGATGACAGTGGTAATTATTTTTGCCTTTATCTTTTTTTTCACAATTCACACATGAAACATTTAGATGTTATTGAATATTAGTTAGTACCTATCTACATAATTTTAAATTAAAAAAAAATTAGTACCAGTGTTTTTTATGCCTTCATTATTTGTTTCGTATCCTAAATTCTAAAAATAATACCATGTTCTTTTCTTTTTCAATAGATTTTATGTAATGTCCAGTAAAATAACTACTGACAAAATGCTGTCAGTAGTTACTTTATTAAAGTCTTTTTTTAGTATTTTTAAAATTATTATTATAGTAAAAAAAAATATCAAACTCCAGAAGTCGAGATCCAAGGATCCCTTGGATCTCGACTTCTGGAGTGAACGGGTGTGCTTGCCATCAATTCAAAACAGAACTCGAAATACAAGGCGAAAAATATATAATAACAGTCTTTTCTAAGACTACAATACGCGGGTTATCCTAGAAAATAATCTTTCATCTTTCGCCTGCGAAAATCTTAATATTAACATATATATATAATATATATATATAGATATATATATAATATATATATATATAATATATAATATTATATCTATAGATATATATATATATATCATATATATATATGTGTGTGTGTGTTTTGACACGAGAAGAAATATGAGCCAGATATGAATAAGAATAGAAAGAAGAACCAGATAAGAAATATGAACCATTTTATTTAACAAGTATCAAAGCGAATGCATTTTTAATATTCAGTGTATGCTAATTTCATGATACTCTTGCGTTTTACAGATAAGCCAGAAAAATTGAAAAAATGCAAACTTTGTTCCTTATTATCTTTACTGTTAACATTTCCCATGTAAAATAATTCCCATTTTTTACAAGGTGTAGAAAGTTTTGCTAAAAATATTTTATATATTTTTTTTGATTTTGGTAATTTTTTGGTTTGTGACACAACACATTACTCCTGATGATGAACCCTTCAATGGGATCTGAAAAGTCGACCAAAAAGATTTTAGAAATAAGGCATGATACCCCAGAAAACTCAAACCAGAAGATTCTGCAAACCTAAGAAAGTTTTTAATATTCCGGCGTAATTCCAGTAAGTTACGGAAGAACGGGCCGACGTATATTCGAAATTAGGAGAGTTGATTTACTACAACCGATAAATAATTTGCTTCCAAATAAAAAAATGTGTTCTCGTAAGCTACTTCTTCGGTAAAAATATATTATTAGGTACCTACCTACATACATTCGAAAAGTCGAGTTTGAATAAATACGTAAAACAGTGCTCAAAAACTGTTAATTCTTTGTTCTGTACCTTTTTATAAAAACAGAAAAAATATAAAATGTGGGACCTAAATTAATTGTAAAAGTATAATTATCCAGTCATTTTAATTTGTTAGGCATTATTTAAAAAATGCACGGTACTGAATAGCAGGAATTTTAGATAATGTTGAAATGTATGAAATAGTCGTACCTAACTATAGTAGTAGTCTACTCGGCCCGGATTCCAAATACAGAAATCTGATTTTTTTTTTTGTATTAATTTTTAAATAATAATATTCATTCTTTTAATTTATTGAAGTTAAAAAGTTTTCAACTATGTAAAACGGGTTGAAAATAATAAATTGTTTTTCAAAAACGATGTCTTTTAAAACATATATTGTAAGAAAAGTAACTGATATATTTACGAATATTTTTTTTAATTAAACGTTTTATAAAACTATATTTATTTAGAATATAAATATGGAACTATATAAATAAATAAAATATTTGATACCTTTTCATACAAAAATGTGATACAAAATAGGACAGAAGCTGTAAGAAAAAATGCTCGTCGCCGCTAAATTCCGCTCATATTTCCAGACGATCGCCTTAATAAGGATGAGGTTGAAAATTTTTGTCGCTAGTGCTCGGGGAACACACAACTAGAATCGCTTATTATTTTTTCATTACGTATTTGGCGTCTTAATTTGCTCTTTGTGTGATTGATTTTTGAAAACGATTTTCGACGATGAAACTTGCAGAAATAAGAAATGTTGAGCCGAAGAATAACATTTTTTTAAATTGATTAGTCTAAAAGATTATTTCAAATATGTATTACAAATCATTGCGTCTGCTTTCCTTAGATCTTCCATCTGTCCACTGGTGTTTTGAAATCAAGTGGCATTTTTGTATTACCAGTTTTTTACGCGGGTCGGGAGCCGCGATTTTCCAAGCTCTGGTCGAGCTGATTCATTATTCATTAGCTCATAAAATGTTTCTAAAGACAGAACACGAGTATAATATTTGACTGCCACGTTAGTAGTGGTCTGGATTTCGATCTTACCTACCCTATGTTTCCTTTCGTAGCGGTCGGGCCAAGGTTTATCATCAGGGTAGTTGGCGTTATGATATATGATAGTGTTATGAAGTGATGACGGCTTGCAACATTGTGAGTATATCGATGCTGTGTGTCTCTTGGCAATACCATGTCGATGTCTGGATATTGCAGGGTATTGCCAGAGTATTGTAATATAATGGAACGTAATGTGTAAAGTTCCATTTACTCCAGGGTTGTGCGGGTAAAACCTTACACAAACAAAAGTAATCGCCAAAATCCAGATAGTGCCCAGCCCAGAAAATTTTCCTGGATGGTACGCCTGGATAACCTGAGATCACGCTATTTATCCAAGTATACTTTATAACAAACTTGGAGGCCCAGGTGCTTTGATGATACCCAGAAAAAAAATTGTACAAATGCATTAATAAAGGAAAGCAGCACCTCCTGGTCCAAGTATAATTGTCAAGAATCCCGAGTCTCTCTGCCCCTTAGACTGCGCAACGAAAAATATATCTTACTCCTGATAGCGCTCCTATCAGGGACCAACTATAGTCCGCAATAATACTATTTTCATTACTATTGGAATGCGCTTTGCTTTCATTTGTTTATTTTTCTAAAATTCCACTATAATCAACGCGAACCCCAATTTGATGGCATCAGTGTATCTGATTGCAAACAGGGTTCAGAAGGTTTTCAAACCCTCTGCAAAATCTCTCCGATCCCTCGCGCCCGATTGAACCCAATTAAATTAAATTGTTATCGTTTATTCTTAAACAAAGGCTGGGCTCCTTCAAAGCATTAAAATCTCCCCAAAACTATTTTAGTTCGATCAATTCATACCCCAGCCGCCACCTGGGGGTGTCATCGAAACTCTTTAGCCCGACCATTCTACTTCATAACTTTTCCCCCTGGTCGCCTATACGAGGTCGAGTATATCGAGGACTACTGAAATATATAATACGAATTATTTACGCCATCTTTTTCTGGGAGATTTCGAGCCATAGCCGATGTTAGCAAATCTTTTACTTCGTCACTTGTCCCGAATATCTTCTCAGATGTCGTCTGTTTTAGGGTTTTCACAATTCTGTCTGTGAAGTTTTAATCAATAAATTCTTGCCTAACCTCCCCCTCAGTTTATTTTTCGGACTTTGCCCTTACAATCTGTTTCCGTCCTTATAGTAACTATTACATTCCAATGCGTCGCTTTTTCTCTACAATACCTAAATATTCTCCATCATTCATCAGGCCAGTTAGCTAGAGAGCAGATCAGATCGTCCTTGTGAACTGGATGAGTACTGGCGTATATCAGCTATATCGATAGCTCGTTATGCTTCCATATCTCCAAATAGAACTTCAACGTGTGTAACTTTCATTCAACGTAATTTTTTTATATATTCGATTTACTTTAGGTAGGTGCATTATTTTTTTATGTTGTATTAAATAATTAAAGCGATACAGAATATATATGGAGACTATTTTTCAGAATATTTTACCTCATGTGTCTAAAGCCAAGATTATCGGCCAAATTCTGAAAATAACAAGATTCTTACCCCAACGCCAAGACATCTGTCGAATGTCAATATTTATATCGTTGTGATAAAAATATTGGCTTCAATTTAATACTATATATACTTCGGTCGCCGAAAGGAGAAATTTTCGTACATTGACCCTACGCTACGTATCCTTGTCGCACGCGTGCAGTTGCTGTCACGTTCGCACAGACACAGCGTGCGAGCGTGACAGCAACTAATTGTACGCGTGCAACAGGGATGCGTAGCGTAGGGTGTCGATGTATGAATATCTCTCCTTTCGGCAACCGTAGTTTAGTTGGTTGGCCCGGCTTCGCCCTGGACCATAATTCGGTAAGCATCGAATTGTGAATTGTTTAGAATTTCTTGTTGGTTTCGGCACCTGCGATTGGATTGCCTTGCTGGACCGTCTTCGCCTTGCCAAAATATCAACCAAAGATATTTTAGCGCACAAAACTCTAGAGAGAACCTTCCAAAACTTTCTAGAGCATTCGAAATCTTATAGATATTTCTGGAATCTTTTAGAATTTCCCCTTTCCAGAACCTTCTAGAACAGCGGTTCCCAACCTGTGGTGCGCGTACCACCGGTGGTACGCGAGTGGATAGTTGGTGGTACGCGAAAAATAATCAGTAAAGGCGGACATAAAAAGTTTTAAAAAAATCAGTCATAAAAATATCATTTAAACTATTTAACTGTAATTTCGAATATTTTATACGCACCGTATGTATTACCGAGAAGCGAATCTCGACGTTTCGTTGGATACTTATCAAACGTCATCAGGAGGACGACCTTTACCCGCGGAAGTGGAAGTCGGGCTGATTAGGTGCTGCTTTCTAGGGCGTAAATTGTATGCACTTTGTTGTGGAGTGTTCTCTTCTTCTACAATAGAGGTCGCCAGTGTGCAATATGTACTAATTATGTCGGCGGATTTTACTGCGACTTCTCTCAAGGGTTGAATCAGTGTCGTTAGAACAGGGCGCCAAATACTTGATAGTCTGTAACTGTCATCTCTATCGAAATTGGGATATTTGTATATTTCAATGGACTCCCTCACTAATCTGGGTATAAGGTACGGTTCTGTTGATAAGATTTTTGCCTTGTCAAATCTGATGAAGGGATAGAGATTCCCTTTGGATGCATGTTCGCAGATTGCCGATCTATTGGAGTTGTTGTTTTTAATTGCTCCAATGTGTTCCTTCAATCGTGTAGCGATATTGCATTTGGTTTGTCCTATTTATTTATTTATTTATTTATTTTGTTTTGGGGAAAATTAACAGCAAAACAAGAATCTTAAAAATATGAAATAATGGTTTTTACAATTATGCCAATTACAAATTTTTCACTGAATATAAAAATTTACTTTAACTTACTTTAATAGCTAGTGGAGAGGGTGGAAGGGAATGTGAGACGAGAGTAGTAGGGAAGATATAATTTACAAATTAGTTTGGGTGCGGTAGTGTAGATATTGTTTGTTTTATGTTTCTTATTGTTTCGTTGAAAATGTCAACGTGGTGATAGTTTGTGTTAAATGAATTTGTGGATCTGTACATAAAGGAGTTTTGTTTTGAGTTGGTCTTACAAAAGGGGAGATGAATGGGAGAAAAAGTAGGTGAATGTCTGTTATTGCGAGTTGGGATGTGGTAAGATATTCGTTGAAGAAGTTCCGGACTATCAACTAGATTGTGTGTTATTTTGAATAGCATCACCGCTTCAGCTATGTTTCTTCGACGAGTTAGGGTCTGCATGTTAAAAAACTTCGCAGAGTCTTCATTGCTTATATGAGATCTAAATGTAGAAAGCTCCACAATCGCATGGCACTCTGTATACACCTGGAGACTCGAACGGTGTGTTATCTTTTACACTACCTAACATACGAGAGATCGAACTATGGGGGCTGAAAACTGTTTTTATATTTAATTTCAGCAACACCCGGCTGACTTTGTCAGTAAGACCTCTGATGTAAGATAAGTATGCTTTATTTCTTGGAACATCACATATGCTAGATCGTTTTCTTGATGTCCGTACGTTCGGGGAGTATCCGTTAGCTATGAGTGCATCCTGCACTGTACATGGCAATGTTTTCCTTGTCGCAAATTCTGTAAGCTCGTATTCCCACAGCATTAATAACATGTTAAATATGTCTAACGACCATAATAACAACCTTACCTCTTTAATTTAAACTATTGTTTACCGTGTTTAATTAATTTGATAAACATATATTTTCTATTGATATCGGTAATTTTTGGAAAAAACTTCCTGCAACGCATTTTTTTTATACAAATAATTTAATTTAATTCTATGTAATTTTTTTTAATAAAAATTAGTTGTTAAAAAATACTTCTTTAAATGTCCTGCTTTCAAATTTCGACAAGAAATGAGCTTCTAGATTCTAGATGAACCTCTAGATTCACCAAGGCAGTCCGCCACTTAGTTTGGAGCCTTATAGATATTTCTGAAAGCTTGTAGAACTTTCTCCTTCCAGAACTTTCTAGAGCATTCTCTAACCTTCTACAACTTTCCGGAACTTTTTAAACTCGCAAACATACTCCGCCACTCAGTTTGGAACCTTATAGAACTTTCTGAATCTTTCTCCAACCAGAACATTCTAGAGCATTCTGGAACCTTCTCTAAATCTTCTGGAACCTTCTAGATTCACCGATAAACTTCGCTACTCAGTTTGGAACCTTATAGAACTTTCTTAAACTTTCTCCTTCCAGAACCTTCTAAATCTTCGTTCTGGAACCTTCTAGACTCACCGACACACTCCGCCACTCTGTTTGGAACTTTATAGGAATCTTATAGAACCTTATAGAAAACCTTATAGAACGTTGTCCTTTCAGAACGTTATAGAACATATATCTTTCCACAATGAACGTTCTGGAACCTTCTAGTCTTATAGACACTCCGTCTTATAGACTCCGCCGCACTAGGTATTTGGAACATTAGAGAACTTTCGGGAATCTTCTAGAACGTTCTCCTTCCAGAACATTTCAGAACTTTTGCAAATGTTCTGGAACCTTCTAGAGTCACCGACACACTCCGCCACTCAGTTTAGGACTTTATAGAACTTTCGGAAATCTTCTAGAACCTTCTCCTTCAGAACTTTCTTAATTTAATTTCTTTCTTAATTTAAATAAAAAATGTTTTCGAATCTTCTAGAGTCACCGACACAATCCGCCACTCAGTTTAGGACCTTATAGAATTTTCGGAATTCTTCTAGAACCTTCTCCTTCAGAACTTTCTAAAATTAAAAAAAAAACGTTCTCGAACCTTCTAGATTCTCGACACACTTCGCCACACTGTTTGGAACGTTATAGAACTTTCGGGAACCTTCTAGAACGTTCTTCTTCCAGGACATTCTAGAGTCACAGATACACTCCGCCATTCAGTTTAGAACCTTATAGGACGTTCTTGAACTTTCTCCTTCCAGAACCTTCTAAAGCATTCGAGAATCTTCATGAACGTTCTTGAAGCTTTTAGACTCACAGACACACTCTGATCACTGTTTAGAACGTTATAGAACTTTCGGGAACCTTCTAGAATGTTCTCCTTCCAGAACTCGAACCTTCTTGAACTTTTCGGAACCATCTAGACTCGCCGACACACTCCGCCTCTCAGTTTGGAACCTTATATAACTTGTAAAGAAGAGTAAAAAAATATTGACATACAGTAGAACCTCGATTATCCGGACCTCGATTATCCGGATTTTCGATTATTCGGATTTTTAATAAAAACATCTTAATTTATATTTAAAAATAAAAACTCCAATGTATGAAATGAGTCAATAAATGGCATACTTATAAAACAGAATGCCGTCGGCGGCGGCGTCATTTATTGGCGCATTTCATACTTTGGAGTTTTTATTTTCAGATAATAATTAAGGTGTTTTTATAAAAAAAAACTAACTTTTATGAATGAAGCCTCAAAATACGGGAATAAATAGAATATGCTGTTTAAAATATTATCTTTATATAAATAAAAATCGTTTTAAAATCAAGAAAAAACGTAAAAAATTCTTGCAAATTTAAAACATTATAACTTTATTAATATTGAATATTTCTTAATTTCCTTAGTACGGATTCTAGATAATGAAGAATACTTTATAAGTATAAAAAACATATTATGCGTACATATAAATATTCATTAAAAATTAGCACCACCTAGGACACTAAAAACGTTTTTTTGCCGCGGCCTGTCGATTAATGCTTATATTTTAATAATTATTCTAAATAATGTCCAGTTTATTACTTTTATATAATAACAAAGATTCTATCTAAGTTATTTCCCGAAAATAATTGAGTATAGATTCCTATATAAATGAATAATAAAAACTCACATTTTCGTAAAAAAAAACGCCGAAATATGCATTTGCAGTGAATGTGCCGCATTAAGCAGAAATCGATAACTGATTTTTTTGATGAAAAATAATTTAATATTTAAGCTATTTATAAATTTAAATAAATATAAATTATTCATACTGAATGTACCGTACCTACTTGTCTTTTCCGGTCAATTATAATTTTTCGAGTATCCGGATTTATCCCTATCCGGACTAGGGATGTTGCGAATGCTCGCATCCGCATCCGCAATTGCGGAACTTCCGCATTGATTTAGACATCCGCATCCGCTTCTGCATCCGCAATAATCAATGCGGATCTTTTGCGGATGCGAATGGGGTGCTTACGCGTTAGAACAGTATATTTTACACATTTGTGCGTTTTTTAAAGATAAAAAATGCGTTAAGACTTTATATTAATGACAGCGACATTGACTCATTTTTACCAGAAGAGTGGAAAATCATAGAATGCTGTGTTGATCTGTTGAATCATTTTGAAGAAGCTACAGGGGAACTAAGCAGCTCTCAGACCCTTATATCATCAATGATTCCAATAATTCTAATGCTTATGAAAAAAATGATGACCATTTAACAAAATCACAGAACTCTGATCCAATTCGGTTGGCGGTCACGACTCTGAAAACTGAAGTTTCGGCTAAATTTTCTACTTTGGAAGATAACAATTTATATACCATATCCACTTACTAATACCCTCACAATAAGTACAAATTTTTCACATCAGTAACCGAGGAAAAGATTAAAGACGAGAAATATTGATGTTTCTCCAATATCATGTACACATTTCAAAAAAGCTCATCTACATATTTCGAAAGAGCGAAAAAAATGAGAATGAGAGATTCCCTGGAAAAAGATTCGTAACACCCAGGGACGTCCGGTACGGTCAGTAAGACTTGCTTGATAAGCGATCTTGTCATAATGCTAGATTCGTCGAGTGAAGAAGAAACACTTGACACCCCCGATGCTCTTCTCAAGAAGGAATTGCTTTCATATCGCAATAAAAAAGACGGAATATTTCAGAAAGCCCAGTCAAAAATATCATCTGGAATAGCACGCAGATATTTATCGTCTCCACCAGCCCGTGTTCCTAGTGAACAATTATTTAGTGGTGCGGGGTTAATATACGAACCTTTGAGAAACAATTTGGAGCCTGAAAAGGCAGCAACATTACATTTTATTAAATATAATGCAACAATTTTCAAATTTAGTTGGTAATAAAAATTGGAATATTACATGAAAAAATTCAAAAATTATCATCTCTTTCGTTTATACATGCAATTTAACTAGGTATCTCTTAAAAAAACTTGAGATCCGCATCTGCATTCACATCCGCAGATGTGAGCCTCAAAAAATCCGCATCCCCATCCGTATCTGCGGATGTTAAAAAATACGCATCTTCAACATCCCTAATCCGGACTACCTTCATCCCCAATTAGTCCGGATACTCGAGGTTCTACTTATTTTACTTGTATTTATTTTAATTTAAAATGGTTTATATGCCATTACCGCACATTATTGTTGGGTGTTCAAAAATAATATTGCACCATCGCGTAGGATGACTGACTGCTTGGGTTTTTATTGACAATTCTATTCCCCTCAATCAACTATCACACTAATTCAATAAATATCACATCATGTAGATTCCCAACTACTTTCCAAATGTCTCATCTAAAATTGCAAAAGTCGCAAATGTAAATTTATTAAATAACTAGCTGGTTTGCCCGGCTTCACACGGGACCATAATTCAGTAAGCGTAGAATTGTGTTGACGTCTCTTTTTTGCTGGTCGGCACCTGTGATTGGATTGCCTTGCTGGACCGTCTTCGCCTTGCCAAAATATCAACAGATATCACAACAAATATCACAATCATAACCCTCTAGAGAGAACCTTCCAAAACATTCTAGAGCATTCGAAATCTTATAGAACTTTCTGGAATCTTCTAGAACTTTCTGGAATCTTCTAGAACTTCCCCTTTCAAGAACCTCCTAGAGCAATATAATTCTTTCTGGAACCTCTAGATTCATCGATGCACTCCGCCACTCAGCTTGGAACCTTATAGATCTTTCTGAAAATTTGTAGAACTTTCTACAACAACAAGCAAGAAAACCAGCCTACCTCTGTTTCATCGATCTCTCAAAAGCTTTTGACAGGATTCGATTGAAGGACCTTCTGAACAGTTTGCAAAAATTATACCCCCATCACTTATTAATGCCATAAGAGATTAACTTTGAAAGGAACACAAAAATCAGAGCAAATGGGACATATACCAAAACCATAAAAACATCAGTTGGCATCAGGCAAGGCGATAGCCTAAGTCCATTTCTCTTTAACTGCATAATGGACAACATTATCACAGAGGTTGCATCTCTCAAATTGGGGTATACCCTTAGTAAGGAAGCCGTGTGATTTCTCTACTATGCTGATTACGCTACAATCTTAGTGGAAAACAAAAATGACCTGCAGAGAATGCTCACATAGTTTGATGAATCCTGCTCAAAATATAATATGATAATCTCCATAGCGAAAACAAAATGTATAACATTCTCTAAAGACCGATTAGAGTGAAGAATCTCAGTACGTAATGATCTCATTAAATAAGTAACCCGGTTCAGATACCTTGGCAGTGAAATGGTCAGCTCTCATGACCTCCCCAAAGAAGTAACGCCTCAGGTAGATAAGGCTGCAATTGTGGCAGGCTGCCTGAGAGATGTTGTATGGAGGAATAAAGATATAAGAACATATTGTCGCTGTATATATAATAAATCCTTTGTGCCATTTAGTACATTCTGAGATGAACGAATCAATTTGTCAATTTTTCATATAAATAATGGAGATATACTAAAAAAAACATTGTCATTAATCTGGAAAGTCAGCCAAGTAATTATTTAAAATATTTTTTATAAATCTAGTCTGCACGATTATTTTTTAAAACAGTTTTATTCGTTTATCTCAGAATGTACTAAAACGTCACATAGGATTAATTATATATACAGCGACGACATAGCAAGGTACGCATTTATAAGATCTGTATGCGACCTATTCTCACATATGCTATTGAAGCGAGGGTGGACATTGTCAAGATAAATAACATAATATAAGACCTGTATGCTACTTGTTCTCACATATGGTATTGAATCGAGGGCGGACCATACATTGCCATATAAAATGGTAATCTTGATGTACTCATTCTCTATACATGATGGTACCATACGTAGCTTTGCAAGGTGTACCAGATGGACCACGTCCACCAGGGAGACCCCCGAGGCGATGGAGAGATAGCTAGAATTCGGCAACACAAGAGGAAACTCCTGCACAAACAGACTCTTGAGTCTAAATAAAGTTGAAGATGAAGACTTTTACGCATATTTTGGAAAGAATTCAACTATCCTAATTACAATTGTCCATCCGTAACTTGCTGGAATTACAACAACAACACTGACTAGCCATTAATGAGGCACAGGCGGCTGAGCGTGACACGTCAATCAGCGCACGGTTCAGGCCACATGCAGGGTCGATTTGCGTCAGTGAATCAATTACTTTGTCTATTTGAAAGATCCATTTGAGATGTCTGTCTATGTTGAGTCCTGAGTATTTAGTATTTTCTAGTTCAGTGAGTGTTTCGTTATGTATTTTTATGTCCATTTTATGCGTTTTCCGTTTGGCCTCAAAGTTAATGTATTTACATTTTTGAGCATTTAAGGTTAGAATATTTATTTTTGTCCATTCAGTTAATGTCTGTCTTTGTTGATTTGTTTTGTGGTTTCTATGTCATTATTGTTTTCGTAAAATATTCCAAGGTCATCTGCATAGAGTATTATTTTGCCTCTGATATTTAGCTTCTCTAGGTCATTTATGTATATTATATAGAGTAATGGTCCTAGGATTGATCCATGTGGGACACCATAGCTGACATTCATATATGTACTTGTGGTTTCGTGTAGTGTGGTGTATTGCTTTTTTGCTTTCTGTCTTTTAGGTAGCTGTCGAAAATGTTTAAGACGTTGCCAGTGATTCCGGTTTTTGATAATTTGTTGACTAGGGTAGTCAGATGTACCGTGTCAAATGCTTTTTTAAAATCGAAAAAGAGTCCGGTCATGCTTTTCCCTTCGTCAATTTTTGTCTGTAAGTAATTTAGGTTTATTATGGATGTTGTGGTTCCTTTTTTTTCTCGAAAACTGTGCTGCGTTTTCGTCAGTATGTTGAGTTTATTCAAGTGTTCGAGTATTACTTTTTCAAATATTTTACTGAATACAGTGAGGTTTGCTATGGGTCTGTAGTTGCTGGCTTCGTCTTTTTTACCACTCTTGTATATTGGGGTTCTCCATAACTTTTGATATTATGTCATGGTTTCTTGAATGTTTTCGACTTATTATCAAGTTAGGAATCCACCAGAAGAGGAGGGGACCCACCACACACCCAGGGCAGTTCTATGAGCAATAGCGCCCAAAAAGGCCCTACACTTTCACCACCCATTTTCGGCATTTTTAATGCTAAAATGGGTGGTGAAAACAACGCGTGTACATGCAACTTAGGAGCCAGATTAATTAAAATGAATACAGAATTGCACCTTAGAGACAGTTATTAGATTAATACACTCCCGTCAGGGAAAAATTAAAATAAAATAACAAGCGCAATACGAATCCACCAGCAAGTTTTTGCTACTTGCTATGAGACACCCTGTATTTTGTGATTGCTCTTAAAGCACATCGAGTAATGCGTTGTTTTTTCATTTCCAGTTTAAAAAAGGAATTAAGTAAAACTTAAAAAAGTGTGTTTTTATTTTCATTTCATTTTTCATATTTTTTTTTTTAATTTTGACTTTACAGAAATGACCACCGACCGCAATAATCTATACCTATAAAACTCAATGTCTGTCTGTCTGTTCTCTATACAAATCCACACCGTTTGTCCGATTCGATTCAAATTTTGCATATTTATGCTTTAGGACCCGGCGGGTAACATAGGCAACATTTCCTCCCTATTCTCATACCCCTTCCCCTCCCCCTGACATATTTTCGATGCAAATCTGTACCGTTTGACCGATCAGACTCGAAATTTGGAAACTAATTCTTTAGGACCCGGCGGGTAACATATGCAACATTTTTTCTCTATTATTTTACCCCTTCCCTTCCCCCGGATATATTTTCAATGCAAATCTGTACCATTCAACCAATCGGACTCAAAAATTGAAAACTTATTCGTTAGGACTCAGCGGATAACACAAGCTACATTTTCCCCCTCCTCTTTTTCCCCTTTCCCTCCCCTGATATATTTTCGATGCAAATCTATATACCGTTCCAATCAAACGTTTGTTTATCCCCACAAATTTATTTTCAACTTAATCCATAACCCGTGCAATGCCTGGTACGAACAGCTAGTCACTAATAAAATTTACTCTTATATACATCTGATTTGTATATAACAAATAACTATGTTTATAGATACCAAATCACAGTGAACCCACAGTTCATGATTTTAGACTCATTAAATAGGATTCTTAATGGAACACAATATTTTTTTTATTTAATTATAAGTATCATATTTACATAAATACTTTCACATTATTTAATATTTCTTGAAAGTCAATTCTAATTTTTTATATTAATTTTGATAATCAATAATGTTTTTACAAACTTATCGGGTCAAATAGAAGTAATCAATATATTTAGTTGACTCATTAAAACTTTAAGAATTTACATTGTGTGTGTCCTTTTATAATTTTAAAAAGTTATAAGTACCTAAATCATTTAAATTTAAATATTTTTTTATAATAAAACATTTCGAAACAAATTTTCGCTGTAAACTGTTAATTCATAAATATTTTAATACACAAATTTATTGTATATCTGAAACACATACCTACCTATATACCTAATATAGGTACCCAAAAATAATAATAATTTGGAATGTCCATCTGTGACCATAACTAGAATCAAAAAGCTGATCTAATTCCGTTTCCAAAATTAATAGGTAGCTGATCTCATTCCGTTTTCATTATTAAATAAAATGAAAATAAAAAAATTAAAGTTGTAAAAAAAATTTTAAAAAAAAACTCAAAATTAGTACGATTTCAAATAGTACACATAAAAGTTTACTTTTTAGATTGATTTCCCAACATACTTTTTTGTTTTGTCTAATTAATTTAACTAATAATTGATAATTACTTAATGTAAAGTTAAAATTCAAATATTTGCTTGCTAAACCTTTTGAAAAAAGTAAAAGGAGAGATAGAGAAATATTTTGTTATGGAAAAAAAAAACAATTAAGTAATGAACAAATTTTTGGTTAATGTTACTTTTATTTTTATCTAAAAATAAAATATTTTTTCTTAATTCCAGTAAAACCCCGTTAATTCGAACCCTGATAATTCAAATTTCACCATAATTCGAAATTTTTTAAATCCACAACCCAAAATGTTAATTTTATAGTAAATTAACCCCCGATAATTCTAAAACACTGGTAATTCGTAATTCGAAATAATTTTTAGTCCCTTGCGAAACAAATCAATACATTTTAGTTCATATAATTCAAAAATTTTTTGAAATTGACAAAATTGAAAAATATATTTCAATTTTTTTCACAAGTGAGAAGAACACATATTTTAATATCGGGTACTTTATAAATAGAAATGTTGCCATCTTTGTTTTAGTTAAAAAAATACGTTTTCAGTTTTACGTTCCTTGTTTTCACGTTTTTCGCTATTTACACCGAATACAAATATTTTGCACAAAATATGGGGAAGAATTTTTCATTTCCCCAGGTTTTACACCGAAATATTTAAAAAATTCAACTCTACATTCATTGAAATTTGCGAATGAAATTTCCCTTATTCTTTCCCAAAAATTATCATGTCGACATTGGATGAATTTTCAGCAGGGCATCTTTCGTATTTGGGTTCTGACCATAGATAAGATAATATAAATTCTGGCTCGAGCGAGTACATATTAAGTTTGTAATGAAATAACGTAAAAAGGAGCAAACTATTTACTAAATGTAAATATTTTTAACGTTTAACTAATAAACTTTTTTAGTTGTTGTACTCCTTTTACCATCAGTGTGATACCATCCACATGATTTTATTGTGTGAGTGGTGTCATGGCATTTGTCAGCGCAAAAATCGCAACGGATGTCACGCCATTTTCCGCGCATTGCCGTGGTGACAGATCTATTTATTGTATTATGCATTGTTTTTTTTTAAATTTTTGTGTATTATTCCTTTAGTTTTTATTGTTAAATCACATTTTAATTTGTTTTACGCACCTTCTTATGAATTTCTTATGTAAAATCGTATGACAGTTTCTATTTACTTTATATTAATATTTTTGATATAAGTTTAAATTGTTAACATTATTTATTTATAATTAATTTACCCTAAAAACATCGCGACAAAAAGTACAATTGATTACAAAAATACAGACTTTTCACAAAATTAGTGGATTTTTGTCAAATTTCACAATTACATCGCGATTTTTTTTAACCCGAATCTTGAATTGACGGGGTTCCGCATAATTCGAAATGTTTTTTTTTTGGGTCCCTTCAGTTTCGAATTAACGAGGTTCTACAGGTACTGTCCATGAGTATTTTTGTAATAATTCAATTTTATTAAAGTCTTTCCACTAAAGTCACATCCAATAGACAAAATGTAGCTCTACAGACTGGACACGTGCACTTGCTGCTCAGCCACTTGTCCATCTGCTCCGGGTCTTGGCGGGATGCAAACCATCGCGCCATACATTCCACACACCACATGGGCCTGCAAAAAGTTTCAAATAATATTCTTCACGTTGCATTGTATTATAAATAAATAATATTTAACATATTGTCGCTGTACATATAATAAAGCCTATGTGACGTTTTTGGCGAAAATGAGTAATTGATACCATTCGACGAGTGTTTTTTTTCTCTATCATCGACAAAAATCCCTTGTGAAAATAATTTACTAAGCCTAAATGAGAGCTATATTAAATAAATCCTATGTGCGAGCATCCTAAATCGTGCATCCGAATTAATCCTATGTGACGAGTGTCACATAAGATGTTTTGAATGTGTTTTGTCTTTAACACATAGGATGTATTCTAAACCATGATGATTTTGACCGTTCACGTTTATTGCCGTTTGAAGATATTTTGCAAATAAATACGCAAAAAAAAGTTTACATTCACCAAAAGAAGATTTTACGTAAATGTCATGAGATGCCGAAATAGGTTTGAAGAACTCTTATTTATGTAAGTCTGTCATAGAGGCAGAGAGTCGCAAAGACTTTTCTTACCTTTGGGTGTTAAAAATATGAGAAAAAGATTTATGATTTATGTCAACTTGACGTATAAGGAAGCATCGTAACAGCATGCCAATAAAATAAAAAATAATAGATCTGGACACGATGTGTTCTTATTAAACAATGCCGGAGAAAAGTATAGAATCTGGAAGAAAATTTTATTCAATACCTTGTTATTGGAAATAACATTTTTAAAACATGGAAAACGCCAACAATAGAAGAAGCATCAGATAATGGTGAAAATATTATTCCTGAAGTTCTATTAAAGAAAATTGAGATGAATAATACCACAGAGACAAACATAAGAACATGACAAAATCTTCTGCCAATGATCCCGATCCACTATTGCAGGGCTAAGTCAAACGGGTGATATGTGGAGTTTTTGTTCCTCTCTCTGCCAATACATGTCACAATACTGTCAGTGAAATACATCTTGCATTGATAAAAGTTTGGCTATTGTAGGCAGAAATTTATTTACAGAAGTATTAAAATGTGAAAAGGTGTCAATTCACAGGCCTCAGAAAGACCAATGTAACACTTTGTAGGTTACTAGTGTGGCAGCGTTAGTCAAATTCAATACGAACAGCACGTAGAAAAAAAGGACAGGAAAAAGAGACAAAAAAGCAACAAAAGACAGTTCCATCATCTTTGGTTTTGACAACGGATTTGCAAAGTATTCTGCTATGTTCTATATTGTTTGCGTTATATTACAAACAAGTGCTAGGGTTACATAATTTCACTATTTATGTTTTAAATAATGCAGATGGTACCTGTACACGTGGCATAAAACAAATTGGCAGTGACAGCCAACAAACTGACGAGCTGCATACCAGATTACGTACAAAGCATACTAAAAAATTACACTAATATTATACTGATATCTGTTGGTTGCAATTATCAAAACAGAAAACTCTTGGTAGCGAGTGCTCTCAGTGACCATTCCAAAGCTGCTTTAGCCACTGTGGGGTTTATGGAGAATTGTACTTGAAAAAGACACATAATAATGGAGGCCGATTATATACAATCCATCTTGGTGCACTTCTTAAAGCCGCCGATATATTCTCCTTCGGACTAAATTACCCGCGTATGAAATATCCAGTACAAGTTGGATTATTCAGGGGAAAGGCAAGACCTTCCACAAACACAAGGCTGGTCAAGTTACCATTCCTTGAGACTTTACTATGAAGTCCTTCATCTTACAAAATCCAAACATAAGCACTTACTTAAAGAGAGCTTAAAGCGATCACTTATAAGAATCATCATCCTATTTTCGATTACGTTTCTTTAACTTTCAGTCGGGGTATTTAAACAGTCCTACTACTTGTTTTTTGTTGTAAATGTCTGAATTTGGAGTCAGACGAAGAAAGAATTTTCAAACAGAGGCAATGAGGGAACATTCCCAGTCCTGGTGATGAAGTCACGTCAGTCAACGCTGTATAGTAACAACGTCCTTGACATTAACTCATTTTCGTGAAAGTTACTAATTTTATTTGACATGCAATGGCGATTTGTGTGATTATTATCTTCAAGATTTATTTTTAAATAAGATGCGAACACGGTATACCTGTCACATCAATGTTCAAAGCATTTTCAAATACTAAGAATATTGAATCACTAGACGAGAATCATAACCACAACAACAACAACAAACACCAACAAGATACTCATCTTTGTAATTCAACTATTGTTTAAATAAAGAAAATAGCAATCTTTTTAAAACCTGTAGCAAGTTTATTTTATTGAAAGACGCAATAAAATAACTTAAGAGAATGCAAATATGATGTAAACATTTTTATCGTCATAGGGTCAGCTAAATGCCAGTGACTTAAACATCATTGATGAAAACTCTGCCCACCCCTGCAGAACATATTTTCTATAGTAACCTAAGCTAAAGTCGTCGTATATCTCCTTCACCTTGTAAATTGTATCTCCAGTAATAGCCACATAATATTTTCTCCATACGCAACATACATTTTGTGGCCACAAGTCAGTATAGAATAAAGCCTATGTGCCGAAATCAAGCCGAAAGTATGCAAAGAATTAAACCTATGTGCCCAAAACATGAGAAAATGACAATTTTTCATATAAATAATGGACATATACTAAAAAATAGAGTGCTGTTTATCTGGAGAGTTTGCCTAGTAATTATTTAAAATATTTTTATAAATCTAGTCTACGCAATTATTTTTTAAAACAGTTATATTCGTTTATTTCATAATGTACTAAAAGTCACATAAGCTTTATTATATATACAGCGACAATATAACAAGTATGTATCTGTATTATGATTGCGCTAGATCTGTCATACAGTATTGTTCACTAATTCTATTGCCAGCTTAAGGGGGGGTAAGGTTTTTAACTTTTTTTTTTACATTTTATTTTTAATTATTTAAATGAATGTATAACATTGCAAGAATATTGTGTCAAAATTTCAAGTCAATCAGAGCAAAATTGACGAAATTTTAAACATTTGAGCGATGCTCAGACTGATTTTCTATACCTGCTCGGGCACCTGAGAGACGCGCTCACCTGATGATTACCAGACGCGCTATTGTATTGTGCATAGTTGCATAGTGTAAAGAGTTTTGCATAGACAGGGACAAAAAGATGCTCTAGATCTTCTTGATAAAAGCTATTTGCTTTGTGGACATGGCATTGACGGTTATGTGTAAATATAAAATAATTGTTGAGTTTTATTTTGAAATTTACAGAGTGCAAAACTTTAAAGCGTTTTCCCCACAACTCACGTTTTCAAAGTCGGTGCCCCTCATAACTTCAAAACTACTGCACCGATCCTTTTGAAATTTTGAACACTATTTCTGTACATAATTTACGAGGTAACGCTGGAGTTTTTTTTTCAAATGTGTTAATAATATTTATTTTTTAATAACAAATTAGCCAATTTTTTTTGCAAAAAATTGCTTTTTTTCCCTTCAAAGTGTTCCAAAAAAGTGAAAAATTGAAATTTCGAAAAACCCTCCCAGCATTACCTGGGAAAAACTATTATCTAACGAATGAACTTTGATTCTTTGATTTCAGATGATCCAGCATCAAGTTATGAGGGGCACCGCAATTCTACTTTTTTCTGAGACACGTCCAAATAATTGCTGACATTGCCATATTTTTATAATATTTCTTCGTGAAAATTTTACACAATATTTTTCGAATGTTATACTTTAATGTACTATTGGTTTTAATACAGAATTTAACTGTGTGAATGTTAAACTACTTTAATGTACTGTTGGTTTTAATAAAGAGATTTTAACTGTGTCATCACAAAAAATTCCCAAAAACATGCCTTTTTTTGTACGAATTAACCTTACCCCCCCCTTAAAAAATCAAATAAAGTAGCGAGAAGTACAGATTATTTTAAAATGTACGCAAATAATATTTAATGGGAAGAAATATTATACACATAAAATATTATCTACAAGTCACTTATAAAAATAATGTACATATTTTATATTTATGCACGTATACCAATTTATAATACGCATTTATGTGTTTTAAAATTACATATATGTGAATCTCGACACTTTTTTTTGACACACGTCAAACACTTGAAATTTTGATATTTTCTCTTTATATTGTTTATCGCCTTAAGAAGCTATTTGTCCCTTGAAAGATGTTATATTCCAGTTTGAATCTTTATATTAGTACATACATTGTATATGATATACTGGGACATACTATTCGTCAACTGTCATATTGATTTCTTTCAGGTTATTCACACGATGTCATATTTTGGACATCGTTTATCTATATTTTTATTTTATATTTTCCAGAGCATTAACAATTTGAGGACAAGGCATAAAGAAAAAATAAGTTATTATAGGAAAGTTGTCCCCGAATCAATTTTAAATGGTTATTGCATGTATTTAATACATATCTCAGCAACAATAAAAAAATGCAAAATTAGTAGATATACATATTGACATTGTGCGACATTCCATTATTGTTTTACAATGAAATTGTATGTGATAGAGCTTTCTTTAAATTTAATGCTATTCGACTTTTTTACTATACGAACGAAATGCTCGACGATTTAATGCTATAAAAAATAATTTGTAATAAGTTATAATATAACGAACTACTAAAAACAAAATTTGTTCAGAATTAGAAGAAAAGGAGTCACTTAGAATATGACATGAATACAGGACGTTTCTGAATATGATTATCTGGCAAAGAGTATTAATTTGATAATTGACAACTGATTAACTAACTTGAATTATTAATAAACTTGAAAGCATGTTTGTGTATCTTAGGAGCATTTGATCAAAATATTAATTTTAAAACTCCACTCTGTCCTCGTTGGTTCCGTCTGGTCACTCTCAGCAAATTGAGTAAAGTGCAAAAACGTACGATGCCTCGAACGGCATTGGCGACATGCAAACCGAGTTACACAATAGAACTATCAGATACCGGACGCAATGTGGCAACCATAGCCGACAGCATGGCCCAGCAGCAGGCAGATATCGCGCAGTGGCCACCATTGGCTACAAACTGCCCACCATAAACACACGTTAGGCCAGCGACAGCTAATTGTACACACCAATGGCCGCGCAGCAGTCACTACCAGTAACGAAGCGGCCACCGTAGCCGAACAAAGGGTTTCTAATATTGTTTACTAATTTTATAAGTATAATGGTATTTACATTCGAATTTTTTGAAGTAAATCAAAAACATCCAATTTATGTCGAAAACATTATTTAGAACCAAACCAATCCGGCGAAATTTTGAATAATTCAATTCAAATATAAGACAAAGATTCTACGAAATCATTAATTAATGACGTCGAATCAAGAGCAAGAGGCAAGATCAATAACCGCATAGAATGTATTATAGGTCTATTCTCATTGTGTTGCGTTATCATAACAATCATGTCTTATTATACAGAAATATTATATAAAAAAATTGATAATATTATTTTAAAAATGAACAAAGCTACGTTCTAATTTCTACATCCTTAGTATCTAATTAGTAAATTAAAGCCAATATAATGATTATATTGATAGACATATTATGATAGATGTCTTGACATTTCTCATAGAAACTTAAAGCATACATAAATAATTAAGTCCCAACTATTTTTGAGTGTTAGGATAACAATAACTATTATAAGAAAGAATCTTGTTATCCAGTCATTAGGGGAGATTGGAGAACAGCCCTGTCAAAATTGTCAGTCGAAGAGCATGAATGAGAAGATGTACGTATGTCGAATCCACGAAAGTGGAGGAGACAAATGTGGTATAAAAACACAGAAGTGTGGGATTCTATTATCTCCCCTACAGAAAATGGTGTGACATTAAGTTCGTTAGTCCCATTTAATAAAATTTACACTACATATTCTGTAAGGCTAGGCAATATGAACGCAATACGCACTTTTCGCCGCACGGCGAAAAAACGCTGCGGCATAATGTCGCACTGCAGTGAGTTGTAAAATGTTACAGATTTTTCGCCGCTGGGTTATTTTGCCGCTAAGTGCGCGCAATACAATTCAAAACCCTTTGTTACAACACTGCGGTGCGACATTATGCGAAAAATTCGTAGTGCGCGCCTAGCCTAAGGGTAATAAAAATAGTTATTGACCTTGTGTTCTCCATATCATGTATAAAAACTTTTGAGGACTATGGATTTGACAGGACAGGTTTGATGGTTTTTTAAACTATTTTTATAAAAAAAAAGTTAAAAACCATTTGAAATTCTCTGTCTTCAACGGAACCATAATTTTATTTAGAATTTATATTTTTAAAAGAAACGACTTTGGTAACACCTTTCAAAAATAAATTAACTTTTATGGTTGTTTGTAGCTCTGCATATAAAAATGAATGATAATCCTATTACGGCTATTTAAATTAGTACAGGGTGACAAAATTTAAAAAAAAAAGGTTACTATTGTACTACCTGCAATTACACTGTGTGCATTCTTGAGGCCTTGGTTCAAGTGGTCGCTCAGTTTCAGTAGCATTGATGCATTGTTGATTTAATTTAACATTAGATCTTTCCTGCATGCAACCAATGCATAGCTCCAAGTCCTTTGTAACATAAAATAAAATAAATAAAAATCCACACAAAAAACTGGCACCATGATAATTATTATACAGTAAAATCCCTATAATTCAAAATTCGCCATAATTCTAATTTTTTTAATCCACAGGTCCTATCCCAAAATGTTAATTTCATATTAAATTAACCCTGATAATTCGAAAACACCAGTAATCCATATTTCGAAATAATTTTTAACTTCTTGCACCATAATCAATATACATATTCTAGGTCACATAATTTGCAATTTTTTTTAACATGTTATAAAAAACTATATTTTTTTATTTATAAGCAGAATTTTGATTGCGCACACTCTTGTGGGGGTGTTTTTTATGAATCCTCAAATTGGAGAATCCTATGCATACTTTCTTCAATTAGCTCCCTAGATATGTGTGGTTGGTTTTAGTTTGCACTAATTCTTCATACTTTACGCATTTAAAATGGTTTTTCACTTTTACGATTCATAAAATTCCTCTTTTGGTATGTTTTTGTTCTTCTTCAGTAATTAATTACACTTGGATTATTGAACGGAATGGATTAAAACAATGTCTTACCTGAGTGACAATATATTTTTCATTTAATGCTACATGTTCTTTAAAGACATCGATGAATTTGTCTATTAGAGTTTTGTGGAACACAATATTAGGCAAGATGATAATCGGTCTTCTAACTTTATCCTGTAATTCTTTGAAATCCTGAGCAATCAATCGTAAGTTGAAGGAAGGCATATTATTTCTAGTAGATTTCACCTCAATATTAATGAACTGCATTTCACCACCACCCGCTGGAGTGAATTGGTGGGTTTCACTCTGAAAAGCAAAAGTATGTTACGTTGAGTAATATTAAAGATGTAATAATTATTAGTTTGTAAGTTCTTCCTTACAAGTGTTGTATAATGCAACCCGTTTACACTGATCACTTCATGGAATAAAATCACTTGCAGAGTAATTACGTTTTAGTAAGATGACATAATTCATCTATCTAATTCAGTTCAGGTTTCAACCTACCCCTTTTAAAAAAGTGTTTAAAATGCCGAAAAGAAATTGCAAATTTATGAATAAAGTACAAGAATGCTTATCATTTATAAAAAATCTTTGTGGTGAAAATATCTAAGTGAAATGCTAGCAATGTTTCTCGGAATTTCTTATTGCACACGCTGGGGGAGTGGACATTAAAGATCGTGTAAAGTGTGCGAAACACAAGGGTGGTGTAACGGCTGCTGAAAGCTGTTCAACTATTAAAACAATTTTTAGAAACAATGATTCCATTCAAGATGATTTAGTTCCTGCAGCTAAAGAGGTCACATTTACCTTAAAATAAATTATTTTCAATATGTGCAAGGCTTTTATAATTTTATTCAACTTTATTAAACCGAATGAATTTTTCACAATCTATATAAGTTACTAAAAAGTTTTTTATACTTTTTGGAAAAAATATGTCAGCAATATTGAAAAAAAATACAAACTTTCATATTGCATATTGCTTGCATGGTTGCTTGAACATTTTTGACTTATAATCAAGGCAGGAATCCACCTGTAAAGTTTTTGCTACTAGCTATGAGACATATATTTTTTTGTTTATATTATAGAAAGCGTTGAACAAATATAGTAGAACCCCAACTATCTAGCTCCCGGTTTTTCCAGTCCGTAACACGGCATGTCCATAGGTGGTGGATAATGGAATGGCTCTAAAGAGCTAGGGTATCCATCCTCCCGGACCAAAAGTGAAACAAACAAAATTACAAATAAAAATGTAATGTAAACGTAATGCAAAATAAAACATTTATTGGTATTACGATAAGAAGTTTCATCAGTTTAACGCCGAATGGAAATATAACGAAATGGTGGGAGCAGGAAGATCGTAAGGTATCGTTGACGTCGTATCCACGTTATTGTTTTGTGGTGTATTTGTGTGCTCGCCACCCGAAGCGCGAGGGGCGAAGATAGTGGGGGACGCGAGCACATAAAAACGGGAACACGCGGACGCATGGTCTCTTTTACTTTCCGGTTCCCGCATACTCTAGTCATATACGACCGAGTTTAACATACATCATAGTTACACTCGGTCGGCAAATCTATTGGAAATAAACCCAGAGTAAAACACCTACTGCGTTTTACTCTACCTGTATTCGAATACTGTATTCCCAGGCGGAAATACATCACATGTTTTAACTTGTGTTATCCCTCAAAATGTGATTAACATTTTTTAAATTTGTTCATAAATATTATAACATATAAAAAGATTTTGTTTGCAGTTCCAAGAAAAAAGTTTGGCACTGTTGTTAAAAGTCCGTGGCACTTTCATTCGCCGCTCACCCGTGGGTGGTTGGGTTGCTGTTGGCGAAGGGGGGAGGGGGGGGGCGCTACAAACCACGCTAGGCCCTGGATAACAGGATAGGAATATTCATGTTTGTTAAGGTAAAATAATTACGCCCATGCACATACTACGTAGGTATGTCAAAATGTTTATTATTTTAACATTCGACAAATTCTCGTATTTTATTTACGTCGCATTATTACTTACTGTATAGAATTTTAAAAATATATTAATAATTCTGAAATACTTTTCAAATCATAATGTATACCGTAATATTGAACGAAAAACAATACCAATGCGCATGCGCACGGCACATACAGTCTGTATTTTGACTCATATGGAGTCTTGAATTTTTGAAGCTGGACTAAACATAGCAGACTGAAATAGAGACGCGTGTTCAAAGCTAAAAAGGATTAAACCGTTCGACAAATCCATATAAAACCTTATTTTATGCGAGATATGAATTGCTTTTGAGCGTATTATATAACAATAATTCATATAAATGTCAAATTTGGCGTAGAAGTACGTTTAATGGTGAAATAAATGACAAGGAATATTCGGCAATATAAACACGTCCAGCCTCTGCCGCGGCCATCGACATTCTGGTTTATAACAATGTCATTTTTCATACTTAAAAATTTGTATTTAAAAATATTAATTAACATGTTTTTAATAAAAAATCTAGCTTTTTAAGGGGTTACGTGTAGTCAGGATTTTTAAAAAATTAAAATTTTTTTTTTGGTATTTTCTTAAAGCAAAATGTTTCAAAAATATTGTTTGAAAATATCAACTTGATCCGGTTATTAGTTTTAAAGATATCCAACGATAACTGTAGGGCCCTCTGCTGCCGCCCGTACTGACACGCTGATGGTACTAGAGTCGGCCGGGCTGACAAAAGGGGCAACTGCTACGGAACGCGGTTTTTACCTGATTAATTCTAAGAATAATGTACGAAATTTCTTTTATACTTCTACTTTTAGCATAAGACCCATTAGGCTAACTGAGATTTGATGTAGTGTTAGTATTTCAGTGGCAGCGAAACCCAGCAGTCGATAGGTAGTTGTGCATGTATAATAATCAATTTCAAAAATTTATAATGAGACGTCATGAAGGTATTCAAAGAATATTAATGATTGCCAATGCAGAGGATTAAATTATGGACCTAATGCACACCGGTATGCTGAAAAACTCGATATAGAGCGCATAAAGATTGCTGACCAACGTGCAAATCAGGTCACTCGAGAAGGCAAAATGAGACGTAGATAAAAAAAAAAATCGACATCTTGGAGGCTTACACATCGGCAAAAGATATATTATATGTACCAGAAATAGACGACTCTACGTAAGTAATTTTTAAAATTGTATTTGTATTAATTATTTATGCATAAAACTTTAAACGCGTTTTTCTCAAAATAACGTTTTCAAAAACGGTTTCCACGATATTTTAAAAACTACTCGACAGATTCAAATGAAATTCAAACATCATATTTTAGGCATTAAAAACTTGTGCTCAATCGAAGAATTTTTTTTGACTTAAACTTTTTTTTTATAAATAATAAATGAGTGATTTTTTCCCTCAAAATTCATAATTAAGCTTTCAAAGACCGCCATTTTGCTAAATTTGAAAAAAAATAAAAAAGCTTCGATTAAGCACAAGATAAACTATTGAACTACTAATTTCTTTTTGGAATATTTTGAGTTTGTTCAAATCTTTCAGAACAGTGCTGGATTTATGTCACAGAGACATTATTAATCAATTAATGTATATTATAGATATCACATAGAGATGAAACTGTATTTATTATGGGAAAGTAGGTATAGAAGTCATTTAGGTGTACATAGGACTTATGACCTATCTTTATGGTTGGCTTAAGTGATCACTTTACACAATTGTAACATTCACCATTTCCACCCATGATAGAATATACCGTAGATTTTCTCATTAGCGACATCTGTGGGGATTTAGGGGAATGAAAATGGCTTTGTACAGGCCGCATGGAAAGGCGCTTACAACTCGTATGTGAAAGCTTTCCACGCAATTTGAACATATATACAACTTCCAAAAAATTAATAAGCATGGTATATTCTATCATGGGTGGAAATGGTGAATGTTACAATTGTGTAAAGTGATCACTTAAGCCAACCATAAAGATAGGTCATAAGTCCTATGTACACCCAAATGACTTCTATACCTACTTTCCCATAATAAATACAGTTTCATCTCTGTGAGATATCTATAATATACATTAATTAATTTCTTTTTGTTCCATTAAATTTAGATAAACCACTAAGAAGCACTGATGGACACCGCGAGGCACTTCTTGCAAAACAGGGGTCAAGAATCGAGATTCTATCGTGGTCCAGTATTAATAATTTTATTCGGTATAGTTACTTAAAATATAGTGTAAAACGTTGGTATTATGTATTGAATCAAAACATTAAACAACCATTCAAAAAAAATTTTTGAAAATGTCTATTTTTTTGCGCCTCTGACTACACATAACCCCTTAATGAATTAAGACTCAAAGTGCAGATATAAATACAATATATTGTTTAAAATAATCTCTTTGTATGAATAAAAAGCGTTTTAAAATCACCAAAAAACGTAAAAGTTTCATGCACTTTTAAAAACCTATAACTTTATTAATATTGAATATTTCTCAAATACTTTGGTACGGATTCGAGATAATTAAATAGACTTTATACGTATAAAAAACATATTATGCGTACATATAAATATTCATTTAATCTTTGTTTTTCCTAGAACACTAAAAACAATTTTTTGGCCACGGCCTGTTGATTAATGCTTATATTTTCTTAATTATTATAAATAATTTTCAGTTTATTACTTATGGCAGTCTAGAATATACATTCTGATATACATAAATGAATAATAAAAACCCACATTTTCATAAAAAAATGCTAAAATATGCATGTGCAGTGAATGTCCAACCTTAAATATGTGAGACTTGAAATACATTTTCTTGTTATGTGTTAACTGTCAAATCGAAGGAGACTGATCAGGACTTTCAAAATACATACTGGTAAAATATTCTACCGGCCTTATAAAATCAATAAAGAAATTACAATTTGCATTTTTTAACAATAAATCTATTTTAGTATGACATTATTTTATTAAGACAATTTTGTTAATGCTGTCAACCCACCTAGCCTTTTAATTTACATATTGTTTAAAATATTTCAATGACTTACATTATTTACGATTAACATTGCATCATTTTGATGTGCAAAATAAACATTGTACATTCCTATTTTTATAATCCAATTATCAGTCACATAAGCTTTGAAAATTGAATTTGTCTGAATGGACACTTTGTCAAACCTAAAAACAAAATAAAAATAAATAAATTAATGATTATTAAGAACACAAGTTAAAAATTAAACCAGTAAAATTATTTTTTTATTGCTTGACCACAATAACTTGGCGTGCGGCGACTTTGGACGCCCGCACCCGGCGGTAACCCCTCGCCCTGTCATTCAGTACAATTTTGTATTTGCTCGGGAGTTGTGACATCTTGATTACCAATATACACTGAATTATTATGTCCAAAACATCCTAAACAGTCCGGGATGGTGCAAGAACAATTGCCAATGAAGTAGTAAAGTTTTGTGAAGCTGAAAAAGCAAATAATGGACCGATACCGTCTGACAGTTTGACAGATAGAAAGGCCGCCATTACGGCTTGGTTTCTTTAGTGCTGCCCAACCAAATTTCTATTAAAGGCTACGACACCGGTCACCGCACATTCTGTACATCATGTATTGTGTAATAAATTTACACCCTGGCAACTTCTGTTACGCGACAGGGACGCCCTCCCTTGCACGCCAATTTATAGTGGTCGCATTCTAAATAGAATTTTCACTAAGGCCTGAGGCTTATCAAACGTATGAAGAAAAAACAATACATGTGTACATATATGTAAAACAAGTAAGCAATATTTGTAAAAGTTTTTCATAGTATTCCAATAATATTGCCCTGAATCTAATTTGATCATCTAACCATAAAACAGGAAGAGATTCGCTCTTCCTGTTTTATTGTTAGAAGATCGACAGTTTCAGGTGCAGGTCGAAACTGTGCACAAAGATAATATTTATGATTTTATATTACCAAATAGAGCAAACCAATGTCAACATGTACATACAACATTTTGATAAATATTCTGTCACATGAACCAAAAGTTTTTTTTTGTAATCCATTTTGTGAGTGGAAAAACATATATTTTGCAAGTAAGCAAGGTGATTTTTTTTTAATTCTATTTTATATTCTATCTACTTTTAAACGAATGATTTAATTACTAGTAAGCATTTAAACCTAAATTCTCAATTTAGGCTTAGTTGATTACCAGTTAGTTGATTACAACATAGAAACAAAATAATATTTGCTTTTCGCCCTTTGCTAACCCCTACTGCTCATGTTATTCGCTATTGAGCTGTCATAAAAAATCGAGAGCTACACTTGTTTAGGCCTTCAATAATGTAACAAAGATGTAAGATGACACTCTGGGACTTCTTTGACCCAACAATTGTAGCCCCAGTAAATCGAATACAATTTAAAACAATAATCCATTCCATGACTTCACTTTGAGTCTCAACTGTAAATCTATTACTGAAATAGTTTCGAGAGGAGCAATTCCTCTCACCATCAGATATAATTAATAACTAACTCAAATACAGAATTTTGCTAGGGCAGAGTCGCATATTGGGGAGAGTTTTTTTGATTATTAACAGGAACAAGCCTGGGATCAGAAATGTGTTTTGGAATGTGATATTATTTATAAGTTTATCAGAATTTTAATTCTTTAGGATACTGATGGTTTCCAAATTTTTCACTATCAATCCTGTATGAGAAACCAAGTGCAGTAGTTGTAATTTGTGACTATCGAAAGAATGATTGTTATCAATTATATAATTAGCGAATTCCAGTAAGTTATTATTGTTTAGGCAACGATTCTGTTCTTTTACTATCATATTTAAGTTTCTCGCGGTTTGGCCTATATATTTATAATCATAATCTTTGCAAGTTATTTACTTAAGTAAACACTTCGAAAAAAAAATTTACTTCTTAATTCTAAGACGAAAATACGTTTTATCAATTTGATATATTTCTTTACAATGGACTGTATATAAAAACTAACTTTCTAAAATGAGTATTACCCCACCACTGCTTTGATTACCCCACATCTGCTCTGATTGCGTGATTACATGACATTATGGAGCGAATATATAATTTTTAATAATTTAACTTAAAGAATCCATAGCAATTCATGTGATGAACATTCTAAATTCTTACTGATTCTTACTGACCGGTGCATTGTCAGTGAAGAATAATAAAATTCTTTACAAAATCTTCCCTAAGAGCTTTATTTTAATGTAATACAATTGTAAAGAAATAAATATAATTTAACCTTCTGAATTCTACATTAATAATTGAAGCTGCAGTTGACCAATCTGCATCTGGACTACAGCATTTCCCGATGTTTATGCATACTGGATGATGTGCCCAGGAATCCCTCCACCAATCAACAATTTTCAGTCCTGTTATAATCGGGATGGCCAGAGCCGTTGTTAAATATAATCGCCACCAAAAAGAAGAAGGGGCGTCAAAAAATAATGTGAGAAACCCGGACTCGTTAAAAAATAGTCCGATTATATATCCCAAAGGTAAATATGAATGGACGAAAAGAGTAACAATGATTCTTATCATATGGTATTCGACAAACTTTTCGCCTTCAGAGCCCAATAATTTTGAAAACATTCCAGGAATTGTTAAACCTGCAGTGACAAATTCTACCGGTGGATATACGAGTAGAAAGGAGAATAAAAGATAAAACAATGTATAAAAAAACATTTTGCCATTTGATTGAAATGAAATCTAAGGACACGATTAAAGTACACTTTGTAACCAATAAAATAAATTTATTTTGACACATTTGACATATGAAATTAAAGCTGCCATACGTCAAAATTATATGTGATTAATGCGGGGCATATTTGAATATTGTCTAACCGTAGAGTCTGTTCACTTTAGGACAGCCACTTGCATTAGTGTGAGTTATACCCTCTGTAACCCGTAAATTGTGTAGTGTATTCCTTTTTCAAAGCAACTCCATTGGCCGCTTCAGTAACACTCTGACCGACGAGTGGAGCGGTCGTTTCTTTGTTTAATATTTTTTTGCTTAAAGATACTGTGACCACAAAATCGCGAATATATCTAAGTTAGGAAAAGGAAAATAACTTTCAGGTCAAGCAAAGGAGATAGTTTTAAATATATATATATATATAATATATATATATATATATAAATATCTCGAAGAATTGTATAAAACCAGCAAATTAGAATTATAAAAAACTCGAACCTGAACCGCGCGCTGATTGAGGTGTCACACTCAAGCGCCTGAGCCTCATTAGCGGCTAGTCATTATCAGTGTTGTAATTACAGACTATTTCTAGCGAATTACGAACAGACTGACATTAAATACTATACGCGTCTTATCAAGGAAGCACTAGAAATCTACAAGCACCCGATATATATTAATAGAGATGATGGTCTCAAAATAAAAACATCTTGGTATCCGGCGCTTCAAAGTTATTCTCGTCGCAGACTCCGCAGAGATAGTGATCAGACAACAGATGAATCATACACACAACACAATACAACACATCATGACTTCGGCACGGTATTTCAAGCCAATACTTAACCACAACACCAACATTCAAGACAACACATCAGCCCTGATGATGGACCCTGCAATGGGATCCGAAACGTCGGCCCGAAAGGTCGTAACAACACGGCATAATACCCCAGTAAACATAAACTTGAAGATTCTGAGTGGCCGTGAAAACCTAAGAACATTCTTATATAAATCCAGTTTTAAAAAAGGTAACCACTCCGACACAACGAATTATAGACCTATTTGCATCCAATCCACTATACCAAAAAAATTAGAACTCTTATTGTTAAATAGAATTAAAATATACCTATTTAGCATCATATCACCTCTACAACATGGATTTATGCCTAACAGATCAACTCAAACTATCTTACTCGTCTTACAAGCAGATGTTCTGGATGCCTTCAAATAACATTAACAGCTCGATTGTTGTTACACTGATTTCTCCAAGGCATTCGATCGAGTCTCACATAAAATTCTACTTGATAAACTAAAAGACTTGATGTTTCAGAAAACTTGAAAGCATGGCTAGAGAGTTATTTGCACAACAACCAAATTGTTCCGGATGGGAACACCTTTTTTATGCGGCTCAGTAGTCTTCGCTGGTGGGGCAGAGATCGCCACCAGAATTTGCAGTGAAGCTCGTAGTCCGTGGATATGCCAGAAGTCAAACGCCGAAGTAGTGCTTTTATCGTATTAAAGTCGAAGAAAAAATCCGAAGCGAAGTCCAAGTCAGAAAGCAGTGGTCACAAAAATCCAAGAAAGCAGAGTCCAAAGTAGGTGAGCAGGGTCAGAAAGAAAAGGCAGCAAGAAGATTGTCCAAATAGCGGTTCTCGTACCGACGCGGGTGGCGTATCTGTGGTACCCGCTCAAAAAATGCATTTTATTTATACCAAATTCAAAATTTCACAAGATTGCGTCATAGCATATTACAGAAACCAATGAGATTGCGTAATTCTGGGAAGGCGCCGCAGCGCTCCCAGCGGCCGAGCGGTGAACTACGTCATTCGCGGTTGCACAATTTCACCGCGCGGCAGATTTCATATGACAGATACAAATTAATTCATAAAAAATGCATTTTAGCTCCCAAGAGACTAATACTGTGTTATTTTGTAATAACAGACCTAGCAGATGATAATAACACAGTTATTTGGACGGGCTGGGTCATACAAGGCCCAAAAAACTAAAATTAAATTCGCCACAAACGGCTCAAATTTTCAAAAATTCATAAAAAAATCAAAAACAGCAGTTTTACAAGTTTTGCTATGACAAATGTAATTTGCGCATGCAAGCGCTCATTTTAACAGTAATTCCAAATATTTCAGGTAAATATTTACTGAGTTATAGGCATTCAAAAAAGCGCCAAAAACCAATTTCTTTATTTCACTCTCAGGCGCGCCTATATCATTCCACATGTATAAAAATACATTTTCCAGACAGGCATTCAGATAAGGAATGCAATGACACTACATAAGTAGGAATTCGTCCACGGTAAGCCGCTCTGATTGTCGATAAAAAATTCAACTTTTTAATATTCTCCACGGCGAGCCGTGTGCGCGAGCTTACCGCGACGTGGGCCCGCAAACAGGCGTCTACCGTTTCCAAATCGAGAAAAATACAAAATTTTTCTCACGGTCTTCCAGTACTCATTCATTTCATGATGACCATCTCCACGATGGCGCCCGGTGCAGGCCTTCGGGCCCCCGTGGAGGGTATCCCATATACGCATCTCAGACGGGGGCTCGGAATTGAGTACTAGGCGTTAGAAGTTATAGCCGGTCAGGTAAGTTTGTAAAATCTCTGAATATTCAAAAAACATTTATTTGCCCGTCGGCGGATTCAACGGCGGAAAGAAAGAGACGAGACCCTCTGCAGCGAGACTCGTCTCCCGTGTTGGCGAATATTGCGTGCCACACTCATGCCCATTTAGTGTTGGCGAACATCGCGGGTACCGCGTGCCACACACATACTTTACTTTGGGGCGTTACATCGCGGAAGAATCCCTTCGGCTCAAACTTCTAACCTTTGTCCACGCACCAATAGGTGCCAAATAAAAAATTATTTATTTCCATTTTATTCATAAAAATTCATAAAATTCCAATACATTTTTCTCATCAGAGATTCAACACATGACAATATTGCATACAAAAAAGGGCGCCAAGCGCTGCTTCTTACAAGGCATCAACATATTTTTAAAATATTTTCATAACATATACAAATTCCACACATATTTGTATCGACACTTGTACAGTCTGTCAAGAAAGTCTTGACAAATAATTGAGGGCGCTGCTATCGTTCACATGGTAACACTATTTAAAGATTGACTGTGTTAAAGTAAAACACTGTAAGCGAAAAATTTTTCGTAATTATTTTTTTGTTCCTTTAAAATGATTTTTTATCAACCTATAAGACACAAAAGTGTTACATACTTTACTTATTTTTACTTCCAGACATAAAAAACTTCCAGCAAATTATAAATATTAGAACATACACTAGTATGGCTGTCTGTATCCGACTGAGGTCATGTCATCTGGTGTGATTTTATATAATAATATAATTAAATGAAATAAATTGATTAAGGGAAAAATAAAAGAGATATAATTATTGTAATATAAAAGAATTTAATAAAAACATTAAGTTAAAAAAACACAGTATAGAAAAAATATTACTACTTTCTATTCCATTAATACTGCTCTATTCGAAGAGCATTTTTTGTATGAAAATCCTATGCTGATTAAAATTTTTCGCAAAAGTTCATGGCTTCCTTCAAAATTTAAATCGCTCCATACAACTTGCAATAAACTTCTCAAAGTGGGCACCTCTTTTTTTACTGTATAAAAAATGCACTTTTTGCCTTATGGCACAGATGTCAAAATCATCCAATTCTTTTTTGGTCGCTCTTTCCTGTGTTTACCCGGTGTTGTAAATTTGCCTCGGGTTGTATTTCCCTCCTTGACAATTCTTCTTACATAACTCAGGATGTGCCTGAAAAAAAAAACATTGAAATTCATGAGCAACACATTAATTTATTTTTCTAGAATCAGTTTCAGAGTTACTCAGTTTAGCTACTTATCACACTGCGAATGAGCTGATGCTAATGTTCGGCAATATATTTTTGTATTTTAAGTATATTAAATAGATTAGATATGAAAAAAGGAGAAAATTGAAAAGTAATATTATGTCGTAGTAGTGATACGCTTCGTCTAACCTAAATGGCGCTTACCGTGTTTTGTTCCTTGACCGTCACTACAATCTGTCATCTGTCATTTATTAGATACATTAGAAACAAATTAAATACCCTAGAATGTAGTCTAATAGACTTGTTATACATTTAAATGTTAAAATTAATCAAGAAAAAATAATTTAAAGTATAATGAACACAGTACTTACCAGTCATTTGAGATCTTCGCTCGAAAACATTATTGATGTCACATGATAGCTTTCCGGCTTCAGACTCCGCCAAACAATGCGTATACACACTAAAAATTATCCGCCTAGATCCACTACGAATTGTTTTACTCATATTATTGTTTTTAAAGACTTTCAACGTTAAAAAATATTAAAAACAAAGAATCCACCACTTCTTAAATTAACCTCAACCCAAAACAACACAAGAAAATGACAAGAATGACGGAACTGCTAGTATTGCCAGTAAAATAATTTTTTGTTTCTCAGTTTACCCACGATCAAGACTTTATTGACAGACTGTAGCTGGAAATAACATCGGCAGCCAAACAGGCTGCATTTTTCATATTCATTCAACAAAGGGCCAATCTCCGGGCTAGTGTCCGGGCGATGTTGTTCTACAGCTGGTTGGAAGCAGTATGCGCGCGCAGCCCCCTTCCAGTCGCGGCAACAGCCGCTGGGCACTGACTTGCGCGCGCTCCGAGCGGCAACCCGATTTTCAGTAGCGGCATACACGCCTCGTCTCCAATGCAATTTTCTGTATGTAGCGGCTGATTTATTTTGGACACGCGCCGCTCATAGTGGTCATGTTATGTTCTCATTTTTTACATGGCTCAACCCTGTCCGTTCCACAAATGATTGTCAGGATAGCTGTTTTGGAGTCTGATCACTTTTGTGCTGTTAGTGGGGTACCACAAGGCTCCTACCTAGGTCCTATATTGTTCTCCATTTTCATCAATGAAGTAATCCCCGTACTATTGTCATCGGGTGTTAGGTATTTGCTTTTCGCGGACGATATGAAACTCTATAGGGTAATTGAAACAGTCCAGGACTGCAAACTTTTGCAGTGTGCACTGGACACTTTACAGAAATGGAGTGAAGTCAATAACCTATCTTTAAATGTCCCCAAATGTCAAGTGATGAGATTTTCCCGCACCCGAACAGTAGTACACTATGATTACAAAATTGATGGAAAAGTTTTGAGTGTGGTAGATGAAATAAGAGATTTAGGCATAATTGTTGACAAAATGTTTTCTTTAGTCCCCATATTAACTCAACAGTTGATAGAGGATTAAGAACTTTAGGTTTCTTACTTAGGTTAAGCAAAGATTTCAAGAAAATTGAAACATTCTTATTATTATTTAAGACCCTGATTCGACCAATACTAGAACTTAATACAGTTGTATGGAGCCCTCATTATACACATCACATGAGTAATATAGAGAACTAGCTGTTCATACCCGGCGTTGCACGGGTTAAGGATTAAGTTTGTGTGGGTAAACAAAGGTTCGATTCGGACGGTATAGATTAACATCGAAAATATATCAGGGAGAGGGGAAAGGGTAAAGAATAGGGGGAAAATGTCGCCTATGTTACCCACCGAGTCCTAAAGAATTAGTTTCCAAATTTTGAGTCTGATCGGTCGAAAGGTACAGATTTGCATCGAAAATATGTCAGGGGGAGGATATGAGAATAGGGAGGAAATATCGCAAATGTTACCCGCTGAGTCCTAAAGAATAATTTTTCAAAATTTGAGTCCGATCGGTCAAATACAGATTTGCATCTAAAATATGTCAGGGAGAGGGGAAGGGATATGAGAATAGGGGGGAAATGTTGCCTATGTTACCCGTCGGGTCCCAAACCATAAGTATTCAAAATTTGAATCGAATCGGACGAACGGTTTGGATTTGTATAGAGAACAGACAGACAGACAGACAGACATTGAGTTTTATAGGTATAGAAGTCCAAAATAAGTTTCTTAGATTTATCAATTATAAACTTAACAAAAGGTTGATGGGCCGGTTGTGGCCGCTACCCCGGTTTTGGCCATTTGGACATTCAAAGGTGTATAAATAAAGCAACGAAAATAGATTGTTGTTTTATTTATGCCGATCAATTCTTTAAACTGTGTTTTGTTTTGATAAATAACAGCTGTACCGCCATTTTCTTTCTTTGAGTAACGGGTGAACTTCTTGGTGACATTCGTTAAAAATGATTAAATTCTTAGCAAAAACGATAAGGGCCCGTGGATGAGTAATGTGAAAATAACTTTTTAATCACTTATGTTTGTGTTCATGAATCAATTTAACCTATTGAATAAAAGTCCTAGGAACATTGTTTGAAGGTTATTTCATAATTTAGATTATTTCTTAGAAGATAAATGCCACATGGCCGCAATTGGCACAGCAATCTTAGTTGTGTTCTAGTTTTGGCCATGGACGTGGTCACAACTGGCTCACATAGTGCGGTAGTTTTGGCCACCTTTTTTGAAAAACATAATTAAATAGGTATTTACGATGATATCCCACTTATAATAATTTCGTTGTCTGTCTGTTCGTTCATCCGTCCGTCCGCGTAACTTCGTGTAACGTCCGTAACTTTTTTATAGTAAATTTTTTTTTTGAAAAAAAAAATTTCTTAAAAACTTTTTTCAAACATTTTTATTTTAGAAAATTTTTTAATTTTTTATTTTTATTTTTTTTAACCGAATTGAACTAACATGTAAAAGTAAAAATGGGTTACGGCTAGTTCGATTATTAAAACCATGGCCATAAAAAGAAGTCAACAAGTTAACTTTCCTGGAGTACCTACCTGGAAAGTAAGATTCAACCAGATCTACTAAAATATTTCTAAGATTTTTATCAAAATGTTTTAGATTTGTTCAGTTGTACTGAAGTATCAATGCCACATACAGTAACGATAGCTTTTAAAGATGATAATTCAGTTCAGCAGTTAGGAAGAGTACAATCATCGAATGAGTGGAATTCTTCTAATACACTTTCTCAAAAAGTATGTATCCTCAGTGAGACTCAGTTGTCCTTTGATCCATCAACCATTGATATAAATTCAACTACAACAGTGTGTTCCGTACAGAATACCCAAATTAATAATGCGCAGGTCTCCCGTACTAGACTCGCAGAACAGACCAAAACTGTGCAGCGGTAATCGTAAAAACTCGCTGATAGTGGTGGTTCTGAAATTCACAATAAAGTGAATTTGTGTTTTCCAAATCGTAAGAGTCCAAACGAAGCCAAAATCGAAGTCCAAAACAGTGCGTAGAGCAGTCAGATAAAATGGTCCAGACGGCGTAAACGGCACAGAACGGAATGAATTCTGCACGCCGACGGAAGTTTACTTATACACAACGGTAATACTCCCGGACTACTTCCGGGAGCCAATCACAGAGCATTTTTATTCGGCACTCGCGGACGCGATTTCGCCTAAAAAACGGCTCGGAAAGTTTTATTTACAGAATTCAAAAATTTATTTTAATTATTACACCACCCCCGGGGTTTCCATTACGTCATTTACATGGTAAAATGTCTTGCTTATAGTATGACATAATCGCCTGGACCCACAAGACTGAAGTTAATTTATTATTAAAAAATATATACCGATCGCAGCGGTATTTACAATTAAATTTGTCAAAATTGTAAACTATTGTTTATACATTTTCATCAGTACAATTCATAAAGTACCCATACGGGCGTAACTTATGATAATAGTTTTAGTTATGCACAATGTAATTTCAGTCACTTACAAGCTTTTCAAGTGGCTCTCAAAAAATTAGGTGCGCCATGATAATTTATTTATGTAAAAAACTAACCCATAAAAACCACGTTTTTATTATACTCCCTCTCGCCGCATATACTAGTGGAAACTGGTTTGGCGCTTAACCTACGCATTGGGCTTCGGTCGGGCGACGCTACGAAAGGAGTAATAAATTTCCAAAAATCCAAAATTATACTATAATCAGGTTCCGTGTCTACCACATATGCGTCGGAATCTCTTACTAAGTTGTATGAAAAAAACATTAAAAATTTGAAAAATCCAAAATTATACAATAATTATTATTTTTTCTTAACTAAAATTTGATAGATCTTGATCGTCGCCACGAGTCTACTTGCAAAGTTTCAGCTCGATTGAATCACGAGAAAAGGGTTAAAAATCGATCCAAAGTTTTTTCGTCAAGTAAGCAGACGACACGAATTAAATGAAAGGAAGTAAAAAACTAACCCATAAAAACCAAGTTTTTATTTTACTCCCTTACTTTGTAAATTAAGTTTACCATCATGTAATTAAATAATTGATTGACTGAAAATGAAACATGTCTAGGCAAATATCTATGTCAAAAATCTCTAAAAATATATCTTTATTATTTGATTTCTTCCCAAAAAACTGAAGTGTGTCATCTGTGAACCAATTGTAATAAATTTTCGAAATTCGTAGTGAAGTACCTATTATGCTAACCGACTGAGTAATTCAAATTTTAAATATTCCGTGACGTTATCAAGCCGCCGTTGGTAGTAATCAAACTTTTGTAATGATTCCAATTTGAAAAAACCATTAAAATTTCTAAAAATCCAAAATTATACTATAATTATTTATTTTTTTTAATGAAAATTTGATAGATCTTCTTGATCGTCGCCACGAAATCGTTAAAAATCGATAAAAAACCCATAAAAACCAAGTTTTTACAATACTCCCTTTCTCATTTTCGGTTTTCGTGTCTACCATATGCGTCGGAATCTCCATACAACTTTATGAAAAAACCATTAAAATTTGCAAAATCCAAAATTATACTGTAATTATATATTTTTTAAGGAAAATTGGATAGATCTTCTTGATCGTCGCCACGAGTCTACTTGCAAAGTTTCAGCTCGATTGGATCACGGGAAAAGGGTTAAAAATCGATCCAAAGTTTTTTCGTCAAGCTACCAAGCAGGCAGACGCCACGAGTTAAAAGAAAGGCAGTAAAAAATATGTAAAACAGATAGACTTTCACATAAGGAATACGATAAAAATGGTTTCAAGTCAATCCGACTACTGTAGCGGCCGTAGTGTAGCTTTAAAGTTTTGACTGAAAATTGACCCTTATTGAGTCTTCGCTGTATGGAAGCGACTTCGTAAAAAATGTAAAAAAATTTAATTTTTCCTCTGTGTGATGTTGTTTAGCAAAAATATTATGGTTTGTTACCAATTTTATAGCAAAAACTCCCGTTTATTGTAAATACAAGAAAAACCGGTTTTTGAAAAACCGTATTTTTCAATACAAAAACCGTTTTTCGGTGGCTGTCGCGCCCGTGGCTTTATTAGTGATAAGCCCCGTCGCTAGGCCTAATAAATACTCTCAGTTACCCATAGATTCCTCCGAGATCTGATGAGACCAAGCTTCGTGACTGTCGGATTAATCAGTCTGCAGCCTGATTTTTCCTTTGCATACTAAGTCTCTGTCCTCGGATACATATGTTGAAATATTAAACAATATTTCATAATACAGCCATACAGTTAGCCGTAGGAAATATTTAATAATATTTCCTGTATCTGTCTTTACGCCATACAGTTGGCCGTCACTCGGAAATATTCAACAATATTTCATGAATCTGTCTTTACACCGTACAGTTGGCCACACTCACCACCCCGGTCCATCGCAACAGCGATTTTCTCGTTTAATTATTTAAACATGTTTAAACATGTCACAACCATTTTTTATTTCATAAAATCTCATATATTAATTTGTTCACAAATTTATCAAGGCATAGGCACCGCGTCTTTACGGTTCTGCGTTACGCGTCCTGCTCGGTCGCCCGTGATTAAGATGACGTTACAGGTCCGCCTTGAGCGGCGACCGCAGCGAGCCATGGAGCTCGACAATGCCATCTTCTTCGAAAAGGCCCTTTTCAGGGCCATCATTTGTCCTGTCCGTTACAACAGTGGATCCAATAAATAATGTTCTGCACAAAGTACCAGTTCAAGAAGACTCTTTCCAAAAATAAATTCATTTGCAGCCTCAATATATGAAGTTTAGAATGAATTGTCCACTCAAGCAAAATCATCTGACAATATATGCCTCATAACTATATTTCTGTTGGCTCTACTTCACAAATTATTATTATTACAACCGCAAGGCCGTATATTTGCCTAGTTAATAAAAGTGTAGTCTGGCCAAAGAAAAAAGTAGTAATACTATGCGTAAAAGAGAGTATATTTCTTCTGGCAAGTTCTATAATGGCAGTTAAAGAAGCAGAAATGGAAGACAAGGAAGAGAAAAACAATTAAGAAAAGATAGAATGAAGAAAAAAGCTGGCAGTTTAAACAAAAGAAAAAAAAAACTCTTCTGGTTCATGTCTTCGGCCAAAAAGGTCGTAAAAATACGGCATAATATCCCAGAAGATAAAAACCAAAAGATTCTGAGCAGCTGTGAAAACCTAAGAACATTCTTTAAAAAAACTCAACAAATGAGGAACAGTTGTGGATTTATCAAATCAAGATCTTCGGAAAATGAAGAGTTAGAAAGAAGTCCAAAAGAAGGAGACTACGTATTAGTAAAATTAAAAAATTGTAAAAATATTGTACACTGTCGGAAGACAATGATAATGGTTGTGAAATAACTTATCTCAGGAAAGGTACGAAAAGTACCTGATACATTTGTTATGCCACAAATACCTAATCTGGCATCTGTTGCAGAAAATAGTATTAAAATGATAATGTCATTACCCGCTTCCACAAAAGGGACTAATCTTCTGCGTGCAGTTTTTTGAGATATTCTGCCATATATATATGACCTCTCTGGCCGATGTTTCGGATCTCATTGCAGGGTCCATCATCAGGACTGATGATGGACCCTGCAATGAGATCCGTAACGTCGGCCAGAGAGGTCAGATACACATGGCAGAATACCCCAAATAATTACAAGCAGAAAATTCTTTCTTATCTTTTCAAATTGATCTGTTCTGGTATTGTGTGGCATTAAAAGTTACCTCACTTTTTAGCTATATGCACTATGCACGACAAGATCATAATTATAATAAAACTCATAATTTTCCTATAGTTACTTACCTATTTTGTTTTATTTTTATTCTAAATATGTATTAAGAAACCTTATAAAAACTGAAGTGGCCAGAACTGGCACAATGACATGACCAAAACTAGATAAAAAGTGGCCAGAACTGGCACATTACAAGTTTGATGTTTCTATTTTAAATTATATAAAATTTTACATTTTTTTTCTACATTTTCAAAAGAGTAATGAATGTGCTATATAGGGAAATATAAAAAAATCGTTTCCGACTATTTTTGAGTTTGTAGTGATGCACAGTTGGCAAAAAATATCTTAAAGTGACCAAAGCTGGCCCCTCAACCCTACCTTCAAGTACAGTTGCCGGCAAAATTGAAATTCTTTGACGTAGTGGGGGAATGCGCAGAAGGCAAAATTTGGGTCTCTTTGGTGGAAAGGTATATGCGCAAACTTCCCCCCACTACGCCGTAAAATTTCAAGATATTTGCCGGCTACTGTACATTGATTACAACATTCTTAGATCTTTGAGCTGTCTTGATAAACTAGAGACTAGAAGAATAGTGACGGACTTTTTCTTTTTACACAAACTAATAAATGGTACTATCGACTGTCCTCAACTACTATTACGTATCTGCTTGCGTGTTCCGTCTCGCATAACTAGAAGTCATGTAGGTTTTGCCGTGGAAACTGCAGCTACTAACTACTTCTTTAATTCCCCACTGCAAAGGCTTCCTAGACTAGCAAACAGATACGAGCAACTGGACGTCTATGCCAATAACTGTATATTATTCAAACATATATTAAAAGGTGTATTGAAAGATTACTAGTATTTGTCGAATTGGATTTAAATATTTGTTTAGTATTTGTATGTAAATTTTTTATTATATTATGACTTTCAAAACTTGAGCTATTGCTTTTCACTCTGTATTATTACTTTTTTTATTTTTGAATTTCTATCATATTATGTTTTCCTTATGCTTCTGCGTGTTATATACTTCCTTTTTACTTTATATTATATTTATCTTTATATATTTTTATCTGTATTTTAAGTATTTTCTTTCCGCTTTATGTCATTGTTATGTTTACATGTTATTATTTTTTTCATTAAACTATATGTTATATTAATGTACACTTTACCTATCTGTTGTAAAAGCCCCATAGGGCGTTAATTAATAAATAAATAAAAAAGTAACGCCAACTTTGGATACGTTCATAAATATTTATTTTATGCGTTAGTTCAAATTATCAATCAAGTACGACCGGTTGTTTTTGCGTCCGACAATAGCAAAAAATTAAAAAACTAAGATAGCGCAGCCAGTTTAGAAAATTTATCGCTAGTTCTTGAATCGGTCTGATTCGAGAGGTTTATGGATCGATTCATCACATTGATGTAGTGTTCCAAATCGATCTGAAAAATCAATTATTTTACTCTAAATAGTTTATTTTTCGATTAATCGATTTCAGATCGACATGCCTAGAGAGACCGATCACTAGAAACAACCCGTTTTTGAAAAAAGTTACTAAAAACTCTACCGTGACTTTAATCCAAATATAATCAGGCCTAAGACATTGTATTTTTTAGGAGTGTTTAGTTGACCTTCTCGTAATTGTTTGAAAATTAACAAACTCTTAGTATTTTTTTAAAGCAAGTCATACATAGTGGAACTGGCAGTGGAGCTGTGGTAGGTCTGCTTTTGATTTTTTACTGGGTAGATTATTAGAAAAATGTTATTTTATGCAATTCTTTAGAGTCTACGATACTCTGAATACTCCACATGTGGCTATACCAGCTTTTCTATTACTACAAGTGCATCAGCGCTGGTCGCATTGCCACTTTTTTGAATGAATATTTTTTCATAATCTACCCTGTGTATAAATTTCAACCTCGAACATATCAAATTTACTAGAGAATCAGGCCCAAATTTTTGTCATCGGACCTACCTGCTCCGACACATGCCCCTTTGCACATCAACTTGGTCTTTAATATATCTGACAACAAGAACTTGGTACGAGATTTCATTTGATATTCCGAGCGCAGGAAAGATTTTCTGCACGGTCGAGTAGAATACCCTCAATCTTCGCATCATCAGGTAGGTCAAATAAGAAGAATTTACGGGGCAGGCAGTCAGTGTCATTACTCATCAAGCATCCGTTAGAACCCAAGAATAAAGGTCACTTTAATTTATTTATATAGAATTTAAAGTTCATATGTTTAAAAGCAAAGACAGCAATATTCAAACCATTTTTAAAAATGTTTTGAATGCAGTCACCGAGTACATATTATTTATTTAAAATGTACTAAATTCTAGATTTTATGTATCTATGCCTTCCAAAACCATGTTTCCTATAAATGTGTAGGCTACATTTCCTATAAAATCTCGAATTCAGTACATTTTAAAATAATAATCCTCGGTGACTGCACTCAATATATTTTTAATATTATTCAGCCTTAGCTTTTGTACCTCATATATTTAATAACCCTTTATAAACCCAAATATATATGTATTTTTAGAATTTAGGTAAGTAATATTTTTTAAAAAAAGAGTTTCGTTATAATGAAGTTCCCATGATGAAATTTAAGGATAATTTAGAAGTTTGTGCTCAAAATAAAACAATTATTTTTTAAATTTTCCAACTCCTGAAATATAATGTATTTTTGATATATGTATGTATATAAATAACATCAAAATACACAAGAATTTATTTTATTTCTGATCTAATTTATTATTAATAAATTATTTGTACCTATACAATATATTTTGACATGTAGTGTCTGTCTATTGAATACATAATTCCAAAACCAAAAATTTATTCATTTTTGTAAGAAGACTATTTGATTTTGATATATTTGTGTAATGTGATAAAATATTTTAATATCATTATCAAATTAACATTATTGTCTTAGTAAATACATGACAAATAATGAATTGATGTCGGAGCTTCAAAATTGCAGATAAATCTTAACTATGGATAAAAATAAAAAGCTATTCAAACCATTGACATATTATGTTAAGCAATGTCAATGATGTTAAGGGTTTAAATTTGAATCTGAATTTATTTTATTATATAAATGGAAATTTCTAAATTCTTCTGTTCGGCTATAAAGAAAGAATATTAAAATCAATAAAATTAATGAATAAATTGAAAATAAGTCTCGAAACCAGACTTTCAAATAAATAATAGACATCTAATATGTACCTATATGTAAAAATATATGATCAGAATCAATAAAAAAATTGGATTAAAGGTAATTAACATTTTGCGTACCATTCAAAACTATGTACGTTGGTACACATATATGTATCTTCCTACATAGTAAGTTTTTATTAATGTACTTAGTCTAAAAGCATGGGCTCACTTTAATATCGAAATCAATAATTTGTGTGCTTTTATTGTGTTTTTTAAATAATATATAATAGCTCATTCTTTACGAAACATTTAAGCTAGCAGTTTCACGCAAAAGTTTCCTTAAACTTCAATTATATATTATTGTAGTCGCTAGTGGCTGATATTTTATATAGGTACCTAATAGAAAAAAATATATTTATATAACGTAAACCAAAATTCACGAATACGCTAAATTGTTTATATGTACCTATATGCTTTTACGTGCCTGAAAATGTACTTTAAATATCATTCTAAGGAGGAAGGGAGGGATGGAAGAAATTATCAACATAGCCATGGCGTAAAGGATTCTAAAACCTGCCGACAACAGGTTGTAAGCCCTTTGGCTTCCATCTATTCCTTGCTCCGCGCGGTGGGCCCAGATTTGAGGACTTTTTTTCCCTTTTGGGTGAGACAAATTCATGAATTATTATATTATGTATCTATAATGTTCTATAACTATAAATGTTTTTTAAAATATAAAAGTAACCATAAACTTTAAAACATACTTTGGGCACTCAAAAATTACGATCAATATAAATAAATTAATTAAATATTAGGGCATGTTACTTTATTCATTGTCTCGTTACCATATTCCTAGTTGTAGATTTTCCTGGTTGAATGAATGAATGCCTACTTGTACAGTAAATATCACAGCAATTTTAAAAATTCTACTGCTTCATAGTTAACTTGAGAGTAAAGAATTGTTATTAGACTTTCACGGGCGTCCAAATTCTTCTCATTTTTGTTTCTTAAAAAAAATTAGTTTCTGGGGTATTCTGCATGTTTCTAAAACCTTTCTGGCCGAAGTTTCAGATCCCATTGCAGGGTCCATCATTGAGCGTTCTTTCCTAGACATTTTTTGTTCCATGCATAGAATTATGACTCAATATTATTTATTTGAGTATTTGATTATATATTTAAATAGCATAATTGTTCTTGATAACTTGGCCCTTTACTTTGCGGTTTCCCAACTCATATGGCTTAATATACGATTTGGGAATTTCCACACGCATTGTGAAACAGGAATAACACATTGGAATGTCTTAAGAATGAGAACCAACCATAATAGTCCAAACTAATTATTTTTCATTTGGAAAAAATTGTAATAGTGGAAGAAGGGGCATGTAAGTAACGGAGGCAGGAACGGTGAAAATTTTGGAATTACAGTATAACCAAATTTTTTTATATTAAAATAACCGCATTACAGAAAAATAAAAAAGTAAAATAAATGATGTATCAGGACGCTCCGTTAACCAAAATATTGCAAAATATACCTTTAATTTCGAATTTAAAGGTGCGTCGTGTACGTGGATAAAAATTTGATCGCGTAAAGGATAGTGCTTCTTTGGTGGGTGCGAAGAAGCTATTACTCGTCATCTATTGTATTACCTACCTTTACTACCAAACCTACCAGACACGGGATCAATGTAACATCTATGTAACTGTGTATACATTTAAAAATAGTACATATTTACTGACATAATGTAAAAAATATAGTTTTTAATAATCTTGTATGTTTACGTACATGTCATATTTTTGATACTTGATCACGTATCCAATAATGTTATCCGTACTTTAAACTTATTATAAGGGACATGATTTTTATATTTCTCTCGATTCGACCACAAGGCAAAATGTAAGGCTTCGCGTAAGCTATAATGTTCTATAGGCTTTCTATATAAGTAATACGGAAAACTTTTGTGTACAAAAATGAAAATGTAACAATTATTATCTAAACAATTATTCATATAATATGTACCTATGCAACAATTTCAATACAAGCGTTTTTGGATAATTTTTATACATTTTCTTTTCAAATAATGATTGACAATTTATTAAAATAGTAATAAAAAAACTGACCTTTTTGGTTGTAGGATAAAAATTGAATTTCTTTCTAATTTGATTTTGTTATTTAAAAAAATTGTTTTTGAGGAACTTGAATTGCAAGAATACAGTATAAATTGATTATAGGTACTGTGAGATTGAGCTTATTTATATAAATTTTAAACATTGCACCTGAACATCTCAAATATAAACAAGAGTTGTAAATATTTTAGCACTAGACCACTGAAAACAGTTCTGTTTGAATATGTAGGTGAACAGATGGTGAATGAAATAATAATGAATAGGTCGCACTATAAATAAGTAATTCAAGTGTTATTCAGTTAATCAATCTGTAAATTTGACCCATCATTTTATTATTAATGTTTTACAAAGTTATGCGCAATACAAAAACAAACTAGAAATAATAAATATAAAAATTTGCTGCCTTAATATTTTATATGACCAATCTGTTTTATTATTTATCATTTTTTATGTATTTTAAGCAATTTAACAAATAAAAGGCATTTACATACATATTTCAAAGAGCTTATTCAAATTGTACAATATTCGTACCCGTCATTCCCTTAATATAATACAGGACACATGTGTAGGTATGTATTGATATCTTCTTTGTACGTTAAATAGGTAAGCGAACTGAGCTGAGTACTATGTTTAAAATAAAACAATTTTATTTAAAATTTATCAAATAAAACTACGTATAACAATACAACCAATCGATATTGCAATTGCTTTTACTGGATATCTGCTGACATATGCTGACACAAATAGAGAAATAATTTTAATACAGAATGTCTTCGTAATCTTCAATCAATATGATAATAACATGTTTAGAAAATTAAATAATGCTGTGTATTTGTTTGTATATGGTATGTGGTTGTTTTTTTTTTGTTCGGTATGAATATTTTTTTATAAGCACATTTTTTTCTTTCACTATATTCTAGAACTCCAGAATAAAAATGGATATTGTTTTTCTTCCTTCGTATGATTATAAAACAATATGAGATAATTTTAGATAATATTTAAAGTATCTCTAGATATATCATATTCACACATTTCCTATGAACTTATTTTTAAAAATACTTAATCTATAATTTAAAGGCATCATGGATAATGTTTAAAATGATGGTTAAAGCTACTGACCAGAATTTCCCCAGTTAAATATGCTTTCATAAAGTCGGCTCTACACTACTAGCGAAGTTGGCCGAAGTTAAGCGAATACGATATTGTAGAGGGGTACTTCGTTCTACTTCGGCTCGCCTCGGACGACTTCCGAAAGTTGTCGGTTTTTGCGCCGAGTCAAAGGGCTCGAAGTGACCCGAAGCTCGTGCGAAGTTCTATTCTATCGCGCAACTGAGTCCTCGCAGTGTAGACACATACTTCGGACTTCGGCCGACTTCGCGAGTAGTGTAGTGCCGCCTTAAAGCCATGTATTCACTAGGGGACAAATTGTCCCTCAACAGCACGCGCGGCATAGAGTCGACATGACGTTGCAACGTCGTGCACTGTTCCGCGACCTCGCGCACAACATAGCGCGGCATTTCTACGTGCCGTGGCAACGTTGCCATGCGCACGATACCCGAGCGTACTCACTGCAACATTCCGCGGAGCGTCAGTACCACGTGGTATGTAAACAAGTGAATACGCATGCGCTGCATCTGTCAAGATGACAATGCGGGGAAACGAAATCGTTCTCGAACTCGTCGAGCTGTATCGATCGAAGATTGCATAGAATGTCCGTCCTTCTTTCTCTTTGCAGTAAATAATTTCGCATTCTCCTCTTTTTTCTCCTCTTACTTTTCGATAAACTCATTAACATAAACAGATACGCGGCTATCATCATAACCTCATAGGGCGATATATTTCCGCGACGTCTGGAAAACAATAATTATTTGCAAAAAGGACCTTGTTTTTAATAATATTCAATTTACTACAGTAAAACCTCGTTAATTTGAAATTGCGACCCAAAAAAACATTTCGAATTGCGCGGAACCCCGTTTTCGCCAAATGAGATACCGCAGCTGTCATCCATAACCTCATCGGATGACATTTCCGCGACAAGATATGTGAGTCCCGGTGTGTACACGTCAAATGACCGCGTCATTGTCCCCGAAACATGAGTGTAGATGTTGATGCGACATGTCGAGCGGAATGTTTCGCGATTTGTCCCTTAGTGAATACATGGCTTAATAGTTATGGGCTTCTCTACATGATAGCGTTATTGTACTTTAAATATAATTTAGATTAATTTTAATGACTAATAACGAAAAGCAAGCTTATTTATGTGAATTAAAAGTTTGAGATTGATAAAATAATTATTCATTAAAAATACATATGACATCCCTAATTATGTAAGAGCAACATTTTTTATAATATTTAAAATAAAATGAATGCATCAAAAATGTATATCTTTACAAATAATCTATAAAGCTACTCAAGCAAATTTTACACAGCCAAAGGAATTACAATAAAATTATACGTACAGCTATTTTGAGGCACCGGTGAATTATTTAATTATTATGGTATTGTGTATAATAAAAAGGTACCCATATTTAATTCTAATGAAATATATCAAGCGTACTTACATTTTTAAATTATGATACAATATAGTGTGTGCGGATCTCTCAATATTTTTTTGGAATAAGGTAGATTCAGATAATATCTACCAAATTATTTATTTGTTATAAATATGTTTGTAAAAATACAAAATTAAAAAAAATTCAAAAATTATTCTTGATTTCATTATTTTAAGTGCTTGAACACTTATAGGTAATACGGTTAATTGTAATTATTTATTTTTTCGTGAAACATCTATTAAAAATGTATGTTCTAACTGGTCATCAACCATAACAATACCTACACATACAAGCTATTTGCTTTGTTAACATTACGTTATTATAATTCCACACAAAGCTTGTGAGATTTTTGTGAATTAACATGAACACACACATTTTTAATTAAAGGATTTATTTAAAGAAGTCTTCTTCTTAAATAGACCTTGGAAGAAAGATTTGCATTTTTTTTATAGTTCCATTTCAAGTTTCATTATATTGATCTTAAATCATTTTTGATGTATAATATAAACAATTTTCAAAATGTTGTAGGTCAATGATTTTAATAGATTAGAAATTGTTTTTTGATTTCCATAATCTGTTGTGATATTCGAGGCTATTTATTTCCAAGCATAAACAGCACGATTTTGAAATATTTCTACATAGGTATAATTAGCAGGTTTAATTTGAATACACATAAAATTTAACCCGGTGGTAGCACACGCGCAGTAGATATTATTTTTGACCCTGGACAACATGCGCTTAGTACTGTAATAACACAAGTCGGAATGTGAATATGTACGTGTATTATTTCTGAACTCAGCCAAGGCCCCCCAGGGCTGTAGAGCTTATGATGACGATGATGAATATGTATTTTTCATTATAATTTTAATTTACATGGCGTTAACATCACAAGCAAGCGATAATAACATTTCTAATAATTTCGGTAATAACATTCATGATTCCCGTGTGTTACAATTTTGTAATCCATAATTTTTGTTTGTCAAAAAAAAATTATTTCAGAAAATATAAAAATTCTTTGTTGTTAAAATCAGCGTTAATGTTAAAATGAATTAATTTTAAAGTATATTTTTAATATACCTTATATTATAAAAATGTATTTTGCACATCTTAAATAACATCAAAATATTGGATAATTACTACTCAACTATCATTTACAGAACTTGTTTCGTTGTTACAATTCACAGCCATTTACCAAAATACACTACAAAAGATAAGGTAAAAAAATATTTGATCAATGTGAATTTTGCTTGAAAATAAAGATTATTCTTCACTCACATGTCTGGTCGTTTTATAGAATGGCAGGTACATCAAATAGATCAATAAAAATCAGTCTGTCGATATTTATTTGTGTAGGAAAGACCAATGAATTTATGGGAAAGAATTATTTTAAGAACAAAATGTTCCAAAGATTAGCCTAAAAAATTAATTGATTACATCGCTGTACTCTTTTAAATAAATTTTTGAATTTTTTTAAAAACTTTCATCAAAATATCGCGACTAAAATAAATAAATAAACTACTAAAAGTGTATATACATTGAGTCATAAAGGAAACATCCATATCTTTTAATAAATATAGATATAACAATTATAAAATGCTCTATTCCTGAAATAATAACAAAAACAAAAGATGTTTCTTTAGTGTAATATACCTATAACTTAGGAATAACATTGATCGTTCAGTAGATTTTTTTTTATTATCCTAAATTTGTTTTCTCATACGCAATAAATAAAACAGTTTTCAAATAAAACTTTGAGTACATTGCTGAAATTCAGAATGAAACGTATACTTTCAGTTTCAATAGGTATTGTCCTTGACTGAAAATGATATGTGTGCCACCGGGCTAAAATTCTTCGTAAAACTATAATTTCAAGCGACTGATAATATTAAGCCTCGCGGTGCATTTCTGTGGCCTTAAAAGTCAATTTTCTATCACATCTTTCCATTTTATAAAAACATTTTGTCCTGTCCTTGACACTTACTAGGTTGATCTTCATTTATGATTTTTGTACCCACTGCTAAAATACTCTCTTTTCTCAATTAATTTACAATATATTCTGCCTTTTTTATACAGTTTTCAAATAAATTCAGTCTGTTAAATTACAGCAACCATTTATTATCAAAAATGCGATTATCCCATCAACCTAGATTTGAGCAGTTATTATATGTTCTTCACATCCCAAGAGGCGTTACGCAACCATCTTGGTCTTGAGCAGCAGTACTGGCCAGTACAGGATGACGAATAGCAGAAAGACAGCAGGGAAGATGACCCTGGATAGCTTATCTATTTCCCGCCAAAGGACCTTCTCCTGGCCGGTGTCCTGGTCCAGCCAGGCCACCTGCAGGATACTCTGCCTCCTCTCCACACCGCGGCCCGTGCTGCTGCCAGACGGAGAAACCACCTCCACCTTCCTGCAACGCACGCCGGCATTGTCCCAGGCGGCCACGGTGTTACAGCCACCTTTCTCCGTAGAATTTATTCTCTGGAACATACAATAATGTCAATTGTAGGTACATGCTGATTCATTTAAATGGATTCTACTTATGAATATTGTAATATATACTAAATGGGCCATATTTATTAACTCCTAAGTGTCGGTGATGTAACATAGGTCTACATGTCATAGAAAATATGAAATATCTACCTTATTTACAAAAACTAAAATGACACATTTTTTGTAATCATCGAATAGACATTTTCACACCAAAATGACTAAATTAAACTGTTATGAATGTACTGATTTGAAAAAATATTTATTCATTACTCTCGTGTTTTCGGCCAGTGTGTAAAAGAGAGCAGAATATTGCACATCGCAGTTAAAATGAGCAAGAAAGAGCACGACGATACCACACATTTCATGTAGGACAGAGATGGCGGTTGCTTGGGTTTCGGTGAAAGCGAAAACAATATCGAAAAAGTACGGTAGAGTCGCGTAACACCTGTTAGACAAAGACGGACTGCAGGCAACTGAGGCGACCTGACGACCGCGTCGTTGAATTCAGTTGGTAATGATACGTCAGCGTGAGCATATGCAAATTTGATATGCCATGATTTTATTACAATTTACTAAAATAATTCAAATATGTATGTTTATCTTACATAATTATATAAAGGGACCTTTAAAAAGTCTTATCTGTATCGTATATATGTATATTTTATCACAAATTAAAAACTATGCCGATTTTTAATCAGGTAAAGTTGTGTTACATCACCGTTCCCGAAGGTATTTTTTGCAGTCTTTTAAGAGTTAACACTATCCACTATTAATTAGTTACTATTCCCATTCATATGAAGTGGTATACACCCATATCTTACGAAAATAATATTTCTAATCAGAAACCTATTAGACTTACACATAAATATATATTCAAGAACACATTCATATTTGTGAAATTGTAATTTTTCAGAACAAAGTTCTGTGAAATATTTAATAACCAAATTAATTAATCAATTAGAAAGACATACAGAAAAATCTAATTCACGAAAAAATATTAGGTTACTACTGGGATTCGAACCCAGGTCACCTCCTTTCTGGGGCCGGTGCTCTGACCACTAAGCTATAGCAACCCTCTATGTTTCCGTGAATATATCGTCCTTATATGTAGTTCTTATTTTTATTAATTGATTAATTTTTATTTTTGTCCATAGAGCAATCCACTTTTTTGATACGGTAGTTGAAATTACTTTGCAATGCCACCGCTAGATGGACGCCATGATTAATTGAATAATTCATTTTTATTTGGACATACATTTATACAACAGATATTATATATTCAAGAACACATTCATATTTGTGAAGTTGTAATTTTTCAGAACAAAGTTACAACTTCACAAATATGAATGTGTTCTTGAATATATAATATCTGTTGTATAAATGTATGTCCAAATAAAAATGAATTATTCAATTAATCATGGCGTCCATCTAGCGGTGGCATTGCAAAGTAATTTCAACTACCGTATCAAAAAAGTGGATTACTCTATGGACAAAAATAAAAATTAATCAACTAATAAAAATAAGAACTACATATAAGGACGATATATTCACGGAAACATAGAGGGTTGCTATAGCTTAGTGGTCAGAGCACCGTCCCCGGAAAGAAGGTGACCTGGGTTCGAATCCCAGTAGTAACCTAATATTTTTTCGTGAATTAGATTTTTCTGTATCTCTTTCTAATTGATTAATTAATTAATTTGGTTATTAAATACACATAAATATTCAGAAATTTATTATATTCCTGACTTGGGGTTTCCTCAAACATGAAATCTGATATACCGCCCTGTGATCTGGACATACCTACATATATATGTATTTCAACCACTTGTTATTTATATTATACACAGAAACACAAAATCTCACACCATTTTAAAGATAATACTTATAGTCTGGGAGCTGACCATCGTCAACCCTACGTCATCGAGTACCAGGATGGGACTTGTCTAGGGTGGTGCCCTGCAGGATGAATATTAAAAAAAAACAGGGTTGCCTGGGATCATCCTGGAGCGTTTTGCGTAATCGATAAATAATGACACCTATTTTTGGGTAAAAATTACGTCATCGAGTACCAAAATGAGACCCGGCACATTCGATGCCCTGCATCGAGTACGACAAAAGAAAACAGGGTTGCCACCTTCTACCCTGGCACTTTCTAAAATCGGCCAGATTTTAGGGAGGTGAAAAATAGGCAAAATTACGTCATCGAGTACCAGTATGAAATTAACGCCATTTGATTGTCCTAATAATCCATGTCATAAAAATATACTGTTGCCTGCTCTCAGCTTGGAGCATTTCCTAGTTGGCCAAGTTTTATATCTCAATCGAACTGTTTTATTCTTCTATGTTTTCCTGAATTTAAAGGAATTTTCGGAAAACATGCATGTTGATGGTTCCACTACACTATCGACAATTGGTTCAAGAAACAGGTGGATGACTTCTCAACCGAGGGTTTAAGCTTATCTCTTGGTCTCAAGAATACTTGCGTGTTCGCGAGGATTACATTCAAAAGTAATTAAGACATATATTTATAAAGAACTAGCAGTCAAGCAATTGACCTTTGCCGATTGCTTACTTACGACCTTTACGATTGGCCCTACGGGCGGCTATACTGGCCGCTGGGTGGCCATTAGCGCCCGCAATGCTGCCATTAGCGCCCGCAACGTGTTGGTGTCCGCAACTGGCTATCAACTCTACGATTGCTATTGCCCATCTATTAGTGTCTGCGATTAGCTATCGCCTATTACCAGCTGCTTTTCATACGATTTGGTTATTTTTTGAAACTGGTAATGGCAAAACCACGCACTGCATACTGCGTTTTTGAATCAATCGTAATATAGATGACACTTCGCTGTGTGTGCGTTAGAGTTTGTCACATTTCCAACCATATACAATTCAATTTAACTTACATATTTTGGTGACTATTTAAAAATTGATTTAAAACCTGAAAATGTAAGAAAGAGGTAAATTTCCATAGAAAATTATTAACAAATTATTTTTACTCAGTTCTCCTCTCCTTGCTGTTAGCTTTTTAAAATTGTTATTATTAATATTAGCGGAATGTTTTCCTCTAAGAAAATTAATCATTTTTTGCGGCACCTTCATACAATTTTTATACCTACGGTTAGACTCTTGTCCCAAGTGAATTTAAAAAACTGTTGAAAAATTTAATGTGTTAGGTAAGTATACTATTAAATTGTATTAAATACTTTTTTCTTCCGAAAACAGTTACTTACCTACATAAGAACAAAAAAAATCGTGTTAATCACTATTAATATGGCAATTCTGAGAAACATTTGACCCGGCCGCATAACATTATTTTTTGTATAGAATTTTTCCAACGTAATTTGAATCACATGTATGAGACATGTAAGTAATTATAATTATTATACTTTTGTAACCATCCCTAGTGACTAGCACTCGCGAGACTCTCCAAGCAGTCAAAGTTTTAAGAGAACCTAATAAATACAAAAATTAATAAAATGTCGATTCTTATGAATGCTCACAACCCTTTTATCTTTGTTTACATTTTATAGCTTTCTGATTGATTGAATTCATTGATTCCAAGCCTGTGTCATACTTACGTAATAACGTCAAAATTGACGACGTTACAATATTATACAATGACATTCAAGATAGAAAAATAGCAATATTGTTATTTTCAGAATACCATAGTACATTTTTTTAAAGTACCGATACACATGCTTATTTTTGAGCATGCTCATTAACATGCTCAAAACTAGCATGTTAAACTGTTCACATTTTCTCTTTATTATTATGCTTCTTACTGGCATGCTCTTGTCATATAATAGAGACGTTCTTGTTCAAAATGGAAACTTTGCAAACTGAAATAGGAAATTCAAGTGAACCAATAATAAATCAAAACAGTTCCCGAGTTTCCATCCGCACATTTTTGATTTTAATTTTTATAATTTTTATTGTAAGATTTGAATCATTCACGTCATTTAATAAAGTTTCATAAACGTTATTTCTTGCTATATTATTTTTACACATCGGTGACCGAGTTTTCGTGATTCCTATAATAAGTCACGAAAAGTAATGTTTTGTCATCTCCCCATTGCGCCATATTTGTTTCATCTGTCGCGGACTGAGAAGATAGGTACTAGCCGCGAATGACATTGCTCATGAATGAGCATGCTTAAAATAAGCAAGCTAATAACCAGCAAGTATATAGGTACAGTTGTTAGAGCATGCTAGTTTTGCATGTGTATCAGTCTACGTTGTTTTTTTACGTCGCCATGCGAAACGGACGGATAGGATTGTACTTTACCATAGTTAACTATCTTACCATTCCGTTTCCATCGTCCTCTTTTGCTGGTGCCTCGAAATATATTCGTATGCATAAGTATACGAGTATATTGCATCGTATAACCCTTCTTCTTCATATGGTAAAAGTACGTATATCATCTTCATGAATATATAAACATCAATCTTATAAGTACAATAGTGTTCAATACTTATTCCTAGAATACATTAAGGACATCGCCTTGAGTTACCCCACCTACACATGATTCTGGACAGCTTTATATATTAAAGAAATACATAAATATTAATGCTCTCCTCATTCGTTCGTTCTACATGACCAAATTATCTAAGCGACTCTTTTTTAATTTTATTTATTGTTCTGAAATCAGCCATACATTAATTACCTACCTTTAGCTTTACATTTATTTAAAAATAAAATATGCATGTATAAGTACCTAAATTTACACAACGGAATAAAATTTCACAAACTCACCACGGGGATTATTCGTGGCATGCCCTCCTGCGACTTTTTCTTGTTTATTTGGTATTGAACATCTAGAACTTTGACGACGACAAATTCTCCAAGAGCTGCAAATACGAACACCATGCAACCTGCCATCCACAAATCCAAGGCCTGTTGGAAAATGAATGCTGGATTAAATTTAAAAGTCTTAACCGTTATGTTACTACCCGGAATTTTTCACACTAGTTACTACCCAGGGTACCTGGGTACTCTACCTGGATGGATGTTCCCCCTTGCATTATTTTGTTTTGTGTATGACAAATCGATATTTAGATAATGGTCAAATAGCTTCCTAGAAGGTCACTGCTTCTCATAACGATATATGTATCCCTTTATACCTGATTTTTATCAGTTCACTTGACATTTACTAGTACATTTTGACTGAATTTTTCATTTATATCTTCAATTCTGTCTACATCTGAGTAAAGTGCAGATATGTCTCATGTGCAATTTATTTTTATATGTTTATAACAGTTAAAATTTATTATATGGTCAATATTATATTACAGTTATAATTTATTATGTGTTTATAACGGTTAAGTATTCACTGTTTCAACTTTTTTCAAATTCACTAAACCTGAAGAAATTATAACCATTGGAATATGCGAGATAACTTTGTTGTTTTCTTATTAATATTTTCACGTTCATTCATACCAAAGATGGACATTTATTATAATCTAACATTTTTTGATAGAGCGCTTCTGAAAAAAAAATTGTATACTCGAATTACTGTGTAACAATACGGCTGTAGGTACATAGAATTTTTCGAATGTCGAGAACGAAGATTGAATTCCAGAACGCACTGATCAAAATGAATATTTGAATAAAGAAAATGACGATGACGAATCAGCAGAAGATATGGACGATATTGCATCAAGCGAAAAATAAGATAGTAAAAATACTGTGATCAAGATCATTTCCGGGCTAGCAATGAAATGATATGGCATAAAAATCCACAATGCATAATATCGTTAGGCATAGAAGTGGTCCACGCGGATCAAAAAAGTCATTATCTATTAGTATTACCTACATCCAAATGTATTTTTATACCAGAAATCTTTGATAATATTTTCCGTCACACCAATAAAGAGGCCAGGAAAGTACTCATATATCATTTATGCAACGAACATAATCCTACTTATATGTCACATTGGAAGGATTTGACTTAATTCGTGTTAAATGCATTCGTGGGTATTCTTATAGAATATGGTGCTGATTACCTAGATATAGATCCTATTTTTGATTTGTTAAAATGTAATTTATACCCAGTATCGAGCGTGGAGTTTCTTTGCTTAGATGACGCTAATACGAAGGAACACCAATTGAAGGAAGATAGAGGTGCGTCGATACGTGAAATATGTATGGATGATACTGAATTCAAAACTTTGAACGTGTATAGATCCATAACCAAACTATTACAATCAATGAGCAATTATTTGCATACAGCGAAAATACACGATTTATACAATACATTCCGTTTAAGCCAGCCAAATAAGGGATAAAAATATGGTGGATATGTAATGCAGAAAGTTATTATCATCTTACTGGCTGAATAAACACCGGAAAATCAACACCTGGACGAAAAACTAACCAAGGGGAAAAAATTGGCCGCTCAAAAGCTGTGGACGTAATATTACATTGGACGTTTTTTCATGACTTTTTCTTGGCACAACATATTATTTTATCTTGGAACATGACAATCGTTGAAATATTGAAATAAAATAAAAAGTACATTTATTGCTGCGAAAATGAAGGACACTAAAACTCGAGCCAGTTATTTATTGTTATTTGGATTCCATGGTAATGTTAAAATATGTTCCTTTGTGTCAAAAAACATAAGAAAGTTTACTTTTATCATCTACGTATCATGATGATTTAACGTCTGGACTCAAAATAAACCAAACATGATTCATTTCTACAATAAAATGAAATCTGATGGAGAAATTGATGTCTTTCACTTATTTAGAATATCAATACCGAATGGGTACCCGGGTACCCTGGGTAGTATCAGAGGACTAGACAAGTTTAAAGTCATATAAAATACCTTTTGAAAAATGAAATTACACCAAACTGTACATAAACCCGTTTCAAATACCTCAAATAATGGGGATCCGGACGGAAAAAAGCATCAAGGGTTTATGAATAAAATTATTTTAACTTGAAGTCAGAAATGGACACCCGGGTGCCCGGGTAGTAACATAAGGGTTAATAAACAAAGCGCCGTTCATCAAAGACATTTAATTTTTTAATATGCGCATTATCTTCTTTTCTGTCTCGAACTAACGTGTACCTACTGGAGAAAATTGCATGTCAGTCACAAAGATCGAACTCGACGACAATAGACATGACAAACATTATGGGTTTTTTTCAAATTTTATAATAAAATATTAACTTAATATGTACCTAACAAGTGCCAATAAAATTATTTTAAAAAATTTTCATCTCTTTATTAAAAATTACCCAATTTCTACCTAAATTTTACTCTCCCTGGGTAGAATAATGTAGCATCGGAGCTGCCTTTGGATGGAGATATGGAGGGAACATTCATGCACATGCGTCATTTTATTCCCCGCCCGTAGAAAGCTTCAATCGCTGGTAGTTAGCATTATTCTGTGGTAGTTAGCCTCTCAGTGATGACGTGTCCATTGGTTTGTTAAATGTTGTAGAACGACTTGAGAATTGATATTGCAATAAATTTTGTCAAAGGTTTGACGATACCCAAGCAGAAACCATCCGCAAGTTTCGGGGACGATGCTACGAACATCTCACAGATAAGAGAGTGGTACAACTGCTTCAAAGATGATCGCACATCAGTGGACAATAGGCCCTTAGCTAGCCGAAACAACAATGTGACTAACCAAGTGCATGTTTGATAATGCATGATCGTCATATCCTGTCTGAGAACTTGCAAACGAGGTGAGGTAAGCATCGGATCGGTACATTCAATTTTGACCGAAGACTTAGGCTTGAAGAAGGTGTCAACAAATTTCTCGCTGAAGCTGCCAAAGATAGAGCAGCACCATCATGATAATGCACTCGCCCATTCTTCGCATCTGATTGGCCAAACACAGCCTCACCCTCGTTTCTCAGCAGGCAAACAGGCTCTCTACTTCCCGACATGACTCCATGTAACTTTTGGCTATTCTCCAAGTTAAAAATGCCGCTAAAATTGACTCGATTTGAAACGAGATAACACATTATATGAGATGCTACGGCCCAGCTGAACACCATGTATGAACAAATATAAGTTCCATAAATATTTCCAACAACGCCGGGACAACAATGCTAGCTACTGCGCTGGGAGAAGTATGTGCATTAGCAAGGGGACTACGTTGATGAAGATTAGATTAAGTATAATGTGTTTCCGCTGACCAAAGGTTCAATATTTGTTTAACTTACCTCCCCTCGTGAATCGCGATTAATCATATTTCAGTCTACTTCAGAATACGATTAATCATATTTCAGTCTACTTCAGAATACGATTTATCATATTTCAGTCTACTTCCCGATCCCAGAACTTTTTTCGTTACTGGCCAAAAAACACTCCCTCCCCACCGCGTGCCTCCCTGACCTACCTCAATAGATAGATACATTTTGTATTTAAGTATTAACTATAACTGATGATGAGAGGGACTGCTCCTCTCGAAACTATATTAGTAATCAATAACTCGCTTTGTATGTGTAGTACAGTTTAAATAATAATCATATTTTGAATGAAAAATCTTTTTATTATTTGGAAAAAAAGTGTTTTTTTACCTTTACGTAAGCCACAGGCGGAATATCAGCTCTGAGACCAGTGAACATGGTCACAAGTGTCAACATGCACGTGACCAGTAAAGTCACCCGTCCAGGTATTGCATCCAGATCCAACCAAAAACTGAACCACGATAGCATCACGACCAGGGAAGATGGAGCGAACGTTTGTATAAGATGGTGACCGATCTGTCTCTCAAACCTGAAGTATACCACCAAACGTGAAAAATTTCCTGAAAAATTAAGTATGTTGATTATATATACAGGTGTATATTTTTATTTATAATACTTATCTAATACCCTAAGCTCGGATTTTCCGAGAATCTGAGCTTAGTGTCAAGACAAAACTGATTTCAAATCTTTGTACAGGCCCACCCTAATATAGGTATGGCCATCAAATTTGAATCCTGACAGAGAGGAAGAGTAGGGATCCAGGCTGCGGAGATGAGTTTTCTAACGGGGGAGCGGGAGTCACACCTACAGGGACCACAGGACAGGGTGAAAACCGCCGACATAAGACACACACTCAGTATGCCCCTACTTCTACACATAGAAAAATCACAAATGGCTTGGACATGTGCTAAGAATGCCAGAAGAATGAATACCAAGAAGAATTCTCTTGGCAACCCCGGAAGGAAGATGGTCGGTGAGTCGCCCCAGATTTAGTTGGGAGAAGCAACAAAAAATGTGTATGAAAATAGAATGGGTCTAGAATGGTTGACTCATGCGAAAGCAGCGCAAGACAGAGGGGTATGGAAGCACCTTGTCGAGTCTTTGGGCCCCCGACCCTACTAGAACAAGGGAATGGAGATGATGATGAATATCTCAACATCCTTCTGTGTGTCGTGCGTAGGGAAATCGGAGAGGAATCTGACACTTTCTTTACATTGCAGCCAGAAATCTTCTTCTCATATTGCCGCGCATAACTAAGCATTTTCCTTGCTTAATTCGGTCTAAATAATTAAACAATAACACATCTCCGCAAATGTTTCCCAGTTTTTTAATAAATAATAAATTAATAATTTTATTGTTTCCACTAACTTTTAGTAAGAGTACTGGACCGTGGAGCATACCAATTGGTACTTGTATCACCATTTGGCATCCCATATATTTTGAACATCGCATAGCTTTCAAATATTTTAAGGTATTTAACTGTAACTGGTTGCGGATATTTTATACGAACCATATGTTTTTCCGAGAAACGATTCTCGACATTTCGTTGAATTCTTATTCAACGTCATCAGAAGGACGACCTTTACCCGCGGAGGTCTACCTCCTCTACCTACCTACCTCTAGGGCGGACTGATTAATGCTTCCGAGGGCGTAAATTATACGCACTTTGTTGTGGAGTGTTCACTTCTTCTACGATAGAGGTCGCCGGTGTGCAATATGTACTAGTTACGTCGGCGGATTTTACTTCGACGTCTCTCAAAGGTTGAATCAATGTCGTAAGAACAAAGCGCCAAATACTTGATAGTTTGTAACTGTCATCTCTATTGAAATTGGGATGTTTGTATATTTCAATGGACTCCCTCACTAATCTGGGTATATGGCGCGGTTCTGTTGATAAGATTTTTGTCTTGTCAAATCTGATGAAGTGACAGAGATTCCCTTTGCATGCATGCTCTCAGATTGCCGATATATTGGAGTTGTTGTTTTTAATTGCTCCAATATGTTCCTTCAAGCGTTTAGAGATGTTGCGTCTATGTAGAACGCTCCACAATCGCATGGCACTCTGTATTCACCTGGAGACTCGAACGGTGTGTTATCTTTCACACTACCTAACATACGTGAGATCGAACTATGGGGGCTGAAAACTGTTTTTATATTTAATTTCAGCAACACCCGGCTAATTTTGTCAGTAAGACCTCTGATGTAAGGTAAGTTTGCTTTATTTCTTGGGACATCGAATATATTAGATCGTTTTCGTGATGTCCGTAGGTATGTTCGGAGAGTATCCATTAGCTGTGAGTGCATCCTGCACACACGAGGCAACGAGGCAAAAAAACATACAGTTCGTATAAAATATCCGCAACCAATTACAGTTAAATATGTCTAACCATCGCAATAACAACCTTAACTCTTTAATATTTTAGGGGTTCGGTATCTAATAAGGTGTATTATTTATTTAATATAATATTTATTAAGCTGAAAACTATTCTCCATATTGATCAGTTGTTCATTTTGATTCACCGCGCGAAAAAAACGATTAAAAATTTGCCACTCAAAAATTATATTCCATGTAATAATTAGAAAAATTAGAGGAAACATTGACAGGAGGAAGTGTACTTTTTATTAAATTTGCGAATTGATTACTTATAAGTTACTTACATAATTAGTTTTAATTGGGTGTTTTGAGAATAGAGTTAAGCCCGAGTCTGCTTATTATATAATTACGAACGCGTAAACACTTACAGTGGATCTTATACGAGCGAAGTTGAAGAGAGAGTCGTGGATGAGGCCTTATGGGATGTAGTGATTGAAAGCAATTTCAAAAGGACCCCTTAATTTATTTTACCCCTATATTTTGAAATACCATTTGAACAAAGCCGAGGCCCAAAGTTCTTAGTTTGTTTTGAAAATCAGCCTATCGTAACGGTGCCTACAAACATAAATACCTCATGTGTCTTACCATCCTTTTCCACCATGAATCCGTCCGTCTCCTCCAGCCTCAATGGCTCTCCCATGTGATATTGCAGCAGTTTCAGCTCCGGGTTTATAGTAACACCAGCTTCATTCCATCGTAATCGTACTTTTTGATTAGTATAGGAGACTGAAAATATTCAATGTCAATAAAATTCATAATAGTTCTATCAAAGTTTATAGGATATAAATATGTATTTATGAGAAACATGAAGGGAAGTCTTTTTATAGGATATAAATATGTATTTATATCCTATAAAAAGACTTCCCTTCATGTTTCTCATATAAATAGTTTCCTCTGTGAGACTTTTTGTATCTTAATTAATAAAAGTTATTCACAAACGTTCATTTTTTATTCAAATAATAATTATATATACCTAATATTTTTTTATATGTTATTTTTAATATTTAATAATTATAAAACTCATGAGAACAAGCATCCTAATCTGTTTATGTAATTTAATATCAAATCAAATAAAATAAAATCAAAGCCAATTTATTATTTTTAAAAAACTAACGCACTTTGTATAGGCTACATTGATTGTTTATAACGTCTACAATGACAAATATTACTCAATTAATTATTATGCGTCTGTCTTGACTAACCTAACCTAATCCAACATGAATAAAATAAATTGCCTGTTGGTAAATGCAAAATAATATGAAAATTTTATGGACCTAAACCAGAAAATGGAAGCTAGAGAATCAAAATGAACTATGAGCTCGAACATTTTATTACGCGAGAAACAAATCAAGATTCTGTAGATCCTTAAGGCCACGATGACCATGTTGAAATGTCAGATGACAGGACACCGAAGATCAAGAATAATTGGATACGCCAACAACAATGAAATTGGATATAAGCTAGAGGCAGACCAAGGGAGAGGTAGGCTGACTGCGTGGAAGAGGAATGTAACGGAAGGTACGGACGGTAATGTACGGAAACTGAAGAGTGTTAAAGTGGTTAAAAAAATGGTTAGGGATATGCGTCGTTGAAAAAATAGAAGAGAGAGGTGTGGATGAGGCCTTATGGGATGTAGTGTCGTGGAGGAAAAAGAATATTCATTAGATGTATTAAAAATATCCCTGTCCACTGGACCAAGTATCTTTATAGTGGTAGGCAGTATTTTTCTCGTATGCGTTTTTATTTTGTTCATATTAATTTATTATGTGTTTGGCTTATTTACTTTTTCTTTGAAATGTTTTTAAATATATTTGCACAACTTACAGCTTTCTATATAAATCGGGCAGGATTGTATATCCATGGGATACAGCTGAAACTCCATCTGGCAGGCGATGATGGCGTGCATCCTTGCGGAATATTTCACAGTTTTGTTTTTATACAGAGTGACTGAAGAAAATTTATGAGTGAGTGTTGCGATCTCTGAAATGGAATGTTTCTCCATCAATTACATTTTCATTTTCCTAATAAGAACATCATAAACACGGCCAATTATTCGCACGTCAAGCTATTAAATTAATGTAACTTCGCTACTTGCTACTGAAGGGAGTAGGTCTGACACGCACATGTGCAGACATTTGATATGTTTATATATATATATATATATTATATAAATTACATTTGATATATTTACTTCGGAATTCATCAAAATTAATCATACGCAAACATCTTTAATCATCGGGTGATAATTGAAAAATTGAAAGGCGTGATTACCAGTTATTTTTGAGTTAAGAAAATACGGATCCGGATGCCAGAGGTTATCAAAAAATTCTGATGGAAGTGTGACGTAATCGTCTCCCTCTTCGAATATATCAGTTGGCAGTTGAAGTCTCGATTCTACCCACGTCTGTCGAATGAACATATCCACTCTGAAACATTTTTTTAAATGTCCAATTACTAAAATATATCAACATATGATTAAGATTAAAAAGGTCATGCACATTATTTTAGAGGTATAAAAGCAAAGGCAGCAATATTCCACTCAGGTGTTTCTGAGATGAATGCAAAAAACCTGTCACTACTCAAGGAAATTTCTCTGGAATCTACGAAACCTGCATCTTATTGGAAATAAGTTATAAAAACAATTTCTACCTCAGTTTTCCTTTAATATTTCTGTATAATAAATAAATATTCAACTTTTAAATATGGATATAACGAAACAAAAATCGTATTTAAATAAATATTAAACTTTAAATGTGCTGTGCTTGCTGTCAAATAGTAGATATTGCTGCTTTTGCTCTTTATATAATTGAATATTGCTGTATTTGCTATGATGTTACAATCTAAAATCGACTCATCTCTCACTTCAGTTGAAGCCATTTTGTCACGCGACGCGTCCTTGGTAGTCGATTATTTAAAGTGGATATTGCTGCCTTTGCTTTTTGCACCTTTGCTGTATTTATTTTAATAGTGATTTAAAAACATGATTTTGGAAGGTATAGAGCTATTACTCCTCTTCTTTTAACTCGTAGCGTCTGTTTACTTGATTGACGAAAAAACTTTGGATCGATTTTTAACCCTTTTCCCTCGATCCAATCGAGCTGAAACTTTGCAAGCAGACTCGTGGCGACGATCAAAAAGATCTATTAAATTTTCGTTCAGAACATTTTTTAATTTGTGTGTTATTTTTATACCCCCCATTTATTATACAAAATTTGTACTAAGTTTCCTTATATTTATCTTCCACCTCTTCATAAAGGAGTATAGGTGGTTGAATTTCCTCGATTTAGGTAATATCTTTATCACATCATCAGTCTAGATTTTAATATTTTTTTACATTTTCATTCCGTATAAAATCATCCCACAATGACCAAATTCTCGTAGGTATGTTTCATGACTGCCTACTGTTCATTAGAATCAATTATATATTTATTTACTGAACACGCAAACATATTGATACACTGATTTTTGTTTCGTTATTCTCGTATATTAATTAATATATTTTAAAAATCTACTGAAATGTCTTTAACAGGAATCAGTGAAAAAAGAGTATTGAATATTTTGTCGCATCCGCCATTTTTTTAGGTTAGGTAAAGAAAATAATTAATTTTATAAAAATTGACCTACAATTAAAAATAATTGTTTTGTTGAAGAATATATGTACAGGTATGTCAGTCCACTTCTGCCACTAGCAAGTATTTCATTTCGACAATCCATTCACCTGAAATCCATATCTTCTACGTTGATTGAATTGACATCCACCACATAAATGCTGAACTCTACCGTGACCGGCTGACCCTTTCTCGAGGGCGGGCGAACTTCTGAAACATTATATAAAATCCAGTAACCATGTATTTTTCATTATTGAACCTTCATAATAAATTTAGCTAAAATTTCTGCATGGTTTTAATCATTATTATTTGATTGAAAGCGAATGCATTTTTAATATTCGATATAAATTACTCTCACGATACTCCAACGCTTCATACGTTGGAGTATCGTGAAAGTAAGTTTACGAGATAGACGACATCAAAGTCTTCATTTAAAAATAAAATTAAAAACTCAAACTTCGATATCTTATCTCCTTAACTGTTGACAATTCACCCAAAGTGAAATTAATATTTTCTATTCAAAATGTAATGAAGAAGACTCTCCAGAACTTGTTACTACTAGCTGTGCGATATCCTGCTCACTCGTACTTACGAGTATATCTATACCTATAAAACTCAATGTCTGTCTGCCTGTCTGTCTGTTCTCTATACAAATCCACACCGTTTGTCCGAATCGATTCAAATATTGCATACTTATGCCTTGGGACCCGGCGGGTAATATAGGCAACATTTCCCCCCTATTCTTTTAACCCTTCCCTTCCCCTGATATATTTTCGATGCAAATCAATACCGTTCGACCGGTCGGACACAAAATTTGGAAACTTATTCTTTAGGACCCGGCGGGTAATATATGCGACATTTTCCCTCAATTATTTTACCCCTTCCCTTCCCCCTGATACATTTTCAATGCAAATCTGAACCGTTCAAACGATCGGAAACAAATTTTGGAAACTTATTCTTTAGGACCCGGTGGTTAACATTGGTGACATTTCCCCCTATTCTTTTACCCTTTCCCTTCCCCCTGATATATTTTAGATGCAAATCTATAACGTTCGAATCGAAACTTTGTTTACCCTCACAAATTTATTTTAAACTTAATCCTTAACCCGTGCAACGCCGGGTATGAACAGCTAGTATAGTTTAAAACTAGGCCAGTTTACTTCTTGCTAAACATCACCGTTTGTTTTAAATATTATTTATATTTCTTTTTAGATAGATTCGGTCAGGGGTTCGAACCTCATTTCGGGAGACCAGAAAATTAGTCCTATTTTCATAGCACAAGTATTAAGCTTAGTTTTAAAATAGTACTGACGTGACACCGTATTCCGTATACATATCTCTATTTATTACAATAAAAAAAATATTCACTGCAATGTCTATAGGTAGGTAATCTTAATTGTTTTTTTTTTATTAATGGAACCGATGCCGTATAAATAAATAAATAAATAAATACGATAGTAAAACATAGCAACATAATAAAAAATACGAGAGTAAATATCTAATAACTCCAGTGATTTCCATCCAACCACTTTACCTGTAAATATTTTTTTATGTTTATTTTACAGCGTGTGGGTCTGATTATTCCGCATAAAAATATTTTGAAGGATTTAGTATTTACGATTCAACAGATTTGTACGATAGTAACAAAAGTAGGTACCGGGAATTGTCGCGTACTTAAGCTAACAGCATCAGAGATACGCGGATAGATTTTCATTCTTCGTCTCTTGACAGAATTGGAGTCATTAATCAATATCAAACATCACGTGGATGACTTGCAAATTGATTTATGACTCCGGATAATTCAACAAAGAGACGCGCGTTGCGCTGCGACTGTTCGCTGCTCATTCTTGGATTGACCCCTGAAGCCACAAATCCTAATCAATATAAATAACTTCACATTCATTTGTCCACCAGGTAGGAAATGGATGAAATTTGTTTTAAATAAATAGATATCTATACCGATATAGCTCAATGTCTGTCTATCTGTCTGTTCTCTATACAAATCTACACCGTTTGCCCGATTCTATTCAAATGTTGCATAATAATGCTTTAGGACCCGGCGGGTAACATAGGCAATATTGCCACCCTATTCTCTTACCTCTTCCCCTCTTCCTGACATATTTTCGATGCAAATCTGTACCGTTTGACCGATCGGACTCAAAATTTGGAAACTTATTCTTTAGGACTAAGCAGGTAACATCGGCGACATTTCCCCCCTATTCAACTCTTTCTATCCCATGATATATTTTCGATGCGAATCTGTACCGTTTGACCGATTGGACTCAAAATTGGAACCTTATTCTTTAGGACTCAGCGGGTAACATCGGTGACATTTCACCCTATTCTTTTCCCCCTTTCTCTCCCATGATATATTTTCGATGCAAATCTATACCATACGAATCGAACCTTTGTTTCCAACCACAAATTTATTTTCAACTTAATTCTTAACTCGTGCCACGTACGCCGGTACGAACAGCTAGTCCTTTAATGTTATTTTAAAAATACCTCCATTCCAATTTTAAGATACATGCATTCATAATTATTTTTGTTGGTAAAAGCCTATAATGTCCTTGACTATAATGTCAGTAATTGTTATTTTCTAATTTACACTCAATGGTTGGTAAGTATGGTCTTTGTACTGCATTAAATTATTATTGAACGCGTGGGAATTAATGTATGTAGATACCTGCCCAGGTTGGAAACACAAAGCTCAATTTATTCGTTTGAAAGAATGCGACATGCAGAGAGCAATGAGTAGCTTGTTGGCGTAGTGGTCATGACGCTCACCTAGTGGTCTGGTGATAGTGGTGGTCGGTGGGTTGAGCCCCATTCCAGGACACTAGCAAGTTAATCCTATTTTCATAGCGCAAGCGTAATATATATTTTATTATACAAGCTTATTTTCAGTAGATATTGAGTAATATTTATGTGACGTGCATTCCATGTTCTCATCTCTTTTTAAAAAATAAAAATAATATCTATTCATATGCAGTAATGTGACAAATTTCCAGATGATTATAGAAATATTTTATTCGAAATGTGCGTGTATACATGGCTTACATTATAAAGTGTATACATGGCTTACATTATAAAGTGTGACCCACATGTACACGGCGATAATTATTTTAATATTGAATGTCCTGGTATAGTTTAATTAAATAATTATGCAAGAAAACTGACATTTTAATTTTCAAATGGAACAAAAGCTTTTAAATGTGTATCTTTCTTTATCTACTACAGTTTCCACTTACGGGTAATAATTACAATAACTACTAATATACTAATAACGAGTTACTGTGTAAAATACTAATAACGAGTTACTGTGTAAAAAATCATCGATAAGTATTTGTAGAACTTCGAATATTGCATTGTGGAGTGCCGTAACGCTCACTGAGTGAAAATCTTATATTGTGTAAATTTATATGCGAGTTTAAAAATTATATTGCTGTTAAACAGTCGTGTCATTTTCGTAAAGAATGAATATATTCAAATATACTCGGAGTGATATGATTTTCTGTGTATAAGTAGATATTTGACAGAAATACATTTAAATGCAAGCTGAAAGATATTATCAAATATTATTCTATATTATAAGGGATTATTATTGTCTGCAAAGTATTCTCCAGTCTGTGGAGTGTTGTCGAAGCGTGTCTTCAGCGAGTACAGCAACAAAGGGTTAATAAAGTCTGCAAACGTTCGTCACGTGGCATTCCGCTGACTTTGGTCATTGCATAAGGAGACCAGCTCTTCCTACTTGTTTATTTAGAGACCACGTGGCCAATTTTCTATGCCAGCCTTGTGAGGTGGACAACCTTCAGTACTTAATTTTAAAAACAATCTGATGATAGAATTTAGAAAAGAGTTGGATAGTATAAATTTCAATTCAGATTGAAATTTCATCAAATCAAAAATTGTTTTTCGTGTATTCATTTTGTAGGTCTTTTTCCAACACTTTCATTGTCTTTAAACTATCGCCTTGTTCTTAAACCGGCGTTAAATAATCCATTTTATATTAATTTTTTTAATATCCAACCACAAATTTACTGCCTGAAATATTAAATTTTTAATTGAATTAGAAGAGATACCGGGATTTTGTACGTGATAACTAGTAAACAAAGGAAACAAGGTATCAGAAAAGAATAATTAAAATGTAAAAAAGTATCTAATTAATTTCTAGTATCCTGTTGATTTCACTTGCGTTCTTTGTGTCATTTTTATAACATATCTATCATTTATATTATTATTTTTATACAAACGAATTGCAAATAAGTTTGAGTAATGCGAATTTGTAGTTCAAGTAAAAATATTTGCTTTTGTAAAAAGTATTAAATATTTCCACTTAACTAGGGGAGACTGACGTGATTTGACAAAAATTTAGATTTCCGGTGATAGCTTTCTCAATTTTATAGTTGAGATTGTAAAGAAACATTCTTAGAAAGATTATTTATTTGCTTATTGGTTCTAATATTGGCCTGGTGATAATAAAATAGTGCAAACGAATTATAGAATAACGATAAGTTAATTTTAACAGAACAAGTCCAGTTGTTTTAATCCACATAATACCGAGGTGAATTAAAACAGTGTCCGAGGTCGGTTGAAACATATTTTTTATCCAAAATATTTAACTTATCTATACAATCGTGCTTTTTTCCAGAGGTATGGAAAACAAGTTATATAATTCCAGTTTTTAAAAAAGGTAACCACTCCGACATAACGTTAATTTTAACAGAACAAGTCCAGTTGTTTTAATCCTCATATTACCGAAGTAAATTAAAACAGTGTCCGTGGTGGGGAGACGATGGGGTGATTGCGGACGCGGGGTAAATACGGACTAGCAGATATCTACTCGATCCCTTACTTCCGCGCCCGGCCGCCACGATCACGTGTTACTTTCCGCCATCTTTAGTACCGAGCAAACATTCACGAAAGAAAGCTGTGCAAAATTTTCAAGATAAATAAAATCAAACAATTTTGTGAATTTTGATCTAATTTTTAGTGTTTACTGTTTTGAGTGCTGTGTCTATGAAATAAGTGACAATAAAAAGTAATATTTTCTATTGGTTACCTCGATAATGGAGAATAAATTACACAATAACTTTCGATGATAAATTTTTTTAACCAACAAATAATTGTCGTTGTTATTTTTTAAACTCGTTGGATTTTTTGCGCACAAGCTCCCTGGGGTAAATACGGACGTCCGCAATTACCCCTGACTCGATTATATATCAAAACCTAAGCCAATTTATTGCACATTTTATCATAGTATTTAACCCTGAAAAAATAGATATATTTTTTGAAAATTTGAAAACACTTACAATCAAATAGCAATTTAAATCAGATTCAATCAACAATGTATATGAAACTAGGATTAGTACTGTCGATGGGTAACCCTCTAACACCAAATGTCAACGATAAAATTAAACCTTGGAGAAAAATAATATATGTTGGAAAACTTACAACGGATCTATTAAATTCATGCAAAGACAAAAAGTTCAAACCCGCGTTCTATCCGAAAAATAGTATCAAAAGTTATTTATTAAACAATAAGTCAAAAATCTCCGATGAAAATAAAAGCGGAGTTTATCAACTAAGTTGTGAAGATTGCGACGCGGTTTACATCGGAAAAAGTGGGAGAAAAATAAAGGAAAGGCTTGAAGAGCATAAAAGAGCCGTAAAAAACTTTAGTTTAAATTCAGAAATGGCAGAGCATGCCAGAATGGAGGGACATAAGTTTGATTCGAAATTATTATATGGGTGCAATAAAGGAAGAAAGATGGACATCTTAGAGATTTTAGAAATAAATAAAAATAAAATAAATAATAAAAATATAATTAATATCCAGATACCGCCCATAACCTCCCACTCCTATCCATTCTAACCCCGCCCCCAACCCCCACCACCATTACACCCACCCAATCCCTATAAATTCTGTCTCGAATTATTTTTAATTTAGTTGTAAACGTGTTATTATTGATAATGGGAGAAATCCCGAAAACGTTCTAACAATTCAAAATAAATATAGTGGAATAAAACAGTGTTGTTTACCCTCATTTTTTAAATATTAAAAATGAATTTCCACAATGTTACAAACAAAATACTTGAACATTTATCAAAATAAAAAGCCTTTTAGGAGTGAAATTTTGCTGTACTTGATGAAATATAACACAATTAATACCTAGTTATAAGATCAATCAACAAAAATCACTAATAGCTAGATAATTAAGCATTATGATCACATATGTATATGATCTTTATTACCATTATGGCTGTTGAAGTATTCAAGGAATATGTTTAAACCATCTTCCTGCATCCAAACAGAAGTTTTACCCAACTAAATGCAGCCAATCGGGCCATCGCGAATGAAATAATCTCGAAAACATTTGCAGGGAACGATGAACATTGGAGAAACGTGATTTCCTATAGCGTTTACAGCGAGAGCTACATACTGTAACTAATTTCCTCGGTTATTATTTTATTCTTCAGCCTGTTTCAATCGACTTTTGAATATATTCGTGGCCTCATTTCTCTCCATTGCACGCTGTTCCTGTTGACTCTTTTACATCATCGTCGAATATATCATCGAATCATTGTTTCTGAGTCCTTCTTAATGGTCGTCGTTGCTTTTATGGGTAACGTGACCAGTCCATTCTATATTGTTTTTTTAACATTATAACAAGCCACAAGGCCTAATTACTATAGAAATTCACAAAGATATACTTTGAATCACTAGGAATATTCCCTGGAAGCTATGGAATGCATATATTTAAATTGGAGTTGATGCGTTGTACTATTTCCTTGGTAGCTCTCTCCAGCTCAACAAATGTCTCCATCATCACACGTTGGAATCTACCAATAATGTCAATATCATCCGCATAAACCAAAATCTGACTTGATTTGTAAAATATTGCCCCACGCTTTTATATAACCCCACGTTTGGGTTCCAGATTCTCTTACACACTTCTCCAGAGCGATATTAAAAAGTAGACAGGCTATTTATTGCATCTGCCTGGCAGTGGCCGTGTAGCTCATAAATTGGGTCTGAAGTGTAATTTTGAATCCGAACTCTGCATTGTGATATGGTCATAGTGAACTTTACCATTCGTATAAGTTTATTGGAAATACCTATTAATGCTGTCATACGCAGCTTTAAAGTCGATGAAGAGGTGGTGTGTATCGATACTGTACCTACTCTGGACTTTTTTACAATATTTGTCAAAGAGAGAATATTTGGTCTGTGGTGGATCTTCCTGGGAGAAATCCGCTTTGATAATGGCCTACTAGGCTTTCAGCATATGGTAACAGTCTGGAGAAAAGGATGCTGATAAATACTTTGTACCATGTATTCAGGAGAGTGATTCCTCGATAGTTGGTACATTCCATTGCATCACCTTTCTTAAGTAATGGGCATATAATTCCAGTTCTCTAGTCGTCTGGCATAGTTTCCAGATTCCATACTTTCTCAATGATACTCTGCAATATTGTTGCCAATCCTACTCCACCGCATTTCGCACCAGTGGAATACCGCATTTCGGTAGTTCACTTGGGATTTCATCATAACCCGGAGATTTATTGATCTTAAGACTTTAGGGCAGCTTCAGTTTCTGTTCTGGAGGCTGTATGTTATCATCTTCCTCAGCAAATAAATCATCTTGCTCATTTTCATTTGTGATGTTATTACTCAGGAGGTCCTTAAAGTGCTGGGCCCAACGCATCAGTATTCAACTTTATCGTTCAGTGTTTCGCCATCTTTGTCCTTACATGCAGTTACTCTTGGTTTGTACTCTTTCCGCTGTTGATTTAGTTTCTGATAGAATTTTCTCTCCTTGCGGGTTGAGGTTTTCCAATTCACTGGTCTGTAATAAATTGTTCCCATTCTTTCTTTTTCCTCTTATGGATTCGTTTTTCGTCTCATATTCTCTGTTTATATTCCTCAGACTCGTTAAAGATCAGACATCTCGGAATGTAGAATGACTTTTAAAATCCCTTAATCCTAGTTGCATGTGGCGATTAACTTCATAAGTCTGATTATCATTATAATGTAATAAAAATATAGTAAAATTGTAATGAGTCATTAAAATTTAACAGAAATGTAGTCTCTAAATTGCCGTGGAAGGGTAAATATAACTACAATTCAGATCATCGTGCTATTGTGCATCTAATATTTATTTATTTATTTTCACTTTGATACATGCCGGTAGGAAAAGAAGCCACTCATCTCACTAGGAAGAAACAAGAAATACTACATAAATTTAAAATTATGTTATATTTTTTCTTTATTACGTACTATTTCTTATTGATTCATTTTAAAATTGTAGTATTTTGTTTTATAAAACAAAATAATACGTAATTTTAAAATTAATCAATTGATTGAGGATATAAATATAAAATGTGGATAGTAAAAACATATTATAACATATTATTGAATACAAAAACATGTGAAAGTAAACATAATATATTAGGTCCTTACATATGAAATTGACGTTTTGTATGGGAGGAACATAAAGCCGATTTTTTTTATTATAATATATTTATTTAATCAAAGTATGTACCATTGCTATCTATGCACTTTTGCCATCTCATAGGTAGTTCATCGATCCCTTTACTAAAAAAACCATTCGGACGGGAATCAATAAAATCTTTGAAGGCGGTTTGGACTGCCCCATCGGAGTTGAATTTTTTCCTTTGCAAGAAGTTATCCAAATTTCGAAAAAAATGGTAATCTGTTGGGGCAAGGTCCGGAGAGTACGGTGGATGTCTTAGACATTCCAATGAAGCTCCTCTAATTTGGTAGCCGTCTGTTGTGCAGTGTGTGGTCTAGCGTTATCATGAAGCAGCAGTGGCCTAGAGCGATTAACCAGCCTCGGTTGTTTAGCAGCTAGCTTTTCCATCATGGTTTGCAGTTGCTGACAATAGACATCTGCCGTAATCGTCTGGCCAGATTTAAGAAAGCTGTAGTGAACGACACCAGCACTAGTCCACCAAACGCTCACAAGTAACTTTTTTGGAGTCAATTTTCGCTTGGGGCATGGTTTGGCTGGTTCGGCAGGGTTCAGCCATTGCGATGAGCGCTTCCGATTATCGTACAGGATCCACTTTTCATCACAGGTAATGATTCGATTTAAAATCCCTTCATTATTGTGCCGGTTGAGTAATGCAACGCAGCAGTCAACGCGCGTTTGTTGATTTGCTTCACTCAATTCGTGAGGTACCCACCTTTCAAGCTTTTTCACCTTACCTATTTGCTTCAAGTGGATTAAAACTGTTTTATCACTAACACCGCAGCCTGCAGCTAACTCGGATGTGGTTTTCGATGGATCCGCTTCCACAATAGCCTTCAATTCTTCATTATCAACTTTGGTCTCCGGCCGTCCACGGGGCTTGTTCTGCAGGTCGAAATTTTCAGAACGAAAACGTTGGAACCAAAAACGCACTGTGTTTTCTTTTGCGGCACCGTCGCCATACACATCATTAATCCTTCGAGCCGTTTCTGCAGCACTGGTGCCACGGTGGAACTCGTACTCGTAAATAACGCGATATTTCAAGTTTTTCATTTTGTAAACTGAGTGACGCAAAGAAAAAAACAATTGAGGAAAAAACAAATGAATTATAATTTTCAAAACACAAATACATGAGTAAATAGCTGTATAAATTTGGATTTGGAATTCCTAACCAAAGAGAAGATATTTGAGATCAAATTTGCCAGTACGGCAAAACGCCAATTTCATATGTAAGGACCTAATATATAAAGAATCATATACACATATGAAAAGTGGGCTTGCAGTAAGAACAAGAACTTTTTCCTAAGCATATACATATTTTGCAAAGAAACTGAAATAAGAGATATATCTCGTAATATTCCTCTTACAATAATTAACATATTACGCAGATTTTAATATTTCATACTATTCTACCGCATAAATAATTCATTTCGATTCTTTTTTCAAATATATGTTTAAATAAAAGTCATGCTTCTTGTTCTCACTGCACGCCCCAATAGGATAGTAACAACGACCATTCCGACTCTAGCGTGACATTCTTAATCAAAAGAGTACATGATCAAAAACATACCACGTAAGTAGCTTACATTTGTAGACCAGATTTTACTGAACACAATGCAGTTTATTTGAAAAGCCTAGGATAATCCAGTGCTAAGTAATTTAGAAAATTAATGATACCTGAAAACGCAAAAAACGACGCGCAGTGTAAAACAAAAATGGCCGCCATCTTTGAACCAGATACAATAAGAGCTTATAAAAATTATTTTTGAACTATTAAAACATAAGGAAATGCACAGACAATATATGCTTTAAAAAAAATAGATAAGAAACCAGTACTGGACCACTCGGAAATGGATTGGCCCGAGTATGCAATTCTGAAGTTTGTACCCACGAATCTTATATTCTCCACCTAGCTATCGGTAAGGAAGATGATCGAAAACATCCACTCTGGCAGTATATATAAAATATGTTTACATTACACTAATTAAACTTATGATATTTTTGATTTACGTATGTAATTTTTGAGCATAACAAAATGTAAAATACCGTAAATTTACGGACGTTTCGATTCCTCAAATTTCCTAGAACCCACTCGTAGGTACTTTAATTCTTGTGGTCTCCTAAAACGATACTTGATTAAATGAAACGTTCGATAATGTTGCGTAAACATTATAATTGAAATATTATTGTAAATACGGTTGCATAAAATACTACTATCGCCAGTGTTATATTTCGTAACTGATATCTGTTAAATAAAATAAATACTCAATAATTTGCCTAATAACAACATTTACAAAGCGTGTCTCTAATGGTAAAATAATATTCGTGCTTTTGAAATGAAAATACAAATTACAGCTTCATTGATTTTCTGCCTGGGGGTTGGAATTCCTACGCAGGTACCCATGTTCATTTCTATTTGAAAATCGATTTCAGCAAAAAAGATGTGACAGACAAGTGTTGCCTGATTTCAGTGGTATATTATATAAAAACATATTTCATACTTTTTTAATATGTATTTGTTTATTATATTTCTTTCTTCTTATTAAGGCTCGCTTAAATCGGGTCTTTTTATGAAAGGAGCTTTAAGGATCTGTGGATCCTAAGACCATGTCCCGAAGCTTGTCGTTAAAAAATAACAATACAATTCTAATAAACCCATTTTTGGAAATAATTATTTGTTGTTTTGTGCAGTGTTTGGTACTTTAGGGTTTCAACCTAGAGATAGCTATTAATGGCAATACCCTGGTGCATTTCCATTTTTCATGATAATTGATAATTATTTTATACAATGTAGTTCTTTTGATATCCACACTAATAGAACTCGTCCCTCGCGCTTTATATCGAAATTACATTATTTTTTAGCATACCTACGCCTTTTTAGAATATAACATATACCCATAAAACTCAATTTCTGTCTGTCTATTCTCTATATAAATCTACGCCGTTTGACCGATCAGATCCAAATTTTTCATACTTATTCTATAATATTCGGCGGAAAACAAAGTCCACGTCCCCCCCCCCTTTAATATATTTTCTATACAAATCTATACTGTTTGATAGATCTGACTTTTTTTCATGATTATTCTTTAGAAATCGCTGAAAATATAGGTCATTTTCCCCCCTGAACCTTTACCCCATCCCCTCCCCCTGACATATTTTCTATATAAATTTATACCCGTTGATAAAATCGGGTTTGCATACTTATTTTTGAGGACCCCGCAGAAAACAATGACTATATTTTCCTCCATTTATTTTTTCGATAGACAGATTTTTAATCAACTACTTATATATGTTTTCTAGACATCTTTCTGATATATTAATCAATATTTTGGTTTTGAATCTTTCGTAAATTACTTAATCTTTCTCGATTTTCATACGTATTCAACGCGTAAAGGAACAAAACCAGTAATATGATAATAGTGATAGTGATAGCATAGTCAGTTTCGGTGAGAGAATTTATTGTTTCCAACAAATAGGCTATAAATCTGCCGAACGGCTCTTTCACGTATTTTGATTAATTCGAAGCTCCATAAATTACCTGGTTTGTGCGTGTGCCTTGACTATTATTTCGTTTCATTTTATCTACTTCTGTTATCTTACCTAAGTTTGAAAATTCCGTGCAAAAACTTTACACAAGACAAAAACTTTTGAAATCTAATCGGGAGGCAGGAGGTATTCGTAGATATGTAATGTTTATGAGATAATGGGCATTTGGCAACTTTATCTGGACCTATTTTCACTGTCTCTGTGTAGACGTATTAGACGTACACCTTGACCTGACAGAGATACCCAACTTTTTAACAAAAATCAAAAGGTAAACTACGATGGATCAATCGTATACCTATTATTTTAAACCTATCCAAACTATTTAAATAGCAATATTGCAGTATTATGTGACAAAGAAATGGAGACTTGTATCGAGATAATTTTTATTTTCTTAAATTCTTGCACATTTTCCTGCATCATGATATTTTACCTTAATTATTAAATTATTATTATTTCGTGTTATCTTAATTATTAAATTGATCAGTCTTGGACCAGTCGTCTGCCGTTCGAACAGATCTCACTGCTCATCTTCAGGGCGCCTTGTCGATGAGCTACTTTTCCGAAAAGCGCACAAACGTTCGGGTCCGGAGCTCACCGTCAAGTTTAGTGAGAGTTTGAAAAATTCTGCGTCAGGTGTTTGTGGAGGAGTGGGTTTCTCCAGCAACGCCACCACCGGTAATGAGTTTCGCTCGACTATTTAAATAATTATATTACTAAAGTTAGGTTAGGTTAGGTTAGGTTAGGTTAGGAAATTGTAAATTGGATCATTATTCAATTACGTAATTGGATAATGATCCAATTTCGTAATTGGATAACGCGCCTGCCCAGGATAGGGGGAGATCCGTGGTTCGAATCCAGGTAGCAGCCAAATATTAATTCGTTGATTTGATTTTTCTGTATGCCTTTCTAATTGATTAATTTCTTTAGTTTCAATACATTTTAGTTTATATAATTAATTTTTTTTTTGAAATTTGACAAAATTGAAAAAAATATTTCGGTTGTTTTCACACGCGAGAAGTACAAATATGACGATATCGGATACTTTGTTAATAGAAATGTCGCGATCTTTATATGAACATAATAAATACAGTAAAACTTTGGTATTACGTTCCTCGTTTTCACGTTTTTTCGCTATTTGCACCGAAAAGTCCCATTTCATCTCCATACATTCCCATACAAATATTTTCATTTCGCCAGGTTTTTACAAGGAAACATTTACATTCATTTATTGAAATTTGCCAGCAAAATTTCCTTTTTTCTTTCCAAAAATTTAACACGTCAACATTAGATAAATTTTGTATTTTCAACGGGGCATCTTTCGTGTTTGGGTTCCGGCTCGAGCGAATACATATTACGTTAGTAATGAAGTAACGTAAAAAAGGGCAAACTATTTACTGAATGTAAATATTTTCAACGTTTGACTAATGACGCTTTTTAGTAGCTGCACCCCTTTTACCATCAGCTATTCGCCGGCGTGAAAATCGCAATGGCTGCCGAGCCGTTTTGCGCGCGTAAAATCGATTGACAGTCATTATTTACTTTGTATTAATATTTTTGATATTAGGTTAGCCGTTTTTATTGTTAATATTCTTTACAATTTCCCCTTAAAGCATCGCGATGTACAAAAGTACAATTGATTATAAGAAGGTGGTTGAAAAAAAATGTTAAGATATTGACAGAGTGGTCAATGTCGGCGAGAACTTTCTGTGAAAGAAAGTTTAGCAACATGTACATTTTTGAAAATTAACGTATTGATTGTTCTCATTTTCATCAAAAGCCCATTTTTCTATACAATTATCATTTGTTAACTTTTACGTTTTCCTCAGTTTTATCCTAATTTTTGCTGTCCCCTGGAGAATTTTACTGCACTGCGTTTTCGACATGATTTCTTGAAATAATCAGAAATACACTCTTTTCACAAAATTAATGGATTTTTTTCATGAGTTTTACAATTTCCGGCGAATTTCGCGATCGCATCGCGATTTTAAATTTGTATGGGTACCTCAAATTTCGAATTATCGGGGTTTCGCATAATTCGAAATGTTTTTTTTGGGTCCCTTGAATTCAGAATTAACGAGGTTCTACTGTAATTTTTTTATAATCGTTTTTATCATTATAGTAGCTTTTTTTACCCGGCGTTCCACGGGTTAAGCGTTAGGTTGAAAATGAATTTGTGGGGGAAAACAAAGGTTTGATTCAAATGGTATAGATTTGCAACGAAAATATATCAGGGGGAGGAGAAAAGGTAAAAGGGGAGGGAAGAAATGTCACCCGCCGAGTCCTTAAGAATAAGTTTCCAAATTTTGAGTCCGATCGGTCAAACTGTACAGATTTGCATCCAAAATATATCAGTGGAGGGGAAGGGTTAAAAGAATAGGGAGGAAATGTCATCTATGTTACCCGCCGAGTCCTAAAGCATAAGTATGCAAAGTTCGAATCGAATCGGATGAACGGTATTGATTTGTATAGAGAACAGACAGACAGACATTGAGTTTTATAGGTATAGATATTTACCTTTATATTATTATCATTCTATAGGTATTTGTCAATATTTCATTGATTCTTTGTACCTTTATAAATACAATGTCTAAGTTGTTTTTAATGATTCAACTATTTCCTGGAGTAAATTGAGTAAATAATGGTTCTAATTTCACCATCATCCAATGTAGCTACACGGAACTGCTTAGGAAAAATGTAAATTTGTTCCAAATATAACAGCCAAAAATTTAAAAATTCCGTTATAAATAAAAACATTTATGTATTCAATGTATCTAATATATGTATTCAATATTTTCATATTTTTTCTATATTTTCGACGAACAATTTTCCAGACAAAGAATTGTGGGGGTACATAATAGTCGAGAAATAGAGGGCGAAAACTGATAAGAGCTCTCATAAATTGCAAGGTTTTGGGTACCAGATCATTACATACATTTTTTCTGGAAAATCACAATTCAGCAAAATATTTAATTTGCGGTTGACGATCCCTTAACACTGGAACTGATAAAACTAAATTTTTTGAACGGGCAACATTGGAGACCTAAAATGAAGCGGGCTAATTTGAATAACATTGAGAATAGCGATGTTATCTCAGTAGGTACAAAATATTCGCAAAACTAGCGCTATTCGGTTTTCTTAGCACTAGATAAGACGATTAGCTCCAAAGGTCACAGGTCGAGAGAATATAAATTAACTTAATTTAATTTCCTTAAAACGATTACCTTTAACATAGTGCTCCGGCAGTACGACCCTCGGCTTCAAGGTGTGATTCTTCTTTGATGAAACTTCACTGCAAAACCTACAAAAAATTAAAATTTTAATAAATATATATTTTTAAACAAATTCAACAAAACTTAAAAATCTTGACACGGGACTGGGACAATAGAACTAAATTATTTAAATTTTTCTTAATTTATTACAGCATGTGCCTTAAGAGTTATTTTTATTTTCGTAGAACCAATGAGTGAGGAAAGGATGATTAAGAAAATATATGGGGCGAGTGTTGAAGGCAACAAGAATAGAGGGCGTCCGCGAAAGACCTAGCATGAAGTATTGAAGGATGGCCCTGTTAAGAGCCTCAACAACCATTGCATGAGAAGATGTATGAATGTAGCCGAAGCAAATGTGGTATGCCAAAATAGAAAAATATGGCGTTCTTTCCTCTCTGTCTACACCTGCGGGGAAACGGCATGATGGTTAGTTAGTTATTTTAGCAAATCCGAAATACCTATGCATATATTTTTTTTCAAATAGAGATGCGAACACGGAATACAACATGTTGCATCAATTTTTCTTACTATTCTCAAAGTAAACGCTTGTTATGTAAGAATAGAACTAACTCGCTGATCTCCTGGTGTTGGGCTCGAACCATCGATCGTTGGATCTGAGGGTCGCAATCACTAGACCAACAAGGCATTATCCACAATGATGCGCTGCTACAAGGGCTGCATCTGTTTTTAGATTTTGAATTATTTTTTGAGTTTCGACGAAGTTCAGAGTTTTACGGACAGTTCCGGGTATTTTTACTCCCTTTCTTTTAATTCGTAGCGTCTGCTTGTCTACTTGTCGTCTTGTCTGCTTGTCTGACGAAGAAACTTTGGATGGATTTTTAATCCTTTTCCCGTGATCCAATCGAGCTGAAACTTTGCAAGCAGACTCGTGGCGACGATCAACAAGATCTATCACATTTTCGTTAAAAAAAAAATTTTTTGGATTTTTCAAATATTGAATGGTTTTTTCATACAAATCATTAAGTTGTATGAAAATATTTCAACGCGTTAACGCAAATTAATATTTTTATTTTATTTAGAAACTAAAATAATATTTACATTTATTTTTGCGTCTGTCATTTACACAAAAAATAGTGTTACGAGTTTAACACTATTGCAAGTGGCTTTCCTAAAGTGAACGGACTGTACCTACCTACTCGTACATAATAAATTTATTTCATGATATTTCTTAATAAACGTTGGTATTTTTAAAACGATAGATCATCGCCAAAAAACACTATTTTCGCTACGATAAACGTAGATTCAAGCAAAAAATGATTGGAATTCTTCTTCATCTAAAGTATATTTTTTTAATACTGCTACGATTTAGATATACAGTGGTTAAAAAATTACAATAAATTGTATTCATGTCTATGACTACTGGCTCCCTGGCGATAAGAACCAAGATATCGAGGATTCAGTTCCCATGCCAGGAAACCTGTGAATATGTAGAATTTTTCCCATTCACTCAAAATAGTTAAAATTCTAACAATTATAATAATAGTATTTGATACAAATTTCTACAGACATTAATATTTGATTTTGAAAAGTACTGATTTTAGATTAGATACTTATACTCTTACCTAACTAATACACGAGTAATAGTGGACACACTCGATCCATCAGTAATTTTTGAACTAATATATTCATATTGACTCAACTTATTGTGACAGAGCGCTCCGAAACGGGGTTCGGGCACAATTTTTAGCCGGTTTTAAAGTATTTTTAATATTTTAAAATTTTTAAGCATTTTTGAAAATTAACACTTTTTATCTATTATGATATTTCTCATGAATTTCTAATATTAAATTGTGTAAAATAATTAAATATGTATGACCTTTATTCGTCAGATTAGTTGCATCACGTCTGACACGTGTGTTCCACTAAGGACAGTGAACGGTTCGAAAATTGTATTTAAAATTGCTAACCTAGCAGGAAATGTGAAATTGCACCTACTTACAAAACGGTCCTGGGAATGTGGTAAGTTAATGATCACTAATGCATGGTTGGTCACTCAAAGCGACGTCCAGCTTTGAACAGTTGCAGGAAGGAAAGCGGTCGAAGCGATTTGTCGAACCAGAACTAAATAAATCGTAGAAATTTTCTTTTTAAATACTAAAAAAACATTTACATTTACATTTATGTTTTTTTTATATCTAACCTACCCCAGTGACGTATTGTATTGTACATTTTAGTTTCAGTCCCTTTTTCTACACTCCTTAGACTTATACATTAAGGGATCTGCTAAGAAAATGAAATTAATGTCCTGCCACTAATATTTACAATTTATTCATGTAATGCAGTAATGTCTGATTGATTAAATTTCATTGTACTTTAAATCGCCATGAACGCCAAGAACAAAAAATGTTCTTAGGTTTTCACTGTCGTTCGTTGAGTTTCAGAAAACTCAAACCAGAAACTCCTGGTTTGAGTTTTCTGGGATATTCTGCCGTGTGCCTACGACCTGGGATCCGAAACGTCGGCTAGATAGGTCGTAGAAATACGGTAAAATGTCTCAGAAAACTCAAACCAGAAGATATTGATAATTTTTTTATTATAGTTTTAAGGAATTCTCAATATCTACATAATTATGTACAATACACAAGCAATCAGATATTAATTTTATTGTGTTTTATTTTTTTTAAATAAAAATAGAGATGCAAAAACAGAATACGTGTCATATCTGAAATATTTGATAATATTTTTACTGAAAGATTGGCACTTAAAATGGTTAACTTTTATGCCCCACTGAAAAAAAAAACAATTCAAGAACTTCTCAGGATCTGTATAAATTAACCATGGCTAGAAAGTCAACAAAAAATTAAGATACCTATTTCAATTGATGCCTGGGAATTGAAGGAAGTGAGGTGAATGTTTTCCGCAGTCAGAATTGGATGGAATATAGACCTGGAATCAAACATGAAGACGCGTCACCGTCTTTATTTGTTGAAAACGGCCAAATTAGACGATGCATGAAATCGGTTCTAGCTGATATACTGAAAGAAAAGGCGAAGTACTGGACTTACTACTAACAGAAGACAGATCGAGAACAATGAGGTTATTCAATTCAATTTTCAATTCAATACAATTCAATTTTTATTTATTCCATAATATGTATATGTATATTACAAACTTTATATTCAAGGCATACATATACACACATACATACACACATACATATACATGTATATATATATATATATATATATATATACACACATACATACACACACATATAAAGGTGTAAGAGAATCCTACTTCGTAAAACCCCCTCAGACACATGAAATTTATCAATATCCAAAGCGATTTTATTCAGCATAGCTGTGGCTCTTCCAACAGGCATAACCATCGACAGGTTGGTCCTGTATATTGAAATGTGAAGCAATCTATGCTGACGACGTCTGATGTAATTATTAGGTACATACAAACCAATGCTCTGCATAATTTCGATTTTTATTATTTATCGGATTATCGATCATACCGCGCAACAATCGATAAAAATGTGTAATCAAATACACATTCCTTCTAGTCTCTAGACTATTATGGCCAAGCATACCCTGGAGAAACTCGGTTGGGTAAAGCCAAGGATAATGCCCTTACTCTCTCATGTAGAAATATCTCAGAAACTTATTTTGGACTTTGTCCACCATAAGAGAGTACTTGCCCTCATGTGGCCCCCAAATCATCGAGCCACTCTCGAGTCTACTCCGCACCAAGGAGTTGTAAAGAGTTCTCAGTACGCGGGTATTCTCGAAAACCCTGGCAGTACGCAGAACAAATCCTAACATTCTCAAAGCATTACCACTGATCGTCTCTATGTGATTGTGAAATGTTAGGTTGCTTACAAATCTAACACCTAGATCTTTAACATTCGATGTTCTTGTCAGATTTTGGTCGTTCATTTTGTAGCGAAAAAATAGAGTTTTTTGGGCCCTAGTGAAGGATGTAACCGAACACTTGGAAACATTAAACAAAAGTTTATTTCGTCTTCCCCATTCACATATATTTGATATATCTGCTTGGAGAAGATGAAAATCGTCCAAAGTTGACACCTTTAAGAAAAGCTTTAAGTCATCCGCAAATAATAGAAAGCGCGAGTTTAAAATTATATTTTTTATATTATTGATAAAAATCGAAAACAACAATGGACCCAGGTTAGATCCTTGTGGGACACCCGAGAAGGTAAAGAAGCACTCTGACGCGAATAGGCCGTAGGAGACGTATTGGTTCCTATTTTGGAGGTAGCTCGCCATTAATTTTAGCATACCATCCGAGAAACCAATCTCATACAACCTTTTCAATAAGACATCATGGTATCAAAAGCTTTGGCGAAGTCATTATATGAACAGTCTACCTAATGTCCCGCATCCAGAGCTTCCGCGACGTAATTTGTGAAGACCATCAGATTTGTCTCAACTGAGTGGCCTTTTCTGAATCCATGTTGTTCATCAATTATAAACGGCTCTACTCGGGAAGCGACGGTTCTACTTATTATGATTTCAAATACCTTAGCTGGGGCAGAGAGAACAGCTACAGGTCTATAATTTTCTGCGAACGACTTAGAGCCATTCTTATGTATGGGAGTAACTTTTGACGTCTTCCATGTTTCCGGGAAGATCCCTGTATTAATGGAAAGATTATACAAAAAACAAAGTGTTTTTTTATCAGTTCCACACAACATTTTAAGAGTAATGTTGGAATGAAATCCGGACCAAGAGAATGAGTATTAGTTAATTTTTTTATAGTGTCTTCATCTTTCTTCTCTTCATCTTTCTCACTGATATTTTGAACATCAATAGACACCGATCGGAGAACATTGCCTAGCAATGTTAATATCAAGAAGCGGAGGTTCACTACTATACATTGTTTTAAAATGACCTGCAAACGCCTCAGCAATATCTGCACCCCATACCATTTTTTCGCCCCATGTCATGAAGTTAACATTCCCGCCACTATTAATGGTCAAGCTCCCATTCAAGCAATCGGTAAGCCAAAAACGGGAAATACTTTCGGAGGTTTGTAGGGCATATTCCTTAAAACAATTATAGACCACTTTAAAGACTGCCAGAGCCTTCATGTAATTTTCGGCCGATATAATCTGCTTCTATTAAATCTAGTACAAGAAGCAAGAGAGCAAAAATTAAACACATTGAGTATAAAATAATTGGTTCTGATACTCCCGTTATCAAAAAACTGTGAAAAAAATGGGACCATATATCATTAAAAAAATAAGAAAAACCTTTCGGATTAAATTTCACAAGGTATTAACTGCAAGAGTGGCAACACTAGGCGATGGGGAACTTTTAAGTGCAGGCGGCTTTAAAAATGCGTTAACTGTGACTACCAACTTAAACAGAGAAACACTTCACTTACAGAGCGATCAAGAAGAGGGTGATATCCGGTTTGCATTGCACACTAAAGACGCTTCCCAACAGGTATACGATACAGGTGTTCTGTATGTATCACTGATGTTCTGCTCATACATCATATTGACAAATTACCGCCAAAATTCTGGGTTCAGAGTGATACAGCCAAAACACAGAAATATGTTCCTGTACATGAGATTAAAAAAGGAGCTCGACAGGAAAAAACTCTACTTGCCTACCACGTTATTACGGGTTATGACACCACCATTGCTTTTGCTGGATTCACAAAAATCAAAAATTTGCAGCTATTATTAGAGAACCATATGCCTTTAGTAACCTTTGGTTGTAATGCACTTCTCAAGGAAAATGCAATGAAGCGTGCAAAAAAGTTTGTGATTGCAAGTACAGATGTAAAAAACAGCAATATAAAGAGAAAGACGATATTGACCATATCATGACAGCTGTGATCTCAAATATAAACAGTCTTGATAAATTACTCCCCACCAAAAAAGTGCTGGTGCATCACCTTCATAGGGCCAATTATCAGATTTATATTTGGAAGACAGTGAATAAGCCTTTACAAGCGTTGCCCTTACCAAAAACCTGTGATTAAATTTTAAAAGGAAATTTTTTGGTGCCAATGACTAATAACTGATTGCACGTTAGTGTAAAATCGAATGCCAAACCGCAAGATTCAGTTGTGCCAAGAATCATCAAAAATGTATAAAAGATGTTTAGGGAAGGTTCGTAGGTCGATGGAATGAAAGAGCGATTGGTGTTTAATGTTTATTTCTCGACCGGAGGTAGGCTCCAGGAGCAAAGCGAGATATACAGGTTAGAGTGTGTAAATGAGTAAGTTATTAATTATAAAAGGAAATGGTAAAAAATATCAAACACGTATATAAATGATTAAATGATCGGACAAAGAGAAATGATGACGCGCGGAAGTCTGCCCGATCTTACGGCAGAAGCCCGACTGGTGTCTGGTGTGGTGTCGCCATGTCCCTAGCTCGACCCTTTTGTTTATATCGCGGAGATTTTTATTGTGTTAATATAAACAAAACTCTGGGTCGGGCGATAGGTACATGGCACAGGGTTGAACAGGTACCGCTACAGATGTCTGCCACGTAGACGACGATATAGGTATGTTACAATCAGTACAATTTTGATGACACAGAAGATTTACCTGTACTGCAATATCATCGAAAGATATTAGTTGAGGTACAGCGGTCTCCACGGCGAGAGCGCACGGCCCGCGCCCTTGCGCAGGTCAGCCTCAAGTATGTTAGCCATAATTCAGTCAATATAAACCCTACAGAGATGAAACATAACCTTTTTTAATAGCTGAATTGTGTCTTCATAATTTTTATACTAGCTTGTATTCACAAAAACTACCTAGTTTTCGAGTAATTATTTGAAACGTTTTTGCACCTTTGTAAGAATTGTAGGTTTCATAAGATAACTTTTGAACTATTAAATTGACGTAATAAATGTCTGTGGAAGAAACATAGGCAATATTATTACCTTTCAAACAAGATCGGAAATATAGAAATCCGACCAGTATTTATCGAGATAAAGCTTACAACGAAGATACTCATCCACCATCTTTGATGTCCGGAAGACTGGCAAAGTGGCACAAGAAATGTACCGCTTATTCCGGAGTTGATCTGTACAAATGTGATTTCTGCGCTTATGTGTCCCACTCTTCGAGTGCGCATTCTTATCATCCTGGGTAGGCATTAGATTTAATGATTTTAGTAATAAAGTATTCAAATTAAATTAAATTTTTATATGCAGTAATATTAAGAAGAGAGAATAAGTACAATATGAATAGAGAATTTTGTAACAATTTTTATTTTTTTAAATTTTCAAAGGAAGCAAACACTTGGTGGTGATACATTATAATTAAATAAATAATAATAACTTTGTTATACACCACTTATATTATATAAGTGGTGTATAACGAAGTTATTATTATTTATCTAATTTTTATTTTATTAATTTTTAAATTTAACCTGCGCACACTTAGAGCGCTCTGCGCTCTACCCTACATTTAATTTACATTTATGTGATTCTTTTAAACCTGGGTGTTTTTGTGATATTTTGATATTGGCCTCGTGGCCTGTTGAAACAATAATTAAAAAAAACACATGTTTATATTGTTTTCTGTGTATATTTAATTTTGAGTTAACCACGCTCTCTACGGATTCTGCAATTTTTGTGGTTGCCTTGACATGTGAAGTCAAGGCCTGCGAAGTATTCCCCGCAACATTTGCCTCCCTAAGCTTTCTTCAGTTACCCCGATAAGAATATTTTCTCCCGTGGTTAACACAAAAATTTGCGCCGAACGCGATATTAGATATTTATAGTTGTTAGTTATTTATAGGCCTTGGGCGCGAAACCGTATCAAGATCTTTGTTAAATGTATAGCTTAGCGTATACGAGTTAACCAGAATGCTGAAGTGCCATATTTTTTTTATTTTGAATTCGAAAATAATTTATTTATATTTGTATATCAAGGTTGCGATATTCGATAATCGTTCATTCTTAAAGTTTTTATGTTATACTTTTACCACAAACGATACGATTTTATTGATATCTACGAATATACTTGGAACAAGTTCCTGTTTAAAATAATTGCTTAGTAAACAATAAATTTTCACTGCCCAAAACATGATTTATTATCAAATTAAGGGATGTGGTCTTGTATGACGCACAACGTATCAATAAATACCCAATCACACGTGCTCTTAAAATAATTAAAATACACAATGTCCGCTTGGGTGATGACGCGACACACGTGGGCTTCTTCTATAGCCAGTAACAAACTGCGACCGCTGCGGGCACTTCTGGGCGCCTTCTGCCTGTGCCACCCATTTGGCCTTTGCGCGGCCATTTCGGATCCATTTTGTTTTTAAGTTTTCCGGCCTTTACTCCCGAACGCGCAGTCCGATCTTCGCGATCGGAGCTCGGCGCGCAGTGTTTGCCGTCAACCTTCTTCTTCGTTACTCAACCAACAGTGAGTCCGTCTTCTTCTTCTTAGTTACTTAATCGTCAGTGAGTCTGCCGCCAGGCTAAATTTCACGCGTAGTCGTACAACGGGCACCTAGTAATAATATTATAAATACTTTCATAAACCCGTCTATTTATTTATTCTCAAAAGAAAGAATCTACCTTTCATCAAATAGCAATATTACAAATAGCGAATACGAATATCACTAGAAAAACCCTTTTATAGTTTTGCAGCAATATTGGGTGATTCTTTGAAACACAGTTGAAACATGATTTTCACTGAAGAACACATCAAAATAATATCCAATTGAAATATCGTTTTCAGGTTTCGGGTAAAAAGTAATTGTCTATCGAGGCCTTATATAGATTATTGTAAATAATTAAAACAAATCCAATTTATTCGAGCTGAAAACAGTAAAAACTACTTAATCTGGCGCGTCCGAATGACGCTTTTTATTGAATTAAAATTATTTTCTGCAATTAAATATCGCAATATAATAAAATTAGTAAGTTATACCGGTATTTAATTAAACGTTTCATGATATTTTAAAATTAAAGTCCAAATTAAAGCACTATTCTCAGCATTGCTTTACTTTTAAAATTGTCCGTGACTAATGTAATCATTCATCTGATTCAATACGTCGAAGAATGTATTCATAACCTCACCCTTTTTTATATGTAAATTTTGGAATAAAACGTTTAATCATATTTCAAATGGACATGTGAAATTTATTTTCATTTGGCCCAATATCTACCAACTATCCATTTATTAGTCATATTTGTTGTCCGATTTACAATATTTTATGTATGGTAATGTTAATTAATCAATATAACAATCACTATTAATATATCAATGTTTAAGGAAAATTAATATATATGTTAAATAATGCTGCTGATTCAAGCATAAAAATATTGATCCCACAAATCGGTACGTAATTAATTCATTTTTCATATTCATTTTTACTGTTCTTGTCTTTTATTTTTTATTTGTTCTTCTTATTGTTCGTGTATGAAATATGTTAGGACACAAGTCAATATGTTTGATTCTGATAACTCATGCTCTTATTCATATATATTATTAACTTGTGTCTGTTTTATTTCCGAATAAATAAATAATACCCTGTATATTTAGAGGAAAAAATATACACGTTGTCAATACTTGGTGCGGAGTCACGATACTCAACTTTTAGTATGATTTCCCACTTTGTAAAATGTTCATGTGAGAAACACACCCTTAATTCTTGAATTATAATTTCAACCTCGGTCGAGTGGTACGAGCGAAATCCGAAAAACTTTACATATCTGAGATCTCTCTTCTCTAGAAATAGAAGATGCAAGGCCGAGGCACGAAGGAGAATTGGTATAGCTAAGCGTACTAAGTTGAAGATGATCAAAATTTGGAAGAACAGCTCCATTTCAAGAAACGTAAATTTACCAAAGCTCTGTTTACAGTCTAAATACGAACCACGAGAAGGAAACATGTAAACGTGCTCGACACGTTCGGGATGTGTTGTCGCATTGTATGTTGCTTATACCATGGACTTCCAGATTAACGAAAGTCTATGATCTTCTGAAACACCGTACAAAATAAAATCTCTATACAACGTGGAGGAAAATAATTATTTCGGGCATGCTGCTTGAAGAGGTGGAGACAGTCTGGAGAAATTGATAATTACTGTGAACATTTCTTCAAGGGTGGAGGGCTAGAGATAATTCAACAACAATATGGCCAGAGGCGGCTGAAGCCAAGCTATACGCCGGTCGCGATAAATAAGTCCCAAGATCGTGAAGAGTGGAGGCAAACAGATCGAGTTCTTGAAACATATTAGGCCCGGTTGTTTCAAGTTCGATCAAAGTAAGCGGTCGATAAAAGCATAGATTTTTACGAAAACGGATCGTCTGATTAGTGGAGAACGTAAAATTTCAGTTTAAACTCTACGCTTACTTTGATCGAATTTGAAACAACCGGGCCTTAGAGAAGCACAATTCTGACATGAGCGCATAAACTGAGATGTAAAAAATGTATTTGTTTAAAAAAAATTAAATATATATATGTTACCTTCCTCCATCGCAAAAAACACAGTACGATATTTTTTTAAATGTATGTATCATATCATTTATCCGATGGAATATTTAAAAAAATAACATGACTGGAGAAATATCAACGTGGATAACATTAATCATAACGTGTGCATGACACACACCAACTAAAAGTTCTGGAAAAGTTTAAATGTTACTTTCTCATGACTCGGGGAATAATTAAACGGAATACCAATGCAGTGCAGAGTACAGTATCTGTACATGTGCCTACATGTATTATGCCCTTCTATACATACAATACAGGTAGTCAGTAAAACTAGTAGAACACCCTTGATTGTTAGTATACCACGCTGGCAAAGAGTTTGTTGGTGAATTTATAATATTGTTTATTTAATTTTTATTAATGACGTAATATACGTTAATTGTAATAAATGAACCCCAAAAAACTGAAAAAACGCGTTGTGGTTCTAGTATTTTTAAATATTATCAACAAAAAAATCATAAAAATCAAACAAATAAAATAGATGTAAATATAATATATACGTTTTAGATACATAGAGGTTGCAACATGTTTCTATCATACCTACTGTTTTTATTATTTTTCTATTGGGAATTATGCTCTTTTCGGTTTAAAGTTCTGATAAAAAAACTACCTATTAATCTGCTTCTTCTTCATTTATTTTTCTTCTTTTTCTTAACTTTTTTACGTTATTTTCTTCACCATCGTGTTGTGCTGAAGCGTATCAATGCGATTAACTTGCGTAATTTCATTTTTTGATTAGGTAACTTCCTTACAGTGAACCTTCATTATCAATAACAAAAAAAACATACATAGCCAGTTTGTTTCATACGATCATTAAAGCCATTACCGCCAGTTACACGTTACATTAGAAGTTACTATATATTTATACAGTATAATAGAAATAATAATATGCTTTTATCAAATTAGACTAAAAATTACAAAGTCTATCAGCCTTCTAACAGCTCGGTGAGGTTGGACGTAAAAGTCTTTTCTAGTGATATATTATTAGGTTTACGTGTAAAGGCACGGCAGTGATACACATTAATAATGTTCCAAATATTTCACTACAAAAGAACTCGATACGATTTTCTTTTTAGAAATAAACTATTCTTATTTACGTAATTCAATCGTAGTCAAGCTTCTCGGCATCATAGAAAACGAAAAATACTTTACGCATGTGCCTAGACCACGCATTATTTTATCTCCATGACGATGTGAAAAAAAACAGTCTCTACCAGTTCCTTCTTTATTTATTTAATTATTAAATTGCATATTAAAACGCATTGCCTAACTCAACTGAATGATCAGGCATATTACGAGTCTGTGAACATTATAATTATAACACACTTATACACAATATCAAATGATAAAAACATAGAAAAAGTTAATACAATTATTGAATTGGTGCAAGCAATAAATTTTATTCAAATCTATATCGAGGGTAGAAAGCCAAAAAGGCGTTAGTGGTTATTTCGAACTTTACAGGAGAGCAAAATAATGTTTTGTTAATCTGATTTTGTCAATATTTATTTTATTACTAAACGATTTCTACATTTGTTTATCCAAAATACATACGGAAGTCGTTTAGTAATAAAAGAAATATTGACAAAATCAGATTAACAAAACATCATTTTGCTCTCCTGTAAAGTTATAAATAATCACTAACGCCCTTTTGGCTTTCTACCCTCGATATATATAATTGACAGTACTCGTAATTGCAGGATTTTGAAGCTGAAAATTCATGAATGTAAATTAAAATAACATTTGCTCGATTTTAGTATTATTTGTTTTATTATTTTTCCAGTGTTTCTTTTACATTCCCTATTATTATGTTCATGCTCAATAATAATTCCATAATTATTAAGTGACATACTCATCAAATGCCAGATTGCTTCACGATTTTTAACTTATTTGTTATACAGTTCTTTGTATTTCAATAAATGTTCTCGAAATCTAGTCAAAACCGCAACCTTGACATGGATAACTGTGTTACCAAAGCAATGACATAAGCCACCGTAGTGTTTTGTGGTGAAATCATTCGTTACATACGTACTAGGAAAACACGAAGCGAATTTATTTCAAATATTTTCCGTCCCTATGGTAAACATATTTTTACAATCACATTATTTATTTCAGTGACAAATCCTATACACCTTCGTAATTGATTCCAATAATCTATCACGTGTATATCCCCATACCTCACTTTACAAACTCTTTACATGAAACTTTGTAAAATTTATTTGAAAAATATGCCTTACAGAAAACATATTTATTAAAATAAATAATCGACGTGTGGGTGAATCGTGCGAGGAAAAATATTAGGTCCTTACATATGAAATTGACGTTTAGTATGGGAGGAACATAAAGCCGATTTTTTTTTATTATAATATATTTATTTAATCAAAGTATGTACCATTGCTATCTATGCACTTTTGCCATCTCATAGGTAGTTCATCGATCCCTTTACTAAAAAAACCATTCGGACGGGAATCAATAAAATCTTTGAAGGCGGTTTGGACTGCCCCATCGGAGTTGAATTTTTCCTTTGCAAGAAGTTATCCAAATTTCGAAAAAAATGGTAATCTGTTGGGGCAAGGTCCGGAGAGTACGGTGGATGTCTTAGACATTCCAATTGAAGCTCCTCTAATTTGGTAGCTGTCTGTTGTGCAGTGTGTGGTCTAGCGTTATCATGAAGCAGCAGTGGCCTAGAGCGATTAACCAGCCTCGGTTGTTTAGCAGCTAGCTTTTCCATCATGGTTTGCAGTTGCTGACAATAGACATCTGCCGTAATCGTCTGGCCAGATTTAAGAAAGCTGTAGTGAACGACACCAGCACTAGTCCACCAAACGCTCACAAGTAACTTTTTTGGAGTCAATTTTCGCTTGGGGCATGGTTTAGCTGGTTCGGCAGGGTTCAGCCATTGCGATGAGCGCTTCCGATTATCGTACAGGATCCACTTTTCATCACAGGTAATGATTCGATTAAAATCCCTTCATTATTGTGCCGGTTGAGTAATGCAACGCAGCAGTCAACGCGCGTTTGTTGATTTGCTTCACTCAATTCGTGAGGTACCCACCTTTCAAGCTTTTTCACCTTACCAAATTTGCTTCAAGTGGATTAAAACAGTTTTATCACTAACACCGCAGCCTGCAGCTAACTCGGATGTGGTTTGCGATGGATCCGCTTCCACAATAGCCTTCAATTCTTCATTATCAACTTTGGTCTCCGGCCGTCCACGGGGCTTGTTCTGCAGGTCGAAATTTCCAGAACGAAAACGTTGGAACCAAAAACGCACTGTGTTTTCTTTTGCGGCACCGTCGCCATACACATCATTAATCCTTCGAGCCGTTTCTGCAGCACTGGTGCCACGGTGGAACTCGTACTCGTAAATAACGCGATATTTCAAGTTTTTCATTTTGTAAACTGAGTGACGCAAAGAAAAAAACAATTGAGGAAAAAACAAATGAATTATAATTTTCAAAACACAAATACATGAGTAAATAGCTGTATAAATTTGGATTTGGAATTCCTAACCAAAGAGAAGATATTTGAGATCAAATTTGCCAGTACGGCAAAACGTCAATTTCATATGTAAGGACCTAATATTTGATGAAGTCACAATGAAAAATAATAACTAATTAATTTTAAAAAAACTAACAAACTTTGTATGCACAGCAATGATTTTTTTATCTTCGACCGGTTTCAATCAGGACAAACAATTATTGTTATATCGAAACTGGTTGACTTTAAAAACAATCAGTGTGATTTATGCAAACTTTGTCAGGTTTTTAAATTATTCATCATGTCCGACCATAAAGCTAACGCTATAAACAACAGAAAATTAATCAAAAAAAAAAAAAAAATATATATATATAATATATATATATATAAAGAAACCTGTGTTTCCCTATCCGCCAAGTTTTCTTCACAACCAGATACTACCATCCCCTGGTGGTTTTGGTGGTGGATAGCCCTTAGTGTCCCATTGAAAATGTGCGAGTTTGGTGGGGGTGGCTGAGCGTGGGTGGGAGTGGGTGACGAAAATGTGCACTCTAACACATTGTTTTGTTATGGGAGGGCCGAAAATACTTCAGATTGTTCCAGAATGGGCCCGTAATGTGTCGGTAAGTCTAGAAGGTTCCGGAAAAATCTGCTCTAGAAAGTTCTGGAAGGAGAACGTTCTAGAAAATTCCCAAAAGTTCTAAAGGGATCCAAACTAACAGGCGAAGTATGTCGGTAAGTCAAGAATGTTTCAGAATTGCCCAGTAAAGCTTTAGAAAGTTCTGGAAGGGAAGTGTTCTAGAAGATTCCCGAAAATTCTATAAGGCTCCAAACTAAGAGGTGAGTACGTTTGATAAAGGTCTGTAAAATTCTGGTGGCGGAGTGTGTCTGTGATTCTATAAGGTTCCAGAACCTTCGATAAAGCTCTAGAAAGTTCTGGAAGAAGGACGTTCTAGAAGGTTATTAAGAGTTCTATAAGGTTCCTGAGTGAGTAGCGGAGGGTGTCGGTGTGTCCAGAAGGTTCCAGAACGTTCATGAAAGTTTTAGAATACTTTACAAGTTTCTGGAAGCAGAAAGTTCAAGAACATTCTATAAGGTTCCAAACTGAATGGCGGAGTGTGCCGGTGAGTCTATATAATTCTAGAATATTCGATAATGCTTTTGAAAATTCTGGAAGGAAAAGGTTCTAGAAGATTCCCGAATGTTCTATAAGGTCACAAACTGAGTGGAAAGGTATGTCAGTGAGTCTAGAACAGATTCATGATGTTTCTCGAATGCTTTAGAAGGTTCTGGAAAAAAAACGTTCGAGAAGGTTCTATAAGGTTCCAAACTAACTGGCGGAGTGTGTCGGTGAGTCTAGAAGATTCCAGAACGTTCGATAAAGCTCTAGAAAGTTCTTGAAGGAGAACGTTCTAGAAGATTAACGAAAGTTCTATAAGGTTCCAGACAAAGTGACGGAGTGTTTCTGTGACTCTATAAGGTTCCAGAACGTTTGATAAAGTTCTAGAATGTTCTGGAAGAAGAACGTTGTAGAAGATTATTTATTCTTCTAAGGAATGTTCTCTTACATTCCAAACAGTGTGGCGGAGTGTGTCTGTGAGTCTAGAAGGTTCTAGAATGTTCGGTAAAGCTCTAAAAATTTCTGGAAAGAGAACGTTCTAGAAGATTCCTAAAAGTTCTATAAGGTTCCAAACTGAGAGGCGGAGTGTGTCGGTGAGTCTAGAAGGTTCCAGAACGTTCATTGAAGTTCTCGAATGCTTTAGAAGGTTCTGGAAGGAGAAAGTTTAAAAAGGTTTTATAAGGTTCCAAACCGAGTGGCAGAGTTCATCGGTTAGTCTAGAAGTTTCCAGAAGATTAAGAGAATGTTCCAGAATTCTCTAGAAATTTCTGTATGGATTAAGTTTCAGAAAGTTCTATAAGGTTCCAAACTGAGTGGCGGAGTATGTTTGCGAGTTTTAAAGGTTCCGGAAAGTTCTAGAGGGTTCGAAAATGCTCTAAAAAGTTCTGGAAGGAGAAAGTTCTACAAGCTATCAGAAAGATCTATAAGATTCCAAACTGAGTGGGGGAGTGCGTCGGTGGGTCTAAAGGTTCTAGAAAGAATTATAATGCTTTAGAAGTTTCTGGAAAAGGAAAGTTCTAGAAGATTCCAGGAAGTTCTATAAGATTTCGGAAAAAAAGTTTTGGAAAGTTCTCTCTACAGTGTTATGATTGTGCGCTAAAATATCTGTTGATATTTTGGCAAAGCGAAGACGGTCCAGCAAGGCAATCCAATTACAGGTGCCGAAACATACAGACAGACAGACAGATAGACAGAAATACAGACAGACAGACAGACAGACAGACAAACAAAAATTAAAAATTAAATTTATTTTAAAATCTTACTGCTGCTCGTAGAATGATTAAAATAACCAATAATAGACCTTGCTTTAGTAATCATGTCAAAGAAATTTCACAATCACAAGTCAAAACCACAAAAAATTGATTTTTTATTTTATTACCACAGAATGCAACTGACAACAAGCAACTAGCGGAATGAAATTATCAAACGCGTGGATTCCACAAGCGAAGATAAATTTTATATAGCCGCGTTTACACATGAATGAATTAAGATGAAGTTGGCGCGTTTACACAAGGATTATATATAGTGCGAAATTCAAAATGTATCGGTGTATCGGCATATTAATATCGCCGATTCCAATATATCGGAAAACCCGATACCGCCGATATATCGGTATCGGTAGCGGATGCATCCCTAATAATAACCCTTCTTGAGACGGGCGCAAAAGATAATGGGAATGACAGGTTACATGTAAAATATTGACGGGACCACAGCTGTAGTAGCTGTAGTGTAACTAGGAGTACTTTCAGGGATGTTTATGGAAATGAGGTTATATAATAAATAAATAAATTTGTAGATCGTATATTTATTTTATTTAATTATTGTTATTGCAGTTTCTATAAGTGTAGGTGGAATGAAGACTTGGTCAAAGACATAGTTGTATGTCGAAAATGTCAGAAATAATGTTCAGAAATAAAAGTGCGACACACAGAAAGTCGCTGAAATTTTGGAATTTTATTTATAAGAATAACGTTCGGGACTTACATGTATTAGGTCCTTACATATGAAATTGGCGTTTAGTATGGGAGGAACATAAAGCCGATTTTTTTTATTATAATATATTTATTTAATCAAAGTATGTACCATTGCTATCTACGCACTTTTGCCATCTCATAGGTAGTTCATCGATCCCATTACTAAAAAAACCATTCGGACGGGAATCAATAAAATCTTTGAAGGTGGTTTGGACTGCCCCATCGGAGTTGAATTTTTTCCTTTGCAAGAAGTTATCCAAATTTCGAAAAAAATGGTAATCTGTTGGGGCAAGGTCCGGAGAGTACGGTGGATGTCTTAGACATTCCAATTGAAGCTCCTCTAATTTGGTAGCCGTCTGTTGTGCATTGTGTGGTCTAGCGTTATCATGAAGCAGCAGTGGCCTAGAGCGATTAACCAGCCTCGGTTGTTTATCAGCTAGCTTTTCCATCATTGTTTGCAGTTGCTGACAATAGACATCTGCCGTAATCGTTTGGCCAGATTTAAGAAAGCTGTAGTGAACGACACCAGCACTAGTCCACCAAACGCTCACAAGTAACTTTTTTGGAGTCAATTTTCGCTTGGGGCATGGTTTGGCTGGTTCGGCAGGGTTCAGCCAGTGCGATGAGCGCTTCCGATTATCGTACAGGATCCACTTTTCATCAAAGGTAATGATTCGATTTAAAATCCCTTCATTATTGTGCCGGTTGAGTAATGCAACGCAGCAGTCAACGCGCGTTTGTTGATTTGCTTCACTCAATTCGTGAGGTACCCACCTTTCAAGCTTTTTCACCTTACCAATTTGCTTCAAGTGGATTAAAACAGTTTTATCACTAACACCGCAGCCTGCAGCTAACTCGGATGTGGTTTGCGATGGATCCGCTTCCACAATAGCCTTCAATTCTTCATTATCAACTTTGGTCTCCGGCCGTCCACGGGGCTTGTTCTGCAGGTCGAAATTTCCAGAACGAAAACGTTGGAACCAAAAACGCACTGTGTTTTCTTTTGCGGCACCGTCGCCATACACATCATTAATCCTTCGAGCCGTTTCTGCAGCACTGGTGCCACGGCGGAACTCGTACTCGTAAATAACGCGATATTTCAAGTTTTTCATTTTGTAAACTGAGTGAAGCAAAGAAAAAAACAATTGAGGAAAAAACAAATGAATTATAATTTTCAAAACACAAATACATGAGTAAATAGGTGTATAAATTTGGATTTGGAATTCCTAACCAAAGAGAAGATATTTGAGATCAAATTTGCCAGTACGGCAAAACGCCAATTTCATATGTAAGAACCTAATATTTCCTCTTTCTTCACTCGACCAGCAGCCACAAATCTTGTAATCGATATTTTACCCAATTTCTTTACCAACAATTGCTCTGAAATTTGGCTGAGAGAGGTATTTCGGATAACAATACGATACACTAATCATTAATTTTACAATATCAGCTAAACTATTTTAAAAAATATTTAAAGTTCTGATGAAATTGGATTAAAATAAAAGTTCGTTTAAAGCATAGATTTTTACGGAAACGGATCGTTTGATTGGTGGAAAACGCAAAAATCTATGCTTTAAGCAAACTTTTACTTTAATCCAACTTGAAACAACCGGCCTTTAGCGGGATTCTTCGCATAATTTCAATAAATATTTATGGGGAATCTACAATAATCATGTTTATTTATTTTTATTGTGTTAAACAACCTTGTTGTCAGAAGCGTGCAGTTTGTACTTTTAAATGAGCTCAACTGAACTTGAATTTATCATGATTTTTTTATCAAAAGTAGTATCGTATTTTTCTGATTTTAATATATCGTAATAATACTTTGTCAAATAAATATTAAATGTATGTGAACGTTCAACTCGTGCTTCAATATACTGGCTGCACGAGCCTTTGGTATTTTCAAAAAATATGGAAACCCAGTCATCAAATGGTGAAAATTGTTTATTCACCACACTAAAATTATGTCTGTTGGCATTTATATTTATATTATAAGTATTTAGCTGAATTTAGTTTGTGTATTGAAATACACTTAATGAACCATTTGGTTGATTAAATTATTTCGCTAATAATGATTGTTTAGAAATGCATTTGAACGACAGCGTGTACCGGAATATTTCTCCTTTATGCACATTAATTAAATACGTGGGTTTTGGTCTCGGGCGGCAAAATTAGTATGTTGCTTCTATACAAACATGAACAATGAATAAATGCATTGCAATATTATATCACAGAAACTTTCAGCAAATTATCAGTTAAATTTTTATGGCGACCATTATTCAATTTATTTTCTAAACGATACCGAGAACGCTATAAAATTAATTAAATCCCGCTCAACTGCGGTAATAAATTTGAGTTCTCAAACAACAATTAAAGTTTCATAAATATGTGAACAAAACTGTTTACGTATTTTGTATACAAATCAGAGGCATTTGAGTTACGACCGAAATTTGTGAGAAATGGCTTGTGCAATTTTCTGTTTTTATTATTGGTTTTCCTGGCAAACATCATAATTATGGTTTCATTAGGTAGGCTGAATTTATTACTGACACAATAAATTTATTTCAAAATATCAAATATTTTTTTAGACGTTAATTACAAGAAATTAATTTGTAATAAATGATAAATTTATAGAAATTAATTATTATTTTCCCAATATTTGATATGCATTATAGCACTTTTACGAGTAAGTTTAGATTTTAAATATATACCTTACTTTATTTTTAAACCTTTTATTTTAACTATTGCACATTTATTATGTGCATGGTAAACAATATTTGATTATTAATGTTCACTATTTAACCCTTCGTTGGAATATTCATGAATATTCTATGGACTCCATGCGTATATTAGATCTCCACAGGTATAAAGCATCTTTTATGTTAATTTATTGTGTGATCGTAGGTGAAGTCCTGGCGTTGTGAGTGTCCATTATACAAAACCTTTATTAATAAGAACCTATACGCGGCACACACTATGCTCCCTTTTGCTATAACCAGTACGTGCTGTTTTGGATGTATGTATGAACCTATATACAAAAACTACAAAACCAAATATTAAAATCTGTATCACACATAATGGGTAACCTTTTCATTTTTTGTGTACATTCAGAAACATACCTGTTTTTAATTTTATGTTGTACGATCCATAAAGTCTCAAAAATTAATTATTGCAAGTTCTCTATGCTAAAAGTTGGACTTATTGGTAATTGTAACCAAGTATTAATTAAATGCGAGTTATAAATTTTTGTTTAAAATAATAAAAGAGATTGTGGATTGCCCAGGTTTGGTGAACATGATTAATTATCGTGTACCCTGCCGTTATTGACACTCCATTATATGGTGTGATTCTTCATTGCATGTAGATGTTTCTCGCTCTAATTTTGTGATCAACTCATGTATGCAAAGATTGCATTAAGTTAGTAACGAATTCAATTCTGTGGATTTGTTTGGTATATGTTGCATTGCCGTTCTTAAAAAACAAGTGTACGAATAAATGCAAATGTCTTTGAGTTGGGTATCTGGGGCCTTTATATTGTTTATCATTTTATTTTATTTGCCTTGTCAATTTAATATTTTAATTTTTTCTATTAAGCTTTTCTTAAGCATTATGCACCTAATGATTTTTTTTTCTAAAACTATATTAATTAATTCTTACTTTGTCATCATTATTTTATCATTCATTTTATTTGAACATATTTAAGTTTCAATATTCATTGCACTGTACTTTTTTGTAACTTAAATATTCTTCCACATAAAAGCTTAAGGGCCTATAAATAAATATATCTTCTTCTTCATATTTTCCCTTCCCATTTAGTTGGTATCGTCTCTACTCGTAAGAAAGCAACAGTATGATATATCGTGAATCGTCTCCTGGCATATACGGCATTTTTTACCTTCTACTACCAGTTTATTTGAGGCGATTTCTCTTCCTTCTCTATGAATGATTGAACCGTAATTCATTAATTTTGGAATCCATCCAATCTTGTCGCTTCTTCAGCTCACCTGAGCATTTTTTATTCGTTGGTATTAATTTTTTGTTCGTCATACCGTGGGTCGTATGACGGTTTTGTAAACTCGACCTTTAATTTTTTCTGAATTCTGGGCCACGAAGAACGCCGGTGAGTGAGCGTAATTTTTAGTATGCGGTTCATATTTTATGAGGGACATCACTCCCGATTTCAGCTTAGGTTTTCCAGGAAACCAGGTATTTAAATTAACCATTTTGCAGTACAGGATTTTTTTATTTGATACTCTAGTAAAACAATGTGATATTTGAAATAGGTGAAACATATTAATAGTCGTAACAATAAATCTTTTACGTGCTACCTCTCTAGCAAAGCAGAACTACTCGTGTTTCGACAGGTAGCACTTTAATGCTTATTCTTAGGGTTTGATCCCTCGTTGCTAGGTCGAATTAAAAGTTATCTGCTTGGTTCGTAATATCAGTGTTAATATTTACTGCGATTTTTATTAGATTCCGCGAGGGTATTAATATTTTTTTTTTTATTTATTATGATCGGCAAAAAAAAAAGATTGTCAGCTAATGAGGACGATAAATAAGTAAAATATAATTTGTTAACAACTCGCCATAACAAATTATTCATAAATCACTCAAACACACTACATTCATATATCTTTGTTGATATTTGAAATAAATATTTATGTGGTTTTATTAAAAAACAAAACTGGAACTGTCGGCACGTAGCGATGTATGTGTTTGTACGATGTGTTGATTACTTTGGTTAACTTTGTGTGGCAGTTCGTCATTAATCTTTCGTTATTTTGGTGCTGGAATTACTAACCATTTAGCCTTAGGTTTTATTACTAATACTTACCGAGATTAGAAAGATGATCCTTGGTCCTGAATCACAAAAAAATGATTTATTATCATTGTTTTGTGTAGAAAATCTTCCTTGACAGTATGTTTAAGGTCAGTGTATGAATTATTTAAAGTTCACATGATTCACTTTAAATTGAGTTAATTATCTGCTTCATTAGAGTGGTTAGTATGTTGAAAAACTACAAAACTTAATTTATTTTACGTAAATGTTCTGAATACGTATGAACAGATAATACGAATTACGAACTTAATAATCTTGACTAAGTTCACAACTTGGGATTGGGAAAACCCGAGTTTCTTGGACCCGACGGGTCCGCGTCCAAAAAATTCGGACCCGGGTCCGCGTCCAAAAAATTCGGACCCGGGTCCGCGTCCAAAAAATTCGGACCCGGGTCCGTGTCCAAAAAACTCGGACCCGGGTCCGAGTCTGGGACGAGGTTCAAATCCTTCTCTATTTTTCCTATAATATATCATAAATGAAATAAGTGCGCATTCAGTAATTATTTATTTTTATACAAACGCATATACAAAACTTTTATCGTAATATTTTTAGAAATATTCTTACAAGTCAAAATAAAAAATGTTCACAGATGTCATTAGGGATGGGACAGAATCATATACAAAAAATATTTTTGAAAAAATTTGAAAGTGCTTACGGTCTTTTTTCTTTCAAAACAATATTTAATAAAAAGAAAAAGAAAGAAAAAGAAAAAAAAATCACAATTCAATAATTTACAAATTTCATCGGATCGTATTAGAAAAATATTACTAACCCGGTCCAGTCTAAGGCCAGAATTCAGAGTTAATACTTAGATGATTTAAAGGTTAAGGTACGCCTTAAAAGCGTATTTTTCACTACAAAATAACACTTTTAAGGCGTACCTTAACCTTAAAATAATCTAAGTATTGACTTTGAATTCAGGCCTTAGACGGGTATTTTTACCTGAACATGGCGAGTCCGATTTCGGATACCCGGACCCGAAAAATCCTAGTCACAATTGCCAAATGTGAATGTGAAAATAATTATGTATATATAGATATATAGATAAAACCTACACCTTTTAAGTAATCTGAAGAAATTTTGCATAATTCCCTTGCGGACCCTGCACAAAACACAGGCACAAGCTCCTAACCCTGGCCACCCCATTCCCATCAATCAATAAAAATATGTGTTTAACATATCGAATGCCGTCCGATCGAAATATTGCATAGTTACACTTGGCGCCCTTTTTTTTCCTCGAACCACCATACATGTTGCCCTCCTGTTGCCTGCTCCAAATTTTACATGCATCGTTATAATTTTGGCCCTGTGCAAAACAAAAATATCCCTCTTCTCCTTAACATAAAGCTTAAATTATAAGTTAATCTGGATCCCCGAAAACGCTGGTTACGGACTACTAGTTTTTAATAAACCAATAAATATTCAGATGTATATATGGTCATAGCAGATTTATTTCATCGGGGAGGAGGATCAGTAGATAAAAAAAATATTAGTACGATACGTAAACACATATTCTATTTACATTTGCCATTACCTAATTTTACATAAATCAACCGAAATCCATGATCTTTATTATTTATCCATTTTTATCGTCAAAGATAAATAATTATACACTCCGTTCAAACTTCTGAACACAGTTTTAGTTAACGATTAAAAAAAAATGTTTTCTATATCTATAATTGTCTGTATGAATATCTAATGAAAGGTAGTAATAGTATACCTGAGAATATGTGATGTAATACTCGTACAAAGTCACCTACAATTTTATATGGTAATATGTCATGCCAATCGTTTTGGTAATGATGTTTTAATGTTGATGTATTATGTGATTACTTTCAAGAGAGAGATCAGAGCATTTCATTTCTATACAGATGTACTCTGACATTAAACTACCGACAGTTTCGTTGTGGTAAATTACAGCCAAACAAAATAGTTGTTACAACAAAGCATTGTGATATCGGAATAGTGGCACTAAACCGTTTTATTTAGAGATGTGTTATATTTTATGAAGAGTGTTTATGCTCATCGTTTTTGATGAAATAATCAGTTTCGATTACTGGATATGCATTTAATATTTCAACCTGAGATAGAGTAACGTGAATATGTGTGCTACATTTAATAAACCTAAATCGTGTAGGCACCTATTTATTTCATTATAAACCCTAATGGTGTGTTGGTAGTTGAGATTATACCAGTGATATTCGGCGAATACAAGCAAAAAGCTGCACATTACTAAAGAATCTAGGAAACAAATATTTTATTTCAGAATATTTTGAGTTTGTTCAAATCTTTCAGAACAGTGCTGGATTTATGTCACAGAGACATTATTAATCAATTAATGTATATTATAGATATCTCACAGAGACGAAACTGTATTTATTATGGGAAAGTAGGTATAGAAGTCATTTGGGTGTACATAGGACTTATGACCTATCTTATGGTTGGCTTAAGTGATCACTTTACACAATGTAACATTCGCCATTTCCACCCATGATAGAACATTTAGGGGAATGAAAGGCGCTTACAACTCATACGTGAAAGCTTTCCACGCAATTTGAACATATATACAACTTCCAAAAAATGAATAAGCATGGTATATTCTATCATGGGTGGAAATGGCGAATGTTACATTGTGTAAAGTGATCACTTAAGCCAACCATAAGATAGGTCATAAGTTCTATGTACACCCAAATGACTTCTATACCTACTTTCCCATAATAAATACAGTTTCGTCTCTGTGAGATATCTATAATATACATGAATTAAATATTTTATTGTTTCTCTTTTGGAAAAAATGAATATTTTGAGGATTAATACAGTATACGATTAAAATAAATGTATAATACTGTTCCGTTATTTAACATATTAAAAAATTGGGTCTGTTATTTTTAATTTTTACGCTTTAGTTACTCATTTATTTTTTAATTTTTATTTATTTATTTGTTCTTTTTACATAAATTAATATAGTTTAATATTTAAAATAAGGAAACAATTTATTCTACGATCTCTATGAGAGTCAGAGACTCGTGTATAGAGAAGGAGTATTGCAGGTGTAAAGTATAAATATGCATTAAGTGCATGTAGTACAAAATAGAATTGAATGTATAATAATGATTGTATACAAAGAAATATTATATTAGTAAGAAGTAGTAGTAGCCTTAAATTCTGTTATTTCATAATAATATTGAGGTGGAAGGTGCAATTTGTTGCGAGTTGACATTTTCGAAAAGTTTCATGATCATAATATGTGTCCAGTAGGTGTTTGTATACATATTTTTTGGTTTCAATTTTAAATTTATTATGATCTGTTAGGGGGACATTATTAAAGAAAAGTAAAATGGTTTTGGGTTCTGTACTTGTATTGCCTGTTGTCTGCCAAAATCCCCCTAACTCGAATGTCATAATATCCAACCTTCCTATCTACGATAGTGTACATGTACCGAATTTTTTCATTTTTGATACCCTAACGTAAGCCTGGCGGTCGCTGGCTCCTACTCTACGAGAAGATTAGGCCGCAATATTTGTAGAGAGATTTATGTCAGTTTAGGGTTTGGGGTGTGTTCAGGTTGGTTTTCCGCCCCGGCGGCCCGCGGCGGCGGCGGCCGGATTCTTTCTCACGCATCGTTACATTATTACACATCACGAGAGATGAAGTTTCCACGGGGATAATGTGTAATTAGCCGCCGGTACTAAATTATAGGTTCACGTTCGCCGCAAACAATGCTAGAGGTTAAACGGCGACCCGCTCAAAGGTATTCCCTAATCATGGCGGCGGATTAAATCGTCTCCGTAGTCGGATTACCGACTTTGTTTCAAATTTCTCGCCATCATTAATGAGCCGGTGCATGACGGCCGCCACCGTGAATCGAAACGCGGTGTTTTGGATTTAGAACATTTTCACTATTTTGGCAAAGGAAGGATTTGCTTTTAGCTTATCAAAATACACAATTCTCTGTGTAACGCTAACGCTTCCAGATGGCGCAAATAATAATGAAATGAAATAATAATGGCAAAATAATGCATAATTATTTTTGTAAAAATGTCGACCGCTAATTGTTACCAGACGGCGTAAACATATAAAAAGGAAAAGAAAACACATATACATGTCGCATCAATATTCTTACTATTTTCAAACTAAGCTTAACGATTTTGCTATTAAAAAAGGACTGAGTAGCTCGTGTCCTGCGATGGGGCTCGAACCACCGGCCACCAGATCACTAGCCGAGCGTCACGACCACTTCACCAATAAGCTTCTCATGTTTGTGTAGTGTATAACTTTATGTAACACTTACGCTACATAATGAGTTAAAAAGGCAAAAAACGCATAATTCTCTATGAAACAATGTCCGTCACTAATGATATTAGATAGCGCAAATAATGACGAGGTATAAACTACTAATAAGGCTTATACAGCAAATAAAGTGAACAATTCTTTATGTAACAATATTCGTCACTAAAGCTACCAATAGGCAACTCTTTGCCAGATAGCGCTGTTCTCACAGCCTTAACTCGCGGCCGAAAGAAGTAACGTATTTTTTAATTTTCAATGCGACGCAATTAATGTAGTGAAATACATACCTAATTCCCATTTGTTCCCCAAAACCGATTCACCTCGCTAAGTCCAACCCAATTCATACTCAGCCCTATAGTTGCTTTAAACTAACCATCACACCGTTTCTCCGCAGGGATAAGCAGAGAGGATAGAACGCCAAACTATTATGACCTTTTGCACATCACTTTTGCCTCATCTACCTTCATATATCTTCTCATGCACTCTCTTTAGTTGTTTTAACGGGGGAAATTATTCAATAGAGAATCATTTACAAATTTAATTTGTTTTTAATCATATTTGACATAATATCAACACTTTTTCTAATCTCGAATAATAAATAATTAATCTTCGGAATCCCGTAATATTTTTAACCCGGTATTAAAATCAAATGCATGGTCACATTCTAATAAATCATATGCGAATTCCGAGTCCTTATTACTATTTAAAGCTTATTGTATGAGATTTATGAGATCTTATTTCAAAGTTTTTAGTATTTTTTTCCAATATAAAAATAAATTCAATAATTTATTTAAGTATATAAATACCCGATTTCTTAAATATTTAGATTTTATACCTAATGAGGTATACTAAGTAATGGGAATTTTGTCATCACAACTATCTTCAGAAGAGCTATTCTTAGAAAAAATTATACTGTATCTCCTTGGCGACCACGCATCAAAGTGGCGTTTACTCAGATTTAACAGTTAATAAATATCTCAACAAGAATGTCAGACCTTCGCATTTGTAAAAGTGTTATATTTTATTTTATTAACGAGTTATCGTGGTGTAAAAAACGACGAACATGTCTGTAGGTTAGTAGTTTTGTAATCCAAACATTGGCTTAATAGATAATATTCGTTTTCACGAGCAAATGGAAAATCGTGCCAGCTTCATTACGGCTCTCTAATGCTCGGTAATTTGCGTTAAAATACGGGGAATAAATCACTTGCGCGTTGCTGCACGATTAGCACACTTTTCGTAACGTTTGCAATCTCCATTTTTGTATCAATTAATTACACTTTCTAGAGGCATGCATTAGTCTTGCAGATCCATCATGTCAATCAGAGACACTTGTGTCTGATGTTCTGATTCGGATTGACGAGATGCGAGAGTACATTATCTTAATTATTTACACTTGACCTAACAGTCATTAGAATACCACGATTATTGGCTTAGTATTTAATGCCTCAAAAGGCTACTATGGATAATTATTTAGGGTGGTTTTTTACTCACAATCGGAAAGATGTACTTTTAATCATCAATCGTAATAATCTCGTTGTCTGTCCGTCCGTCCGTCTATCTGTCTGTCCGCCCGTTCATCACTTCGTGTTACGTCCGTGATTTCGTTCAAATTCATGGCTAAAAAAATCAAATTAAATGGCCGGAGATTGAGGCTTGAACCCCGGGCCAGCAATCCCGAACCAGCCGGTCAACGCATGTTGCTATCGTCGCCTCTCCGTGGATTGACAAAAAGATACTATAAATATATTCTAGGGCTTAGAAAATAAGCGAACCGCATATTAGAATGCAAATAACTATTACAAGAAAAATATTCGTTTTAATGTGAGTTGTTACGATGAAAATTATATTTTCAGTTTAGCTGGAGAGGAATTATGCGGTCATGGACTTAGGCTGTCTTTATAATTAAAGTTAACAATTTTAAGTTTAGTATTAGTTTTTTACTATCCTGATGAAGGAAATGATATCTTTCGAAATCGGTTGGTTTTGGTTCATAAATAAAAAAATAGTATAAAAGTTTAATAATATGTAAAATATTCATTAATTGTAGTGGGGTAGTGCATTATTAACATTTTCCTATTAATAACTTTCTTATCATATCTGACATCTACAACGAAGAGAATGCTCTGTGGTGATGAATGGTATTAAAATATAACAAGTGCGACAACTATATTAATTTACCTGTATGACTAAATGTTTTATTATTTATATCGTACGTACCTTATAGTAAAATATTTAATTGATTAAATTTATTAAAGCACAACCGCAATAAAGTTACCTACGCTAACTTGGATGTATTTTATGGATGGATGGATGGATGGATGGATTATTATATTTTACCGGTTTATTGCCACTATCGGACAGGAGAGTTTTATCCGATCTGATTTTATTATATAAAATTGTAAACTCGCATTACCACAGCCCTGAAATTTTGTCCTTAATAATGTTCCATGTACCCAGTCGAACTACTCGAGTGCCGACGCCTTTTTACTGTGACAATACTAGAACAAATGCTCACTACAACTCGCTAGTACCTAGAATACACAGGTTAGGTAACAATTATACAAACATAGCGGACGTGTTTGGTTCTGGCCTGTCACAGTATAGGGGCGCGACACTGAGAGCGCTTCATTCCGCCATAATGTAAATTATATACACTTTCTTTTTTTTGTTTTTCTCTCTGTTTATATTATTTCTGCAAATAACTGTTATATACCTACATATGTAAAAGCCTATTTAGGCGTAAATGAATGAATAAATAAATAAATAAATAAATGTATAAATGTCAGCTGCCTCCGAACAGAACTCTAGGTACTTCTACTGAAGCAAAATATGTTCAAAATCTAAACATTGACAGTTTATCGCTGTTATGTATGTACCCGATGGAAATATATTATTATTTTAATAAATCAATAAAATAGCGTGACAGCACTAAAGTTTATGCTTTAGTGTTTAGACTTGACTTGATTTTTGTTTTCCATGTTTATAGTAACTGATATTTATTTATCTTCTATTCGGATCACTGCGTAAACAGGCATTTTTTTTTAATAATCGAGGGAACCTATAGATACATGTAGTGCATATACACCACAAAACAGAACGCAATCTAATTTTAATTAAATAAAACATAGTATGACCCACTCGGAGTAACTCTACGTCTTCCGGTTTCGATACCACTCTATCTTCTTCAGGATGGACGCATACTAATTATCCATTACTTACAGCACATATATCATAAAACAGAACGTAATCTAATTTTAATTAAATAAAACATAGTATGACCCACTCGGAGTAACTCTACGTCTTCCGGTTTCGATACCACTCTATCTTCTTCAGGATGGACGCATACTAATTATCCATTACTTACAGCACATATATCATAAAACAGAACTTAATTTAATTTTAATTAAATAAAACATAGTATGACCCAGTCGGAGTAACTCTACGTCTTCCGGTTTCGATACCACTCTATCTTCTTCAGGATAGACGCATACTAATTATCCATTACTTATTTTGATATAGAAGTTAATTTTTGAACGGGGGCCTGGCTACAGGTGTGTTGGGGGTACGGAAGATTGACAATTAGGCACTGCAATGGGGAATATATCAAACAATGGGTTTTTCGTAAAATTTAACTAATTATTACTAATTATATTGTAGTCATATCCCCATTCAAAAATTAAGTTGTTTACGCAAATACAAAATAAGTCACGAATAATTAGTATACGTCCTTCCCGAAGAAGACGATACAATGGTATCGAAACCGGTAGACGAAAAGTTACTCCAAGCGGTTTATACAAAGTTTTTAGTTAATTAAAATTAATAATCATGTCCAACTTCAATGTCAATGCTGTAAACACCAACAATATGTAGTATGCAACAGGGCGATAATTATTCACTATATAATTAAAAAAGGTGCGCATAACTGTAATTTATGTATTTACATAGATACGTTTAATTCCACGCAAGAATAATTCGAAGTTCGCGTGTTATTGTTTTAAACACAGCCATCTAGTGAAAGAGTTTCATCATCATCACTCTTGGCACTACAACCTTGGTGGGTCTTGGCCTCCTCAATAAGTGAAAGAGTTTAGAAATAATAAATAATTCTGTGTTTGTATGCGTTTTGCATAATTTTTCGCAAAATCTGCCCAAACGTTATAATGTAATTGTGCAGTTTAAAAAGGTTTTTCACTAAGCTGCGCATACCTACTAATAATAGTTTTCAAGAACAAAATATAACTTTGTAGGTACACTTTTTACAAAACATGCAACAAAAATATCCAGTTTATATGAATACAACTCTTAATGGAAATACAGCTCTTCGTGCATGAATATTATCTATGTAAGTCCCGTGCCTATTCTACGCCATTGGTACGAAGATGGTATTTATTTCGTAACAAAAAATACGCAGGTATTTCGGATTTTGTTTTTTTGAAATGTATTAGAATAGAGAAAAAATATAAAAATTATCTTATAATGCGAAAACAGAAAATAAAATGGAAACATCATTTGCGAGATTCCGCTTGAGCAGCGGAACGTCACAAATCACTTTCTTTAGAAAACAGAGGCATTATTCGCAATAATATCGACTCTTGACATCGTTTTTCACACAGTTTTACAAGCTTCCCAGAGAGAATAGTAGTTTTTGTGTGGGATTAACGCGGTGAAATTGAAAATATTACTATCCTCCACTCGTTTCAATAACCACTGAAATTTTATTAACCGAGTTGAAACATTCGTACAGTTATAAAATAAAAGTATTTCTCCGTGAAGCGTTATGAGATTAGTTGCATTCATCAGTATTCTCCATCGGAAATCATTGACCAGATGAGCTCAGCCTAGCAAGCACATTCACATAAATATTAAATACATCCTACCGCATTCTTTACTATGTTTTATAAACATTTTTGCTTTTATTTTCTACTTTTTTTAATTTTTTTTTTTTATTTATTACATTTTTTTTAATTACAAGTTAAATTTCGCCTTACTAAATTTTGTACATTTAATGAAGTACAGTGATGATGTACAGTGGAAAAAATAATATATTGACTTTCCTCGAGTTCGAGAAATGACATTAGAAAAGTAACAGACTATATGTGAATGGAAACCTCAGGACAGAGAGAATGAACGATTCCTGGGAAATGGTTTTAGCGGATCGACTAGAGAAAAGAGCCTTACCAGTGTATGGAAATGCATCAGAAGATGTATGCACGTGCGAATGGGACCCGCCTCTAACATCCGGGCTCTCTTCGGTGTTCTTTATATGCGCATATATCAGGTCTTTGTATGCCTTACTCAAGCCTGGATATTTATGTGATGTGTTTCGCTTTAATATTTATTTATGAAATTCATACGTACATTTACATATATTTTTACATAACATTAAAATATTAATAATTTAGACTTACAGCGAGTCAGTGGCATTGGCGATTATGGGAAATTACTACTCCACTAGCATGTAGACATGTGCCGGAGTGAGTAATTGGGCCTATAGCCACAAAAACGTTAAAAAAGTCTAACTTACTTTTTGCCTTTATCTAGTTTGTTTGTTTTTTTTTTTTAATATTTTTAATATTTGATGTATATTTTATTCGTACAACTCACTTTTTAAATTCTTTAACTTTATTTAATAAATTTTTTTTTGGGGTATTTTGTCACATTTTTATTTTATTCTACTTTTGATAAGATACTTTGTTTTGCACCTAATATGAAGAAAAGCTACTTAGAGATTCACACTGAAGTACGATTATTGAATTCTGTATTCAAATACTCGAAGTCGAGGAGTGAGCACGCTATTACTGTTGAGCAAAGAGGCGCCTTGCGTGGAGCGCCCGCTGCTGTTCATTGTGCATTTTATTCCGACATGCACGCGCAGCATCTGTTCTAACTCGTCTTTTTTAAATAATGTTATTTTTAAGGCTGTAACATTGGTTGAATAAATAAATACGCAAACGAGCCTTGTGATGGCCCCGGGCGGGCTGCGCGACAAGTAGTCTGTTTGTTATTCCGGATGGAGGACTTCCTGGCGGCCGGCGCGGGCGACGCGTGACAAATCTTTCGCATCTTTCTCTGAAAGCAGTCTGACGGTCCTCCCGTCCTGCTTCTCCACTAATATTCTCCATTTATCAAACACAATATTTGGCGCTTGAAAACCATTTTGTCACTTCAACAAACAAAATATCTTGGTTTTCACTGTGCCACGTTTTATCTGTGTGTGTTTTATCTGTGTAGACTGAATGCGGTTGAAATGCGGTCACTAAGACGCATGTGTGGAAAATCTTTGGTCGATAGAGTGAGGAATGAACAAATTAGAAGTGAATGCAATGCTGGCTGTAGTGTGGTAGATAGAATAAAGAAAGGAGTGCTGAGATGGTTTGGTCATGTGGAACGTATGAACGAGGAAAGGATGGTTAAGAAAATATATGAGGCGAATGTTGAAGGCAACAGGAATAGAGGGCGTCCGCGAAAGACCTGGCACGATCAGGTACTACAAGTATTTGAGGATGGCCCTGTTAAAAGCCGCAACAATCGTAGAACGTGTATGAGAAGATGTATGAATGTGGCCGAAGCAAAAGTGGTGTGCCAGGATAGAAGAGTGTGGCGTTCAATCATCTCTGCCTACCCCTGCAGGGAAACGGCGTGATGGTTAGTTAGTTAGTTAGTTAGTGTTTTATCTGTGCCACTCTGAAAATAGCAATATTGGGATATCAGATATTGTAGAGTTATTGTGGTTATATTTTAATGCATAACATATCAATTCTGTGTAAACTTGTAAGATGGTCTGTATACTGTTTAATATTCGTGTGTAACTATTTTTACTGTTAGTTTCCCTAAATAAATAAACAAATCCAAAAAACAGATACTGCTTATGGGCAAAGATTGTTCAAATACTTTGGTCTTAAACTCTTTAACAAAATATTATGAACAAACAATATATTATGAATATATAATCAAATTGAAGTATGCTGGTAATATAAAATTTGTTTAAAATGTGAATGACATTAGTGATGGTATTTTATTCGGTACCTAAATAATTTATTTTTCGCAGTTCGAAGGGCAACTATCGGTAGATACCAGACAGCAGTTATATCCCAGTAACCAATCATCGATACAATCTGATACAAATCTCAAATAACTGTACAATAAGTAACCTGTTAAAATAACGGCTTGACCATCTCTAGATGTCAGCCGATTGTCTGATAACATTATTTCACTTTTGTATTCATTTTTAATGATTTCACTCGTTTGTGTCTTGTAAATTGTAAGTTTTGCCGGTCTTAATACATATTTTTCAAGCGACACAAAAACTTGACCTTTCGCAAAAACTTAAATTTACTTGCCAACTACATAAAACTCGTAGACGTAAAGACAACGCGCGTATAATACGGCTTCAGAAGGAAAATATTCAGTTTTGTAAAACTTTCTTCGAGATTCAAGACACTAATTTGACGCGCTAAAAGAATTAAAATACGATGTACAGAAGCAGGCAAAAATAAAGAAAGCCATAAAACTCTAACCGTGGCCTTGGATTGCAGCAAAAAATTTAAATCGTCTTTTTCATAAGATAAAGATTAATTATCTAATATTCCTTCATCCTTCCTTAATAGAATCTTTAGCATTCTTTAACCGTTAAGGCGGCAAGAAAATAAAGTCTTATTTCTCAATATTTTTAATATTTTTTTTATTTTCAATATAATTTAACCAGAATCATATTAGTACAATTAAATAGCAATAAGTTTAGGAATTTTATCGAGAAACGAGTAAAAACATACCAAAAAACTTGCGAGTGCAAAGGGTTAATAATAGTATTCCTTAGTATTCCTTAATAGAATCTAATAATGCACAGATTTTTTGCTTATCTGCGCTGCACGTCACTGGTGTCGACCCTGTTTGCTTGTGTTTGTTATGACATTCTTATTCTCTCGTTATATCTCTCGCCCACTGCTTCCAAGCTTTCACTTTCCTCAGGATATCTGGGGCAGTGTACCGTTATCCAGTTCAAGGTTATTCACCCAATTTTCATATGGTTATCTTAATAAAAATGATGGATGAATAAAGAGATTCCAATTGTGTTGTTGTTCCAGATATCAGGTGTTTCTCCAGGTGAGGCAAGACGTGGTCCGCGGGCGCTTGCCGGTCCCCCCTGACCTCGCCCCTCAGCTGGCCGCCTACGTTCTACAATGTAAGTCATTTCATGTTTGCAGTACTTCAAAGTTTTTTTTGAAATATTATAAAAATATGTGCATATATTTTGCTTGATCAATGCCATCAGCAAATCAGATATTGCCATAAAACCACATGCGTATATATAGGCCGACTCTTTCGAACCAATCAAAGACTTTTTGTAACACTGTGGTGTCTCTTAGCTAGCAGCAAAACTTCAAGGCAGTCTTCTTCCTTCAATTTTGAAAAAAAAACATTTTTTTCACTTTTGGTTAAATATCGACCTCGAAGTATGCATTTTTTTCAATATTTCTAATTCTCTGTAAAACGTTGGTGTGTCATGAAAGTAACTTATATCGAACTAGCCGAACACCCGTGAAAAATCACGGTAATTTGGTGAGTGTGTCACGGTTGCGTGTTGACTCAACCACTGCGTGTCACACCCTAATTATCTAGAGTTTTAATTCCTGCAAGTTACGAATTTACGCACCAACAAATAGACAGACAATGAAATTATTATACATATTGAGATATCAAAAGTTCATTAGCTTCAGTACAAGTCAAATAAAATTACTAAAACCCCACAAAAATATTTTTGAAATTTCTGCAAGGTTTTAATTATTTTATTTGACTCGTATCAAAGCCAACGATTTTTTAAAAATCTATATAAATTACTTTAGTGATATTCTACCGTTTGGTAAAAGATAAGCCAGAAAAATTGAAAAAAATGCAAAATTTAATGCGCGCGCAGACGATGCATGCACCAACTGCATGTTGACTAAAATATGTAATAACATCATACATAAAATATATGAGTACTTCATGACTATTTTTGTGCTTAACCAAATTATCTGGTTTGTATTTTCTGGGGAAATACAGACCAGAAAGGTCGTTAAAACACGGCACATTAACCCAAAAAACACAAACCAGAATATTTTGAACGGCGGGTAAAAGCGTAGAATATTTTAAAATTTAATTTTATAAAAAACTATAAAAGCCACGTTTTTACAATACTCCCTTTCGCTTTGAATCAGGTTTCGTGCCTATACACGCGTCGGGCTAATTACCCATATAGAATGATTCCAATGTGAAAAAACCATTTAAATTTATAAAAATTCAAAATTATACTATAATTATTAATTTTTTTAAAACGAAAATTTGTTAGATCATTTTTATCGTCGCCACAAGCCTGCCTGCAAAGTTTCAGCTAGATTTGATCACGGGAAAAGGGTTAAAATCGATCCAAAGTTTTTTCGTCAGACAAGCAAGCAGACGCTACGAGTTTATTAATATAATAATTAAACTCTTAAACTATTGAAAACTATGAAACTAAACTATAAAAAACTATAAAAACTATTTAAAAAAAATTAATATAACAGAATTAGAATAAAGGGAGTAAAAATATATCTGTAGATACCTAGATCCCGGGTCGCAAGGCACTTATTTATTTATTTATACGGCAGTTACGAAGTTTTTTGTGTAACCAAAAAAGTATACATATCGTATTATCTTATAATTTGATATCTTATAACCTGTAACATATTTCGACGAGAAGAACAAAGCTGTTGATCGATGACCGGAAATGTCCATACAAAATCTGTTGATATTAGTTCAAAACACCGGATGAATACCCTTATATTCTACGTGTCTGTTGGTCTGTACACGAACAGCTGAAAACGTATAAACATCTCTGACACAGACAACAAAGCGTCGAGTGGGCAGGTATCGGAATACATTTACTGAACGGCGCACAGCCTTCGGAATCATCCCCCTTGATGGATGGTTGCAAACACTGGGGGTGTGGAAATATTGATAAGACCTGTAGGCATTCATTATTCCAACAGTTTTCCATACAAGGGGCTTTTCGTCAGAACTTTAAAAAGAGATACCGTCAGTCACTTCCTTTAAAGAATTTCTAAAGCTGTTTACTGTGGATTTTTCATATTTTACGTAAAGTAATCCAAATTATACTCGTCTTTTATTATTTTATCTGTATCGCATATATATTATTTAACAGATCGTTAATAACCTCGATACATACATAGTCCAAGTGCGACACTAATTAGTGTAGTTTTTTATAAAAATAACATAACTAACCAGAAACACAATACTTTTTTTATAAATAGAACAATATAAAATAATAATTTATATTATAAATTAACTTCTTATAAAATTACCGTACAAGTATAGAATGCACGGGTGTTAATGTCAACAAAGTCTATTCGCGGAATACGCTGCAGTTCCGGCTAAGAATATTGTGATTTTGTTGTAATGTTGACTACTGAAATTTCCTAAATACATAATAATATCACATTCTGGGTTGGAAGAAAAATAGCTCAGATTGGTATTGTAACACTTGATTTAAAATGGTGTCTGAGAATTATTTTTAAAGTTTCAATAGGTCCGTAAAAGTTTGTGTTTTTTCTAAATAAATCGAGATTTCAATCCGTTATTCTACGTAAAAGTATAGTTAGCTACGTCGCACAGAATGGAAAATTAAACCGCTTTTAATTGAGTAACAATTTTTTAGCTCCAAGTGTCATTATGGATGATACGGGGAATGATTTTAGTATGATGCTAATGACGAGGCGAATCTGTATACGGTTGAAATTTTCGATTACACCCTTGTCATTAAAATTGCGCTTGCATTCTTGCATAGTTACCTGAACGTACAGTGTTATAATTCTGGTAGTAGATAAAAAATAAAAACCGGTCGATTTTAATAAATAATTTCAAAGACAATATAAATTTTACTAAAATAAAATAGTATAAATTTACTATAAAAAAATAAGAAATAGTATAAAATGTTACGCGTTGGAGTGCCGAAGAAACATTTTTCAAAAGAGTAAATTTCGATTTAAGTAATTCGATGGTTTGAATTCCAGTGGCTCGTTGATACAATCTTGAAAATCCACATCGTAGTAAAAACTCGAGTAATGTGTTGTTCGAACCGTTAAACGGGGGAACCAAGTAAACTAGTTTCAGACACAGTTTCTTTTCGTTTGAGGTTTTTCAACAAAGTTTGCACCTTTTTATACAGCTCTCTGCCACTCGACCCATTTCGGTTTTGGACTGTTACACATAAATGCAATTCAATTTTGTCGTTTCTAGAGATTTCCGATTGCATTCTGCTACAGACACTATTACTTTTATGGTTTTCAATTTAAAGTACGGATTACCCGGTTCAAACGGTGTGGAGTACATGAGAGAATTTGCTATAGCTTCAGCATTGTGAAATACCGTAGCTTTTGTATTGCTGTAGAGAGTAAACCACGCAAAACGTTTATTACTAATATTCTTCGAATACTTTCTTGATGGATTCAGATATCAGCTTGTCAAAAGAAAGCTTTAAAAATAGCCACTAATTATTTTATTTTAAAAAAATGGAAAAGCAAGCACGGAATACGTGTCGCAATAAAATAGGAACTTGCTGGTGTCCTGGAATTGGACTCGAACCACCGAGCATTGGATCAGTAAATGAGAGTTATAAACCACTACATCAACAAGCTTGAAAATGAGATCACATAATATTTCATATAATATGAAATATCTGTATTTCTAGTAATTCACATTTACATATTTTTATAGCTTAGATAATGATTTCATACATTTATATTTTACAAAGACGTGCTTTTGATGAAGATATGGTTAACATTGCGAAATATAAATAAGCATTGAAGTAAAGCATGAAATGTTAAGTAAGTTAAGAAATGCAATTTAAATTTAAATGAAATTTAGCATAATAAGCACCGAAACAAGATTATCAGTAAATTATGAATACCATACAATTTTTTTTTATTAGGGCATAAAAAACTTATTGTTTTTCTTGTATATCACATAATGAATGGTTATTATGGAACCAACTATAGATGTGAATTAAAGCAAATGCAGAAAATAATCACTGAAATTCGGAATATAGTGTAAACAAGTGTACAAGGAATATAAATGTCGTATAACATCCAAAGCAAACGTACAATTTATATGAGTAAACAGTATAAGCACATTATCATTATTTATCGGTTGCTGGATGAAGGCATTCCCAAGTTTTTCTCACTATTATCTGTCCATTGCTATTTCTTCAGCCAAGCGATTTTTATGGTGACCTATCCTGGTACCGTGTGGCATGCCCATTACCAGTTGATTTTTTTGGCGCACTCAATTAACTTTGTTAGTTAACTACCTTTGTATGTTTTTTTTATGTACACCTGTCTCTTCGTATGATTCCCAACTAAACCTAAAATTAAATCATAAGTAACCTTAAATTATTTCGCATAATTCTCATCATTTTTCATAATTCGTTGAGAAAGATTAAACCGTATTAAGCAGTACCTAACTTAACTTTTTTGCTGTTTCGGAGGCAAGTTTATAAGCTCCATAATCACATATAAGGAAATAAAAAAACAATGCGTTTTTATTTCCATATGTGCATTTAACTTATCAATGTATGAATGTAATAAATTGTTTATTAATCAATTAGAAAGACATACAGAAAAATCATATTAATGTAAAATTGTGTGGCTGCTACTGGGACTCGAACCCGGATCTCCTATCAATCCGGGATGTTACCATTAGGCCACGTCAGTCTCGTACCTTTCCGTCGATATATCACCCTTAACTATAAGTATAATTTTATTAATTGATTAACATATTTTATCAAATTTAAGCAATTCTCTTTTTGTAACGCGGAAGTCACAAATATAATGGTAATGCCCGGATTACAGTCCCGGTAGCAGCCTAATAGTTTTTCGTTGATTTGTTTTTTCTGTATGTCTTTCTAATTGATTGATAAATTTTTAAATTCACAGAATTTCGATCTGAAATTGTAACTTCACAGTAAGAATGTATTGTTTAATACAGCAGTAATAAATTGCCTTTAAATATTTTAATATCTCCCAAGACATTAAGTCAATAAATATCTCGATGATTAATTTAAAATATTTACGCGGAGTTAGTAATTTAGTAATGAAATGTTTTCATTGAAGGCAGCAAATTAGATCTCGTAAACTACTTTTCGCGATAATTGGCGCGGCTCTGCGGAACAGCCTTCCCCCCGCCTTATCCTCGGCCGCACATCTTACTCGGGCGCGAACATTCATCGGAGTGAACGCATGCACGCAATTACTTTGCACTACACTGCTTCCACCAATGATCGCCTGTAATAACAGTGGTTACGTGTCCGGGCAGTGCGAGCCTCAAAGGGATAGCTGGCGCTCCAGGTACACATGTCGGCCATTCTGTAATGTATTCATTAAATACCAATCAATACTGTTTCGATGCTTGTAAGCTGTTTGAAAAACACCAATTGCCATCCGCACAACGTTTCACTCTTTGAACTAATTCAATTTATTTTAATTTATTTAATAAACTAGCTTTTACCCGTCAAGGATGACGGTACTGTTGCATGCCAGTCCCTAAAGATTAAGTATTTACTTATTTATACCTGGCGCCCACGAAATAGTAATAACGATTTTTATCAAAATATTTGATTTTTTTAAATATTTTCCCTGCCTCTAGTTAATGGCACTATTTTAAACAATGGCGATTGTTCTGGGCGGAACATGGTTCCCGTCTTTGTTATATATATTCCCTAGTATATATTTATATTATCCACGGTCCACGGAGAGGCGGCGGTAACAACATGCGTTAAGCGGCCGGTTCAGGTTTGCTGGCCCGGAGTTCAAGACCCATCTCCGGTCGTCTAATTTGTATTTTTAGCTTTAAATTACAAACGTTACACGAAGTTACGGACGGACAGACAGACAGACGGACAGATGGACAGACAATGAAATTATTATGTTTGATTATATATACTTGAAAAATTTACAGTTAATTTGTACATGCTATTATATTTAATTAATATACATAATTAATATTCTTATACATGAATTCTTATCATAGATGTATGAGAATCCTACGTCGGAAAAACCTTTTAGAGAAAAGGAACAGATCAATACCCAAAGTGACAAAGTGATCCTTTGATACGTATCAAGATGAAGATAAATAAATAAATAAAACATATATTATTCAGCATAGCGGTAGCCGTTCCGTATATTGGAATATGAAACAATCTTACTGTTAGTTGTTTCTACTACTTTTTTTGTTGTTGTTGTTGTTGTTGACAACAACTACAAGTTGACGCTGTGTTAGATAAATATCAGTACATGCAAAGCGATGCTCCTCATAATTTTAGAATTATCGATCATACTGCACAACAATCGATACAAACGCGTAATCAGATACACATTCCTTCTAGTCTCAAAACCATTGTAGCCAAGCATACCCTGAGGAAACTCGGTTGGGTAGTGCCAAGGATAATAAAACAAACACTACAAAACGACTTTATGAAAATAAACAAAAAACTAACAATTATTTAATTTAATACGTCTTTTCGGAAGAAATATTCGAAATATTCCAGATTAAAAAAATATATATATTTATCCAAGCTTCACCTAGCTGGAATTGGCAAGGGTTTTTAGGATTCATCGCATAATTATGTACATACTAATTATTACCAAGTATTTGCAAATAAACTAAAATAGCGTCCTCAGCATACACATTTCCAAAGCGCACATATTTTAATTCAACTTATGAAATACACAAACTGAAGTTAAAATTGGTATAGCAAAACCGTTTTGTTAGACATTTTAATAATAAATAACTTTGTAAATAACCGCATGATTTATTGTTTAACGTCAACCGGTTTCGAAACAACGTCTGTACCTTCGTCAGAATATTATTAAATATAAACATGCAGTTCTACTTTAGTTTCGTTGATTACCCTAAGCTTCATTTTTTAAAACCCGTAATGATTCAGTTTCTAGTATCCGTCGGTAAGAAAATGTATAGGCATTATTCCACAATTGTTCTATAATGTTTTTACAATGTGTTAGAAAGTAGAAAACTACTTCTGTCCCGACCTCGTTCAGTTTCATTCATATCGTCATTCCAGTCGATTGTAGAAGCCGCTAACAGGGCATCTTTCCATTCTCCGACTTATCTGATTCGGCTCTTCGTGGACGCCCTCTGTCCCTGATAAGACGTAGTTCAAAAGATGTTGGCGCTTCCTCCCTGGAAAACAAACCTCAAATGATGATACAAAAGAAATTACAAAATACATTAAGAGAAGATACATTACGAACTCAGTAATTTTATATTCATTATATATATACGTAACTGCCGAACGTGTATATTAGTAGTTTTTAAAATATGATATAAATGTGTCGGTACTCACTCAATGTTATAATAAGTTAGAATTATATAAGCATATGAGATCTTATTCGGTTATGTCAGGAATTCGAGGTTATGCAATGATGATAATGAGGAACACTTATTTTTAAATAATTACAATTGATTAAATGATTTAAAAAATTTGTTTACTACTTAATATAGTACCATTTTTAATATTAATAAAAATAATTAAAATTGATTTTGATGAACGATTCTTTTCAAATAATTGAAAATTGCACCGACGGGACTTCTGCCTGCCTACCCAATTTTCCACGTATCGAGAGCAAAGATGTTATTTAAAATATTATTTAATGAATTAAATAAAATATCACGCAAGCGCACGTTACAACGGTATCAATAAGTTAATCCTGTACAAAGATATAAAATTTTGTACAGTTTTCGAACTAATTAATTAACTAATTCGAAAGTAATTTGTATTTTAAGCATTCAATTATTAATTCCTTATTTCTCGGGTTGCAACCAGACCAGACAATTTCTCATCTCTGTCCCGCACCATTTCGGTAGCTCCTGTACTCCACAGCGCCATCCCTCTTTGTCATTCGGATGCTGTGAGGAAGATCGCTAAGAAGGATTCTCTCGGCAGTGCCAAATGGCAGAGATCCCGCGGGACGCCAACGAGCAGCTGGAGCCAACGGATGGAGAGACATTTGTCTCAGTGATGGAATTACCATTGCATGCAGTATGTGTTGCAATTTTCATTCTCAGTGAGATACGTGTAAGTTATTTGACATTTTCTCAGTAAACGTTATTTAGTATTAAAGTGAAGAGAATTATGCAAATGAGATGTAAACTGAGACAAATGTGAGATGGTCTACAAATTTCTTCATGTTAATAATTTCCCGTTTTTATGCGAATAAGCGATACTGATTTCAGATATTTATGTGTTTTATATTATATCTTATTTTAGTTACAGTTAGTTACTTCGAAAATTAAAATAATAATACGTAAAAACAGTAACCCATAAAAACCAAGTTTTTATTACACTCCCTTTCTCATTTACTAGTTGAAACATTTTTTTTCGCTTAACCTACGCGTTGGGCTTCGGTCGGGTGACGCTACGAAAGGGAGTAATAAAAAATTTCCAAAAATCCAAAATTATACTATAATCAGGTTTCGGGTCTACCAGACGCGTTGAAATATGTTTATACAACTTAATAAGTTGTATAAAAATTTGAAAAATCCAAAAATTTATTAATTTTTTGTAACGAAAATTTGATAGATCTTCTTGATCGTCGCCACGAGTCTGCTTGCAAAGTTTCAGTTAGATTGGATCACGGGAAAAGGATTTAAAATGGATCCAAATTTGATTCGTCAGACAAGAAGACAAGCAGACGCCGCGAGTTAATATAAAGGGAGTAAAATGGAACGCAATAATAGTTAAAAATTTGTGTTTTGTTAAAAAAAGTTATACTTACCTATATTTTAATTATTGATGAAGACGTTAATTTCGTTAATACCTATTAACGATAAGTATTATAGTTCAATATGACTTATAGACCAGCTTAGGTTTTACACTGCGCTTCGCCACATTGTCAGTTTTTCTTGGCGGGAAATTAACTAGTCCGACGTTTAATTTACTCCCTTCCCATATTTCATTGGAAACTTTAAATACGGAACCCTTTTACATTTTACTTTATTACTTGTTTTTGCTGTAAAATATGAACTATTTAAAACATTTTCTTATTTAATTTCAATAAAAAGCATGTTTACGGGCTAGTCTATAATACGTCTATTGATATAATTAACACAGGTATAAACATATCAAAATTTAACACACTTTCAACTCCAACCAAAAGCGGAGGATCTGCCTTATCACATATTGAAGGTACCTTTCTTTTGTAAAGAAGATAATCATATTTTTGTTGAACTCCAGAATCATTGAATTAACGTCTTCATCAGCGAAATATTTCTTAACTACGATAAATTACAGACTCTCACAGAGTCAGTAAGTCTCACAGTGACCAAGCTGTTTATATGGGAAACGTGTGTGGAAATCTTTCTAGGGTGGCCCAGGGCTTACGACTTGTCTGAGCTAGCTTATGTGATCACTCTACACAATGTAACGTTCACCAATTCCGCCGCATCCACACATTATCGTTTTTTTTAAGTGTATATATATGTTCATATATACACTTTAAAAAATTATAGCCAGCTCATGCAAGGCATAGGACTTGGGTCACCCTATAAAAGCTTCCATACACATTTCTCGTATAAATTCTCATAAAAGCTTCGTCTCTGTGAGAGCAATTTATGTTAATTGATAAATATCTCTCTGTGGATAGAATCTACTAATTTAAATATTCTTGTAAATTAAATACGGTTCAACTACCTATGCCAACTCTAAGATGTAGCACTTCCGTGTGGGGGAAGATAAACAAATGCGAGGATGTAGTCAACTTCCGGTAGGTACCTACTACTAAATTGAATAATACTTAATAATGATAGCAAAAGCCTACATTTTTGCGATTACGATAGATGACGAATCGGCACGTAAAAAACAATTTGTGTGCAAAATATGAGAATATTTATTTCAGATGAACGTTTTCAGTAGGGATGGGTCGTCGACGTATTTACCGTCGACGAAACGAGACCGTCCACGTCCATCCATCGACGAGACGATCAACTAGTTGAATTCGTCAACTAGTTGACGCGTCAACTTCGTTGCGGGGACGTCGCGGACGTTCTATCTAAACATCGGGACGATGGTCAACTGTCTACGGTTCGACGCGACGCTGCTCGACGGCTCAATCGTTGGCTATTTTTATTACGTTAATTTTTAAAATTTAAAGAAGTTCGTAGGAATATAGTTTCGGGGAGAGTAAAACCGCTACTTGTACTCATATGTAAAAAGTAATATTTTATTATTTATTTGTTTACGCACATTATAGTCTTTTACATATTGTTTTATATACGTCTTTCTATATATAATAAAGAAAGAAGTAGGTATACACAACAATATCAGATGTAAGCAGTAAAATATTAGTTCAATAAAAAATAAAATAATTAAACAGAATTGTTTTATTTTATACAGCGCAAAATTGGGAATTCACCGAAACGTCGCACGTGCACATCGCACAAATCAAGTAAAAAATAATAGATAATAGCTTATTAAGCCTATCTCGCCCTACGCATGCATTCAAATTTCAAGTCTCTGTCAGTTAATTTCAAGTCTCTGTCAAGTCTCAATAGTTCATGTACACAGATCTGCACTCTATGATCTACAAGTCGACAGCGAGAGATGAGAGAGAAATAAACGGAGACGTTTTGTCTTGCTCTCGCTCGTTGCTTTGTATTACGTTGAATCTTGAATCGTCCACCGACCACGGCGTCCGCCATCCACCGTCTACGAATTCAACTAGTCCATGCGATGAACGTCGACGCGTCGATGCAACGTTAACGGTTGATTTCAACTAGTCCGTCCATTCAACGCCCATCCCTAGTTTTCAGTGATCTGTCGGTCGTGCTGGAACCACGCTCTCGACGCCGCACGGTGTGTATTCATGTTAATACAGCGCGCCACAAACATTTCCATTTGAAGAGCGGCAAATGGTTTTGTAATGGGGTCCTTTGTTTGCGACGCAATCCCCGATCTTTTGGCCATTTTGGAGATTTTCTATTTTGAGCGATGGCAATTTTGATTTTTCGCAGCATATTTTGACGAAACGATGAAAATTTTCCCGCAGTTTCGATCCAACTGTATGAAGCATCAAAAAATATCTAAGGTGGCAGAAATGAATTGCGACAAAACAACATTCAAAATGTAAAGATATGTAATGTTGAAAATTGAAAACAATATCATACGGCAAGCATACAAAAAAAAAGGTGATCAAAAGAATAATTTCCCTTTTTTTGTAATGCTTTTTGTAGTTTGCCCTGAAGAAGAAACGGTGGTTCTGAAACCGGTTGCCAATAATATAATGGTTTAAACCAAGTAAATTTGTGTTTAATATAAATTGGAATGAATCGCCTCAAAAAAATTGTCGATTACAATAATATAGGTTTATTTATTTGTTTAGAAAATAACCGTACAATATAAATATTGAAAAATGATTGATTCGAATGAATTGATTTTTTGGTTCTTAGATGTGGATGCTTTGATGTCGTGTATGAAGCTTCACGTTGGCAACAAAGATGAACAAATATATTAATACTAAACTAACTATAAAGTATACATCATGCATCAGTAGTATTTTTTTTTAATAAGATTTGTAATGCAGAGATATAATTTTTGCATTCTGTGAAAGAATAGCTACAACAATGTAAAATGTAATACGAAGCTCGCTCACTTAACCCTGCAGCAAATGTTTCGATCCTGCGGATCTCTGATATCAGTTTGAACGTTTTCGGGCAACTTTTCAGATTTAGCCTCTTCACACGTGCGTGAAACAATTAAGACAATTTGTTGTTTCCTGTTTATAAACAGCTTCCTGCGAAGAAGGTCCTCTTGCTCCCCGTCGTTCGGGAAGGATCTGGAAAATATCAAATATCAGAGGATTCCCTTTGTCATCCCCTCGCACGACGCGGGGGTGGGGACGGATTACCCCCGCTTTAAGCTTGTTAACTCGACGGGGTAACAAGGTGAACATCATTATTCGCGAACACTCGCCTGTTTGAGGGGATTCGCCGAATTGTTATCGATTGTACCCGTTGAATTTTTTTCTAGTCAGCTTTTTTGAGATACAAGTACAAAGTTTTCTACACGGGACCATGATAACATTAATTTGCTGGTGTACCCGGTGTAAAATTCCTTGTTTTTTGGTTTTCCGGCTCTTAATTGTAAAATTGGAAGCCGAATTTTTGATTCGAATATGCGAATATATATAGACTATTACAGTTTGAAATGTGCGAGCCATTCGAGTATATAGTATATAGAACAGTATATAGAAAACATCAATTACCCATGTCTGTGTGAAAAAGTATTTTTGGTACCTTACATCAGGACTAGTGTTGATGTAGAAATTATCTTCGCACTCTTCCTCCAATAATGCGAGCTTTTTCTTATACGCAAAATATTTTTTTAAAAAAATCGACATCTTTTCCTTCATTTATAGATTTGTAGATTTAAATCATTAGCCATATTTCTCTTGTTTAATATTATTAAAAAATATATATATATATGACCTACACAAATAAATGAGAGGTATAAAACCGAAAGCAGCAATATCCAAAAAAAAAATGTTTTTAATGCAGTCACCGAGGATTAATAATTTAAAACATACTGAATTATAGATTATACGTATTCCTTCCAAAATCATATTTCCTATAAATTTATAGGCTATATTTCCAAATAAATTCTCGAATTCAGTACATTATAAATTAGTAATCCTCGATGACTGCATTGTTTGCTATTACACCCCAGATATATTGCGATTTGTTTGATTTCATAAAGAAATATACTGAATAAATAAATAAATAAATATGTCTGACATAACTCGATTTCGTCAATTCTGCGCAGTTTCAATATTATTATTATTCTTTACCCTAAATAAATATTCCTAATTTACTTTACTTCTCTTATTATAACAAATATTTTTGTTAAATACCTTTTTTCGATAAATTTCTCCTTAGTGCTACAGACTTTTAAATCTTACCATGTAACTGTTTATATCGAAAAATAACATGCTAATTACACATGTGAATATGCATAACACATACTAAAAGATAATGTTAATCATCTTGATTAATTATATGTTATTATTGAATAAAATATACTTTTCTTTTATCTTAATAAGCCAACAGATTTAAACATTTAAAATATTAGTTGATTTTCCCTATTTTAATAAATCTTCATTATAGTTCTAACTGATTGATTATGGTAGATAAAATTAACTTCGAACTTTATAGATTTACATAGGAGGGCTGCGTGAAGCCACTTCAAGTCTCCCGAGCTATAAGTTAAACAATTAACCCAACTTTTACGTCTTATGCTTTTCTCCCACACGGCTCTCAATATTATTCTCACTTTTTTTAACTTCTCAACTTCTTGCCTATTTTTTTCTTTCTGGTCTTTCGTTCTATTCAGTAATTTCACATCCAAGTGTCTAAAAATATATGAAATATTTTTAATTTCTTATTACTCGTATGTACTATTATTATTTATCGCGATTTTTTAAATTGTTAAAAAGTATCGAACACTTCTGAGGATCGAAATCAATGGTAACTCTTGAAGAATCAGATCAAGAAATCTGCAACCTCGCAATAAATTTTCAGTACGTTCTTGACCCCCGCTCTGATAAGGCACTCTCCTGATCACGCTGTGATTTGACTTCATCGAAACGTTGAGAACCGAATTTCAACACATCCATAAAATATCCGTTATTTCAACACCTTAATATGTTTAACGACCGTAATATAAACCTCAAATCTTTAACTGGGATTAGATTTCCGAGTATGCATTTAAAATTGACAAGGTCCTTCTCTAATTATGAGTTTAATTTAGTTTTTGAAAAATTGCTTAGTTTTAAACATAATTAAGTTGTCAGAAATGGTGGAATTAGATGTGTCTTAACGAAATCGATGAAATTAATGATTTCACCCATTTCGCCGACCATCTGTCGACCGCAACATTTGGATTTACAAGGCGAGCTTTACAATTTATTAACCATAATCATATCAATCACTTCCGTATAGGCATGCTCCCCGGTGCTATTGACCGAAATCAGGTTTTATTACACCGAGAGACTCCACGCACACGTCTCTTGAAAGTCGAGCGATAAACCAAAGTTCACGGGTCTCAAATTATTGCAAAGTATTCTTTGTATTCAATGCTGTTTACTTTAAGCGAGGGGTTAATTTGATCAATATATCCGAGAGTCTCCTTTGATACTACATTTCTATATAAATTCTTCCCTGAATTGTTTCTGTCATCGCTTAAGAAGTGGAATATTATATTATGCAAAACTATCCAAGTCCATTTGAACAGAAACTAATTCCGTAAAATCAATTGTAGATTTTCTCATTAGCGACATCTGTGGGGATTTAGGGGAATGAAAATGGCTTTGTACAGGCCGCATGGAAAAGGCGCTTACAACTCATATATGAAAGCTTCACGCAATTTGAACATATATACAACTTCCAAAAAAAATGAATAAGCATGGTATATTTTATCATGGGTGGAAATGGCGAATGTTACAATTGTGTAAAGTGATCACTTAAGCCAACCAAAAGACAGGTCATAAGTCCTGTTACACCCAAATGACTTCTATACCTACTTTCCCATAATTAATACAGTTTCGTCTCTGTGAGATATCTATAATATACACTAAGAAACTATTTTAATTAATGTTGAGAATCATGTACTGGTCACTCATAGTTGAGTGTTTGAGACCGGTTTTTGATGCAGACAACGTAAATAGTTCAGCATAAAAATAAAATCCGTATTTTTGTAAGAGGACTTTATCATATGTTAAATGTTTTTATATTTCATTTAGTATACTTGTGTAATATTTTCACGTTAACGACGGAATTTACTAAAGTATAATGTTAAATTATGATGTCTCGTAGAATCGAAGCTATTTGTATGGAAGTCTTTGTAAGGTGGCCCAGGGATTATGACACTTTGCACAATGCAACGTTTAGCGATTCCACCATAAGAACATCCATGCATTATCAAATATTTTAATGTTGTATATATATGTTCTAAATTAGTTTCTTTTATATGTTCGAATGGACTATGCTAGAAATATTTGTGGTTCTTCCCATGAAAATTTCGAAACTGGCAGTGATATATTTTTCGTTGTGTAAATTGATTACTTAAGCCAGTTAATACAGGTCATAAGCCCTGGGCCACCTTACAAAGACCTCCATACAGGTTTTCAAAAAGCTTCGTCTCTGCGAGGCTTTCCTTATTCATCTTAATGGATAATAATTATCCTTCTGTGTACAAAATCCAGGAATTGTATTTTCATAACATATGTGCATATAAAAATATTGTTAAAATATTAAGATTTGATAATAATTGTCACCACGTGATAATAAATAATCAGATATACTTAGATTCTACATAGAAAACACACTTCGACTATTTCTTGACTATCTTTGTATTTTTTAGATTAAAATATGGATTAATTTTATTCGTATTAGTATTGGTATAGATACATACGAGTAATTATTACCGATAGAAAGTGATAAATAAACAAAAATGTGGTATTCAATCTAACGTAAAATCTATATTAATTAAAATGCATTGTGTGGGGTATAAAAGCAATGACTGCAATATCAAAAAAATAATAATGCAGTCATCGAGGATTACTAATTTATATGTATAAATTTATAGGGAACATGATTTTGGAAGGAATAGATACATAAAATCTAAAATTCACTACATTTTGAATCAGTAGTTTTATTAAATTATTTAAATTAGTAATCGGTGACTGCATTCGAGACATTTTTTTAATTTTTTGTTTTATACCCCTTGTATGAAATCTCATCTCATGTCATCTTCTTCTCCTATTCATGTCAGGGACCCATTGCATCGACAAGACGCCTCCATTCGTCCCTGTCCTTATTTGAAATTTGAAATCATTTTCATCAATGTTAATTTTAGGATCTTTTAAAGTGCTTAATGAATCCATATTTACAACTGTTTATTGTTAAGATTTTGATAAAATATACAGTGTATACCCACAATCAAACCAGATAAAATGCTGTCATCAAAACCCTTACAAACTCTCATGCATTATTTATATTTTATCATCTTTGGAAAAGATTTCCAGTCCTATGTAGTCTTGTAGGAGAGTGAATATAGAAAAATTGTGTTTTTTTTTCTTTTAAATGAAGATGTATTTAATGGTTCTGTTTATTAAATTACGAAGATTTTCAGGATCATTTTTTATATTTTAGCTTCAGTTGTAAATTCTATATTAAATTATCAAACTCTCTCGGTTACTCTTCCGTTATGTCCCGATATTACGAAATAAAATTTCACATCCGAAAAGCATTTTGTAAAAATTTGAGGAATATATTTCAAATGACTCACGTTTTTATTGAAGCAAGAAATGTGTCTCCCTGGAGATCCGGTTCAGATTTCTGAAGCCTGGTTTAACGTGGGAGATGAATAGTACAGTGTCAGGTTATTCTATTTTCGACGTGTTTCTCATATATGCTCTCTCCTTCCTAGATATTATTTTGCTATGTTAACAAAGGAATGAAACCGATCTTTGTAAAACGAGCAATTAAATAATATTGTGATTTCAAAATAACATTTGACTTTTTTCCAATATCCGATACCGTTAAAACATAAATAACATAGTAAATATTGAGGAACAATATTTGAACCAAAATATCCATATTAATCCGTAATGTTTATGTAGTATTAACAGTTATATTTACTAACTCCATTAAATATTTATAATTTCTTATTTATATTGTAATTATTTCGATTAACGGAGGCTAAAACTTCGTAAAGCGGAACAGAAGCATTAACAATTTTTTTGACCTCGGTACTTTCAATAGAGCTAAATCTTTATTTTTTTTCGTATTATCATTTTTTTTAATATTGTGCTATGATTTTGTCTTATTATCTCATCGTCACAATATTAATTTTATTGAAAAATCGACGGAATTTAAAAAACAACTTGGAATTATACGCCCTTTATTTTTTGTTGTTTTTTATATTGGGTTACTTTTTTATTACATTTATTTTGTAGGATATGAGTTTTTCTATAGCTGAACATTTATTATATAAAGTAGTGCAATTTAAATATACAATAATAATTAAAAAAAAAAATTTTTAAGGCCGGCGCAACATTGCGCGTATCTTCCGCCGCGTCTTTTCCGTCGCGTAAAATCGGCAAAGCAAATACGTCGACCGATCATCCTCGTAGTGTGCTTGATAAACGCATATTGTATGGAAAGAAATGTAGCGGCGTTCCGCGACCGAAGAGACGCGGCGGAAGATACGCGTAGTGTGGCGCCCGCCTAAAAGTGCTGTTATTGACGTCGTATTTGTTAACGTATTATTAAACATTCTATTATAAGATTAATTCAAAATAACAACATATGTAAGTGTGGCCGAACAATAGATGAAAATTGATCTATTCAATTGCAGTCAGACAACCACGTAACTACAAAATCGTTCTAATACCTTAGCTCAACCATCACAGAAGTTGGGAGGTGGTAAGTTACGTCAAGAACCGAGTTTGAATAGGTTGGCAAATAAGTGGCGAGTGTCAAATGGAGAGATGTTCCCTCTTAAATTAAAAAGTTGTCAGTAAATTACAAAATTGACTGAAATACAAAACGGTTCTCATTAAAGAGGTCACTGGACACTATTGGACATTGAAAACTTATGAGCTTCTTAAATCATTTATTCAGATAAATAAAATGACTTTGCGTTCAAGAATCTGACTGTTACTATCCATATGTGCGCTTAAATTGATTGATTGATTGCTGTGTATTGTATTGATGTGTAGAAATATTACGAGTCATATAAAAAAAAATTCATCGATATTTATACCTATTTTATTACGTGAATTTTGTTTTTTCTGCAGTTAGGTATAGACATTAAATTTTTAGGATAGAATGTACATATGGTGAGAAATGTATGAACTCGAACGCATATGTGGCGATGTATCATCTATATTATGATTGCTTCATAAACGCAGATTGCAGTGCGTGACTTTGCCATTGCCAGTTTCAAAAATAACGTAATCGTATGAAAAAATATATATATTATATAAAAATATCTATATTATGATTGCTCCAAAAACTCCAAAAACTATTTTCAGTTTCAAAAAATAACGAAATCGTATGAACAGTAGCAGGCAATGGGCGATAGCCAATCGCAGATAATGGTTGCGCAGGGGCCACTATCGGCCGTGCGACGGCCAGTACAGCCGTTATCCAATTGCAGACACCAATGACTGCGTAGCCGTCAGCACAGCCTAGCAGCAAGCACTCGGCGATAGCCAATTGCCTAACTGCTAATTTTTTTGTAATCTTTGAATCTTAACATATTACTGCAGAATACCGTCCAGTTCAACATACTAACGTACTAAATATTATACATTTAAATAAATTTTGCTACGTTGGGCAAGTACAGATTCGTACCAGGAAACATAATACCAATTTAAAATACGATGGTTCATTTTATTTTGCTCAGGCACGTACACGATGTACATTCTAGTAAACACGCGTAAACGCGTTTTGTACAATTTACATATTTCGCGTGTTAATTTACAATAAACATTACGCATGTTACACAGATAAATGCATGCACTTATATGTATTTATATCTGCATTGTAACGCACGTTTAACAACTGATATTAATTTGAATGGTCGATTAATTAATATTTGTTATATACCTACATATATTGCGTAATCCGCGTAGTTTACTGAGACAAACAATCATTCATCAGTCTATTTATCCAACATTTCTATAAACATTCATCGGATACTACATCATATTTTCAGTTTGACCAAACTGTTGCGTACAAATGTTACTATATTACATACTCACTATTTTATTTAACGTTTTTACTTTACTATTTACTTACCCAAGCATTTAAATTTTAACATTGCGTACAACTTTTGAAGTTTCGAATGGAATTTGAAATATAATGATTATTTGAAAATATTATTAATATAGCTTTGCTATAAAGGAACTTTATAACAAACACGAAACTGTGACGTTTTAACACAACTTTTAACAGTTTTGAATGTGGATACGTCACAGGGGTGAATTTTCTCCCTTTATCTCATGTTTTACCGAACAACGATCTGTGTGTGAGTATACACAATACAAATACAGATCAACGTATACTTGATACGTAATTTAAAAAACAACGATGTTATTAATGTCTCAATTCTTACCGTTACTTCACATATGTTTGCTCAACATATGATCCTCGTTTTGTTTTATACTCATACAAAAAACCAGATATAAGCAAAATTTTAAGATGCAAATAATTGAAATAGAAGAATGGAAATATTTAAAATTGCATTTATATAATACTCAGTGCTTTTTCTTAATTTATATCAATTAAATGTTTTCGAAATAATTAATCTTTCTAAAACAATATTCAGGCTGATATTATTGCGTATCGGGTGCATTAATAATTTAATTTAATTTAATTAACTATATACTTATAAATGTATTGATTCTCTAAATATTTTAAAATAGAATCACCATCCCGTAAGATCAATATCGAGAATTTTACATTTATTATTGATATAGCAATTTGTATTTCGGCTTTAGGATTCATGCATATAATTTATTATGTTTGAACGCTCGCAATAAATTGCTGATCACCTATAGCGAGAAATTTCTTAAACAAATAAATGCTTCCTTTATTCCCTGTTACCTTTTCCAGTATCGGCGTATATGAATGGAATACTTGAATATCTCAGAAACGAAAATAAAAAAAAGTTTGTATTAGATGTTTTAATATCACGGCTTTTCTGTGAAAGTGAAATCATCCAATCCCATAACAAAGGCGTCTTCTTCCTTTGCTACTATGAGCTTTAAGAACTCCCGGCGTAAGTATGCTTCTGTGTTTGATACGAGCTTTTGTACAGCGTATCTGCTACGTGAGGAAGCTCTATTACTATTACTACGTGATATTGGAGTTTGACTGAAAAATGTTGTTGATTTATTATATCTCTGGCAGGGCAGAAAGCAACGGGCCGACACTTCACCCAAGTCTAACATACGTGACTCGTTAAAACATATACATAAATAAGATGGGACTTCCTACAATCTCAGCTGCTTCAATTAATTAAGATGCTTATAGATCAAATAATTCATTATAATTTTGTTTATTTATTTTAAATAAATTTGCTTAAATTACGAAAATAGGATTTACTTGAATGGTCGTAGAAGGACACATCGGATTAGACTATCTTACAAAATTTAACGCAATGAGTTACCCAAATTAGATGAACATACATGTATTCTTGAAAATATATATAAAATAAAGATATATTATAGATGTCTCATATAGACGAAGCTATTCATATGGCCAAGTAGGTATGGAAGTCATTTTGGGTGTTTATTAGGCTTACGACCTTTCGTATGGCTGGCTAAGTGATCACTTTACACAACATCATCACCACTCTTGGCTTTACAACCACTGGTGGGTCTTGGCCTTATCAATAGTCTTCCTCCACTCATCTCGATTTTGTGCCAGCTCTCCAGTTCACAATCTCCAGTGCAGATAAGTCTTTGATAAGTTGTCGCTCCATCTCAATTTTGGCCTTCCTAAGCTCCTTCGCCTTACCGGTCTTGAATTCGCAGGGACTTTAGTCCTTGGTGTTCGGTCATTTTCTCCACATGAACTTTCCCACCGAAGTCTTCCCAGTTTTATATATTTTGTGATGCTTAGCTCCTTAAACAGAGTATAGAGCTCATTGTTGTAACTTCCGCTTCCGTGTTAGTCCATTTTCTAGAACCGATCCAAGGATACGCCTCAAAATTTTGGTTTCAATGTACCCTTTTAGTCAGTACCCACGTCTCACTTTATGTGAGCACTGGTCTCATAACTTTACACAATGTAACGTTCACCAATTCCACCCATGATTAACTATCACATCTATAAAAAATTTTGAAGTTGTATATATGTTAAATTTTTTTATTTACTAACATCATCTGTGGTTGATATTTGTCATCTGCTAAAATGTGTTGTTTGATATTTTTCATGTACTAAAATAAAGTGTAATTTATTCTGAACTATATTGTAAATTGATATGGCAGGCCCGTTTTGGTGCAACATTTTAATTTTCACTAATTTTTTTTTTTTTAAATAGAACACGGAATTCGCGTCACATCAATATTCTTACTATTTTCAAATTAAGCTAAACGCTTGTGCTATGAAAATAGGACTAACTTGCTTGTCTGGAGTGAGATTCGAACCTGCGACCTTTGGATCACGAGACGAGAGTCCTAACCACAAGACCAACAAGCTACTCAAAAACTTTGTTATTTTTTCACTACCATAGTTTCAACCGCATCGAATATTACGAGATACGAATTTTTTCCGTTAATATTCTAGTTAAGTTTTTATTCTTAGGCGTCTGATACACATGCTTATTTAGTGGCACGTGAGCATGCGCAATATCGAACTTCTCTAGGTCTTGCTTATTAGTGGCATGTGTGTACGCACATTGCTAGAAATGAGCATGCCACCTAGTGGCATGCTCAAAAATCAACCGCCGGTTGATTTATAAGCATGCCGCTGTCATTCACCATAGAGAAGGGGTATCTGGAGCATGTGTGAACAGACTTGCTTATTATGAGCATGCTTATGTCATTCGCGGGCTTCGCGGCTAGTATTATCAATGCGATCTTCTCAGTCCGCGACAGATGAAACAAATATGGCGCGTTGGGGAGATGATAACATTATCTTTCGTGACTTATTATAGGAATCACGAATGTCTGTGGAATACTCGGTCACCGTTGTGTAAAAATAATATAGTGAGAAATAATGTTTACGAAACTTTATTAATAGGCAAACTAAAATCAAAAATGTGCGGATGGAAACTCGGGAACTTTTTTGATTTATTGGTTCACTTGAATTTTCTATTTCAGTTTGCAAAGTTTCCATTTTGAACAAGAGCGTCTCTACTCGATGACAAGAGCATGCCACTAATAAGCATGTGTGTTTGATTGTTAGCTTTGGGCATGCTTATTTATGAGCATGCCACTAATAAGCATGCCAGTAATGAGCAAGTGTGTACAGTTGTTAGAGCGTGCTTATTAGTGGCATGCTCATTAGCATGCCACTAAAGAAGCATGTGTATCTGTACCTTTATTTCAAAGTACTAACTACCAATGTACCTACGTTATTTAATTATAATTGAGAGCCACCATGGATGCGCCACCACGCTGCTTTCTACTTAACTCGACGGCATTTGAACTCACTTAGGCCCGGTTGTTTCAAGTTCGATCAAAGTAAGCGGTCGACCAAAGCATAGATTTTTACGAAAACGGATCGTCTGATTGGTGGAGAACGTAAAAATCTATGCTTTAAAAGAACGCTTACTTTGATCGAACTTCAAACAACCGGCCCTTACTTAACACTCGCTCTAGTTGTTTAGTTTTGTTACATACAAAATTATAAATAAAAGCAAGCCTCGCAATCTTCTTCAAGGTGGAATCTTTCTCCCTTGTTTTGACTTTGCGCGTCATATTTTATTCATGTGCGAAAGATTTAGTACGTGGTATAATGTTGTTTTGCGCGCTACCCCCGCCGCCCCCCGCGGGCCAGGGGCGGTGCGCCGCGCCGGCCCGTGAAGTTTGTATGAAATATCGCCCGATAGAGATAACAGTGTAGGCGGCCCATTACGGAAGCAATTTTCAGCTCAAATTTGTCTGTATACAATTTGAGGGCGCATTTTAACGTCCACTTAGTCTTCTTTGAATTTATTTTAATTGCGAGCGTTTCGAGTCAACTAATATTTTAATTTTCTTTTATTTGTTTAAATATTATATTAAAAATTAAAAGGGAGACAATATAATTCTTACAAGGATCAAAAGATTATACAATAATATTAAGTATAACACAATAACATAATGATTATTATGTTAGGGGTAAACTTGCGAGGTGACATATTCCCTCTCAAACATGAGCATGTGCATGTATACACAAACACGAATACTCTGCGCACACACCAATTTAAATCCTGAATTACTCTACCTTACTGATACGTTCCTATTTCTGTAAAATTAGGGTTTCTTGTAATTAGCCAAGGACTCTGTCTTGTATAAAGAAGGGAAAAAGGGAGACAATGTAAAATGAATAAAAAAATTAATCGAAACGCAATGCAAATAATTTAGATTTAAGTAAACAAAATAATTAATATCCTCAGATTTGTACGAAAAAATTGTTTATAACATTAATTAATTAGCAAAAATGTAATAATTCAAGAGCTTGAAAGAATTGTATTCTTAAACTTTATATTAGGTCCTTACGTATGAAATTGACGTTTAGTATGGGAGGAACATAAAGCCGATTTTTTTTTATTATAATATATTTATTTAATCAAAGTATGTACAATTGCTATCCATGCACTTTTGCCATCTCATAGGTAGTTCATCGATCCCTTTACTAAAAAAACCATTCGGACGGGAATCGATAAAATCTTTGAAGGCGGTTTGGACTGCCCCATCGGAGTTGAATTTTTTCCTTTGCAAGAAGTTATCCAAATTTCGAAAAAAATGGTAATCTGTTGGGGCAAGGTCCGGAGAGTACGGTGGATGTCTTAGACATTCCAATTGAAGCTCCTCTAATTTGGTAGCCGTCTGTTGTGCAGTGTGTGGTCTAGCGTTATCATGAAGCAGCAGTGGCCTAGAGCGATTAACCAGCCTCGGTTGTTTAGCAGCTAGCTTTTCCATCATGGTTTGCAGTTGCTGACAATAGACATCTGCCGTAATCGTCTGGCCAGATTTAAGAAAGCTGTAGTGAACGACACCAGCACTAGTCCACCAAACGCTCACAAGTAACTTTTTTGGAGTCAATTTTCGCTTGGGGCATGGTTTGGCTGGTTCGGCAGGGTTCAGCCATTGCGATGAGCGCTTCCGATTATCGTACAGGATCCACTTTTCATCACAGGTAATGATTCGATTTAAAATCCCTTCATTATTGTGCCGGTTGAGTAATGCAACGCAGCAGTCAACGCGCGTTTGTTGATTTGCTTCACTCAATTCGTGAGGTACCCACCTTTCAAGCTTTTTCACCTTACCAATTTGCTTCAAGTGGATTAAAACAGTTTTATCACTAACACCGCAGCCTGCAGCTAACTCGGATGTGGTTTGCGATGGATCCGCTTCCACAATAGCCTTCAATTCTTCATTATCAACTTTGGTCTCCGGCCGTCCACGGGGCTTGTTCTGCAGGTCGAAATTTCCAGAACGAAAACGTTGGAACCAAAAACGCACTGTGTTTTCTTTTGCGGCACCGTCGCCATACACATCATTAATCCTTCGAGCCGTTTCTGCAGCACTGGTACCACGGTGGAACTCGTACTCGTAAATAACGCGATATTTCAAGTTTTTCATTTTGTAAACTGAGTGACGCAAAGAAAAAAACAATTGAGGAAAAAACAAATGATTTATAATTTTCAAAACACAAATACATGAGTAAATAGCTGTATAAATTTGGATTTGGAATTCCTAACCAAAGAGAAGATATTTGAGATCAAATTTGCCAGTACGGCAAAACGTCAATTTCATATGTAAGGACCTAATATTTGAATGATGTATTTTATTAAATTCCATTGTGTTCTGTTTAACTGAGAATAAATACGTGCGTTAATAAATATTACAATAGAGATGCGGAAAAGAAATATAACCGTATAATCTCTAACCCGCGAGTGCCTACATGTACATTATAAAATTGGTTCACCCAAATGATGAACGTGTCTTTAGAAAGTACTGAAAGGTAGTTTCCGAAGCGTCGAAAGTCATTAAAAGTTACGAAAATACGTTTCCGAAAATAATTACCAGCCTGGCGATGCACTTTGTCGGTCTGGCTTCCATCACGGGGGAGTGCTTATGGAAAACCCTCTTTGCAAGTACTGGAGGAGATTACTTGTATTTCGATCAATTTTGATGAAAATATTTATTTCAAACTAATCTATTCTTTTGTAAATGAAAATTAAAATTCGCAAACCTAGTTAGTAGAACTAAATTAATTTTTTGACACGCTTTTATTTGTTCTGTTTTGAGTTTCCTGGGATATTATGCCTCGTTTTTACGACCTTTCCGACCCCATTGCATGGTCCATCATCAGGGCTAATGTGTTATGTGTATTGATGATGTTGTGGTTGAATATTGGTTTAGAGTACCGTGTCGAAATGTTGTAAAAAACACGGCAGAATATCCCATAAAACTCAAACCAGAAGATTCCAAACGGCATTGAAAACCTAAGAACATTTTTATCTTTTGCTTCGTTTTACTTTGTTGCCATGTTTATAGTATTGCAATTTTTACCATTGTTTTCCACCAGATCCTAAGAGTAAGTATCAACAATTTGGGTCCGATTGGTCACACGATGTTGATGTATATAGAAAATATATCGGCAGGGGTAAAGAAAGGGAGGAGAAATAACTCCAATATCTTCCACAGGGTCCTAAAACATATGTATGCGCAATTAAGGTCACATCGGTCAAATTTTATCATATCAGTCAAGATTTATATAGAGAACAGACAGACAGATAGACATTGAGGACCGAATACAGAGTCAATACTTAAATGATTTAAAGATTAAGGTGCGCCTTAAAAGTGTATAGTATTTATACTGCAAATGCTTTAAAAACGTGTCTTAACCTTTACATCGTTAAGTATTGACTCCATATTCGGGCCTAAGTTTTACAGGTATAAATTATATTCTTCATTCATCTGGCATTCGTGATTCCGGCAATCGATAATTTTTTCTGCTTATTAAATACAGTCAGGCAAAATTCGACGAATAACAATACATGAAATTACACAACAAAGCATGACGTTGCTAAAAATTTATATGATCTTAAAAATAAAAACACATCTCATAAACTTGCATGACAGTTTTCCGATGCACAGCTCTTTTGTTTCATATTGAAAATGTACCATGTTTCACATTATAAAATACTAACAGGCACCAAAAACAAAAACAAAGACAAACAAAATTAAAACACATTAAATGACAAAAACCCTTTACAATGTTTTCACTAACGGGTATATTTCGTTCTCTGAAAAGAAAAAGTTTGCAATTAATTTGCAGTGGCGTGAAATATGAATTCTGTTACCTTTAAACCGTGTTATAAGTGTTTTTTGAATACGAAGCGAAATTAATTTTGAATCATTCGTACGAAAGCTGATAACTAAAATTACATTTGGGTTTATGTGTATATGTGATGTAATATTGCGATAGTGACTACGGTTATATTACGTTTCATAGACAGTAGGTACTTGTCTTGTAACCCAGCACAGCTAGAAACAGTTCACCGTGCATTAAGGACAACTGCAGACAGTTCCAATGTCTGCTTTTCATTATGGCTCCCTATCTGGAGAGACTGTCACCTAGATATCTCCCCAGGAAATGTTTATGCACCGGTTATCGATAACACTAGGACTGTGAAGTTGGTTGTTCTATTAATTCAGCTCAACACAGAAACAAATTATACTGATATTGAAGATGTTTGTTATTGCGGGGAACTACATTTTATATTTTGTTACAATATCACATTTTCTTTGCCATTAACCCTTCTTTTATATGACCCTCATAACAGTATGTGATATATGTATGTGAGAAATAATTTTCTTCTTCTTGTAAAACAACCTACGTTGACAAAAAATCGTTGACCACGTACGAGTCCTGCTGAATAGAATATCATTTTACATCAATTTCTACGTTCTCAAATACAGAGAATAATTAAATAGATGAATACTAAATATAGAGCTGAATCATTATTGACGAGTTATTTCTATGATAATGAAATTATAAACCATAAAACAATAAAATATTTAATTCGTTCCTCATGCAGGCTCACATTATTAATATTTTAAAAAATGAGGGTAAACAACACTGTTTTATTCCACTATATTTATTTTGAATTGTTAGAACGTTTTCGGGATTTCTCCCATTGTCAATAACAACACGTTTACAACTTGTTGTTGTTGTTGTAAACGTGTTGTTATTGACAATGGGAGAAATCCCGAAAACGTTCTAACAATTCAAAATAAATATAGTGGAATAAAACAGTGTTGTTTACCCTCATTTTTTAAAATATTAAAAATGAATTTCCACAAGGTTACAAACAAAAAACTTGAACATTTATCACAATATTAGTTTTTGGTATTGCGTTAATTAATACTCAATAAAATTTGAGTCGTTTATTGACGAATGTATGTACGTTTGAGTATAAAATTAATATAACAATACTAGTACAATATTAAAACATTGATAATAACTTTCGAGCGGGTTAATCTAACACATACTCATATTTTGTTTACCTCTTTTAATAAAATCATTGAAATCAAACTGAAATCGGCAAACATTATTCATGGAAAACTATGCTAACTGAATTTACGTGGAACAATATGCATCACACACAATAAATCATAGTAACAGTAGTGAAATATATACACATACTCACATTTCTCTTGGATATAATTTACTCTGAGGTCATATGCTTCAGACATTGAACGCAGTTTTGGAAACACGATGCGAAATAAAATATATTCTTGAATAACTCCATTCTTCTTTTCTCCGAATTTTGTGAATTTGCTATTTGCGAATTAGTATAGAAATATGTTTTAAGATCGTTCAAAATTTTCACTGTTCAATGAGCTATTTTAAATACGAGTATGTATATACTCTTCGAAATCCTGGGGTTTTATACCCGTAAACACCAACACAGCGAAGCAATGTACGTCGTACGCACAGTTTACATATTTTTATACTAATTCGGTTGCCTTATTATTCGCTAGGTTGGAAAACGCATTATATTATATTATATTAAATATACTTTTCTGGTTCACCCCTAGGATTTCGTTCTCTAGGATTTTTTAAACATCGTCTTAATTTTATTCAAAGTTCGAATATGTTTATTTTTCAAATTAAATATAGATTCGAACGCGAAATACGTATCGCATCAATCGTAAACTATCCTAATTTAGTATCTCTATGTGTCCGTAACTTTCTGGAATCAGGCTAAAAGTACAAAAACAACACCGATGATAACTAGACTCTAATGAAGCCCGGGCGCCCAAGTATGATATGTCAATCAGCGCGCGGTTCGTGTTACACGCAAGGGTCGTTATTAATTAAGATTATGTCCCATGATTTTTCACGGGCTTACGGCTAGTATTTTTGCTACTTTCTAATTAAGCTATGCTTGAAAATACGCCTTATTTGCTGGTAAGCTGGAATGTGGCTCGAACCATCGACCGCTGGATCACGAGGTGGGAGTCAAAACCACTACACCAACAAGCATATCAACCAAAAATTAAAAAAATTATAATTTTTATACGTGTGCAGCACTTTTTCAACGCGGTTTTACATCGTATTATATTCCGGGAAGCCTCCAAAAACATATTCTATGTTAAAAGGTTTAATTTTCGTATTACAAAGGTCACTCAGGACGTGTTAATGCACGTCTATCCCATATCTAAGGCAATCGCTGCTTGGACCGTTACTACAAATATGGATTATTAAAAAGTGGCTACTTGATTTGAAAATACTAATATTAGAAATTCACTAAGTTTTTTTTAATAATAATTTTATAATTTATCTAAATATTTTGTGATATAGAAGTTTTAAAAGGGCTGTAACTTTTATTTGGTTGTTTAATTATTTTTTGCTTGTATCTTTTTTTTTACTTCATTCTGGTTCCTTTCTTTGCATTTCTCTTTATTTTATTTTTTGTATATATTTAATCCAGCGAACCCTTATTTTGTTTATCCATATGACAGATGATGTTTCGATACGAATTGTAAAACTGCTATTTGAATTTCCTTTTCTTTCATTCTGCATGTTACTTTTATATTTTTACATATTTTTACATTATTTACATTTTACATATATAACGAATAAATTGTACTTAAATTTAAATAAATGCAAAATTATATCATTTACTAGATTAAAATCAAAAATAAATTTTGAATACTCTCTATGTAACACCAAACTAGAAAATGTTGACTGTATTCGAGACTTAGGGGTATTTATTCGACTCGAAACTTACTTTTACTAATCATATTAATGCGATAACTTGTAAGTCTCTAAAATTGCTGGGATTTATTTTAAGGACATCACGCCCATTTCAATCAATTGAAAGTATTAAATTGTTATACATGTCTCTTGTCCGGAGCCAATTAGAATATTGCTCATCAGTTTGGTCTCCATATTATAATGGGCATATAGACAGTATTGAGCGTGTCCAACGCAAATTTCTCAAATACATTAACTACAAGTTAAGCATACCAATACAAAACATAGAATACAATTACATATTGAAGAGACTAAATTTACTCACATTATATGATAGAAGAAAAATTTATGATATAGTTCTTCTTTACAAAATTGTAAACAATATGTTGGACAGCCCTGACCTTGTAGCATGTATCGACTATAATATCCCTTCCACACATAGAACTCGACAAATTGTCACATTCCATCGCAACAATTGCAATACTAACTATCAATCAAATTCTGTGATACACAGAATATTGGGAACTTGTAATGAATATGGTTGCATGATTGACATTTTCGTCGACAGTCTGGAGAAAGTAAAGTTCACACTTAAAGAGGCAATACTGCTTCGTTACTGACTTCAGCTGTTAATATGTAATGGTGGGTAATATATATTTTTCGTACACATTGCCGCTTTGTACTTTATATTTTAAATTTTTGTACTCATATTTTGGTGCTATTCCTGTTACTTTTAATAATTTGCTACTTGTAATTTATATTGTTTAATGTATGTTCTTTTTAATTTTATGATATATTTTTTTATGTAAAAGCCTATACGCATTGCTGCTCGTTACCTACTCTACATTTTTAATTTTTATACTCATGATTTGGTGCTATTCCTGAAACTTTTAATGTATGTGCTTTCTGAAATTTATTTTATACTCTTTATGTAAAAGCCTAATGGGCGTAAACAAATAAATAAATAAATAAATATTTATTAATGACTAGCTGTCCTTGCCCGGCATTGCACGGGTTAAGGATTAAGTTTAAAATAAATTTGTGAGGGTAAACAAAAGTTCGATTCGAATGGTATAGATTTGCATCGAAAATATATAAGAGGAGGGGAAGGGTTAAAAGAATAGGGGGGAAATGTCGCATATGTTACCCGCTGAATATCTTATATTTATACTAGCTGTTCGTTCCCGGCGTTGCACGGGTTTAGGATTAAGTTAAAAATAAATTTGTGGGGGGAAACAAAGGTTTCATTCGAACGGTATAGATTTGCATCGAAAATATATCAGGGGGAGGAGAGAAGGTAAAAGGGGAGGGAGGAAATATAGCCTATGTTACCTGCCGAGTCCTAAAGAATAATTTTCCAAATGTTGAGTCGAATCGGGCAAACGGTACAGATTTGCATCAAAAATATATCAGCGGAGTGGAAGGGTTAAAGGAATAGGGGGGGAATGTCGCCTATGTTACCCGCCGAGTCCTAAAGAATTAGTTTCCAAATTTTAAGTCCGATCGATCGAACGGTACAGATTTGCATCGAAAATATGTCAGGGGGAGGGGAAGGGGTATAAGAATAGGGGAGAAATATCGCCTATGTTACCCGCTGAGTCCTAAAGAATAAGTTTCCAAATTTTGAGTCCGATCGGTCAAACGGTACAGATTTGCATCGAAAATATGTCAGGGGGAGGGGAAGGGGTATGATAATAGGGGAGAAATGTTGCCTTTGTTACCCGCCGGGTCCCAAAACATTAGTATGCAAAATTTGAATCGAATCGGACAAACGGTGTGGATTTGTGTAGAGAACAGACAGACAGACAGATATTGAGTTTTATAGATATAGATGTATATGTGTATGTATTAAGTATTTAACTGTCGTGTCTTTCATAAACGCCGATTTATCGGCACTGAAATGAAAAATTGAATACAAATTAATGAGGTTTTAAATTTAAATAATCAGCAAGTATTCCCCTTTTCGTTAATAATACAACGATTCATTATCTATTATACATTATTCATTATTTGTTAATTTAGTCGAATTATTAAATTATCACAATTCGTTGCGCTTAAAACGAGCGCCAATGAACATCCATCATATTTATCCTACAGCCATTGTTTCTTTATGAAATTATGTTTATTTCCTAAAATAAATTTCATTTTACATTGATCTATTTCATTACAACTATTCGCTTATCATTAACTAAAATGAAGTGGTTATACGGTAAAACTGTAAAGTATGCATGCGTCAGTTAACGATTCTGGTCTGCAAATTACTTCTTCTTTCCTCTTTTCGTGCCTATCCATTGAACTTACTTTGGCTATCATGTTGGCTATGAGAACTTTGTTTACTGCGGCCCGGAACAGCTCTACGTTAGACTGGCCTTTTTCCAGGGCCCGGACTTCCGGCAATCATTCCCTGCATTATGAGATGCAAGATCTCGATTTCTCTGGATGTTTCATTACATGTTCGAGATATTGAAGTTTTCGGATTTTTATTGTTTTAGTAACTTATTTTTCTTTATTCATCCGAACCATAACATCTTCATTCGTAACTCTGTCTATCCAACTTATTTTGAGTATTCTTCTGTAAATCCAAATCTCGAATGCATCAAGTCACCTTATCAATTCTTCGGTAAGCGTCCATCTTCCATTCCATAAAATAATATCGAAAGCACGTAGCATGTGATCATTCGCATTCGTAATCCAAGGTTTAGATCATGACTGCAGAACATCTTTTTCATGCGGATAAACGTTGCAAGGGTTTGCTCAATGCGGCATTTGCTTTCAACCGAGGGTTCCCATCTTCCATTAAAAATGTAGCCCAAGTATACAATACTTTGAACCTTCTCTGGTTTACTCTTCTGCAAATTACGAAAGCACTAAATCTGCATGAGAAGATGTATGAATGTAGCCGAAGCAAAAGTGGTATGCCGAGATAGAAGAATATGGCGTTCTATCCTCTCGCCTACACCTGCGGAAAAGCAGCGTGATGGTTAAATAGTTAGTTTCTAATTCTGTAAATCCATTTAGTCGCCTTACACTTGCACATCGGTATTACCTGCGCACTTTAAATCCCTAATTCGGAGTCAATACTTAGATGATTTAAGGGGGGGTAAGGTTTTTAACTTTTTTTTTTTTGCATTTTATCTTTAATTTATTAAATGAATGTATATAATCGCAAGAATATTGTGTCAAAATTTCAAGTCAATCGGAGCAAAATTGACGAAATTATGAACATTTGAGCGATGCTCAGACTGATTTTCTATACCTGCTCGGGCAGCTAAGAGACGCGCTCACCTGAGGACTACCGGACGTACTATTGTATTGGAAGAGTTTTGCGTAGACAAGGACAAAAAGATGCTGATGATGAAAGCTCTTTGCTGTGTGAACATGGCATCGACGATTATGTGTAAGTATAAAATAAGTGTTGAGTTTTTATTTTGAATTTTACAGTGTGCAAAACTTTAAAGCGTTTTCCCCACATCTCACGTTTTCAAAGTCGGTGTCCATCATAACTTCAAAACTACTGCACCGATCCTTTTGAAATTTTGAACACTATTTCTGTACATAATTTACGAGGTAACGCTGGAGACTTTTTTTCAAATATGTTATTAATTTTTATTTTTTAATAACAAATTAGTCGATATTTTTCGCAAAAAATCGCGTTTTTCCCTTCAAAGTGTTCCAAAAAATTGAAAAATTGAAATTTCAAAAAACCCTCCCAGCGTTAACTGGGAAAACCTATTATCTAACGAATGAACTTTGATTTTTTGATTTCAGATGATCTAGCACCAAGTTATGATGGACACCGCAATTCTACTTTTTTCCGAGACCCGTCCGAATAATTGCTGTCATTGCCGTATTAATATTTCTTCTTGAAAATTTTACACAATATTCTTCAAATGTCATGATTTAATGTACCATTGGTTTAAGTAAATAAATTTTAACTGTGTCGTCACAAAAAATTCACAAAAATATGCCTTTTTTGTACGAATTAACCTTACCCCCCCCCTTAAAGATTGTTATTAAAAGTTAACATTACGCTTTTAAGGCGTTTAAGGCTTTTAAAACTTTAACCTTTATATCACTAAGTATTGACTCTGAACTCGGATCTAAGATGTGAACAATCCATATTTGTTGGATATTTAATGTGTATTCATATTATATTAATGCATATAAAAACATAATATTCTCCAAAATTTTATTATCAAATAAGATTTGTTTACGTATACCTATTGAAGTATTTTTTGTGAAAGCGGTAGTGAATTTGTATACTATTTTGTATTGTAGCAGTGGAAGCATTACGGGTAATTTCCACTTCGATGTTTGAATACTCGTGTTAGTGCAATGGAAGAGTATAAAGTGTTAATTTCGACATAAATATATTTTCACAGATACATTTCGATTCATTTGCTCTTTAAGAAAAAAAATTTCTTTTCTAACATGCCGGTATTGTTTCCAAGTATTTTCATTTTGGAAAAGCAATGGCTTATGGCGCCTTCTATTTACTAGTTATCTTCGTATCCTGAATCTCTGAATCCCTTAATCGGGATTTATGTTACTTACCGTTGGTGGGTACATTACAGTATTACCTGCTGTCTCTGAAATACATTTAGAAAAGTGAAAACTACGTTGAAATGTAAATTAAAGTAAACGCGAAATAAAAAGGTACAAATTATTATTAGATGTCCCGAAGGCTACGTTTAAATATTTCTGTACAATCTTTCTACATGTACAAGAATACAAATTGTTTTTCAAATGTTATAGGGAATAAGCGGCCAAAGAATTTTAATTGCCATTTTTACATTATCCACATATGTGGGGTTATAAAAGCAAAGGCAGCAATATCCAAAAAAAAATATTGCAGTTATCGAGGATTACTAATTTATAATGTACTCAATTCGATATTTATTTGGAAACGTAACCTATAAATTTATAGATAACATAATTTTGGAAGGGATAGATACATAAAATGTAGAACTCAGTACATTTTAAATCAGTGATCCTCGGTGACTGCATTCAAAACATTTTTTTAATTTTTTGGTATTAGGCCTTTGCTTTTACACCCCACATACATATATTATACATTTTCCTGCTCCATAAAAAAATCTATGTGATTCCCATGGTATGGATGGGATATCGAAAGATATAACTAAAGATATTGCAATTTATTTCAAGTACATACTTATCGTTGTCTCTTCAGAAAATTATCATAAAATAGCGTCGCTCCCCAATTATATTCGAAAATTCAAAGCCAGCGATAAAACAGCTCAGCATTCGAATCGAGACACACATTTTAATTATTGCGCGTTATATTTCTTGGCGTATTTACGCATTTTGCAAGATGACTCTAAGTACTTTTAATGGCGCGGTGACTCTCGCAAAGTATTGTTTAGTTCAAAATACACGGTTCTTGAGACAGTTTTGTATTGAAAATTTTTCATTGTTCTTTAGAGAGTTTTAATTGTGATCATTAAGAAGAATCTCTTCATTACTGGTAATTATGTAAAATAAGTGAGCCTTTCTCATCAATCTTTCTTAGCGGCTCGCAGTAAAATGCGAAAACAATGAATCCGTTACATTTTCCTTTGCTAAATACATATTTTATTAACAATGCTGTCAGCAGTTTAGAACAAAGGTAACACAATTTTTTATGCAACAATTTATTCTCAAGATTCAATCTTTACTACAAATTACAATGAGTAAGTCTTAAATAACGACAAATAACGTTGTGCCTATTATCTCGGTTTATACATCTGTATCTATTTATGCCTATTCATGCACTTAAATGAAGAATTGTATTATTTCGTTATTATTATTTTGAGCATTAAACCAATAATTTATGTATGATTGTTTGCAAATTAGCAATTATGTTGTACAGTCATATTAAACACGATTCGAAGTGAATTTCATATAACGAAATGTAAGGGAAACTACCGTTCGCAATTTACGAGCTAAATTATTAACGGCTTGGAACACAACGTGAAGCGGTTCCGTTAAACATTTGAAATGATCAATTCACTTTATGAACCTTGTACACATCACAGCTCCTACGCCGATCACGATTGCATTTCAAATATAAATTTAAAATGATTTAAGAAAACTTACGATTGAATTGATTATGTACCTACGACAGTTGTCTATGTATTATGCATTATAGTTTTTATATGATTATGTACCTACAACAGTTGTCTATGTATTATGCATTATAGTTTTTATATGATTATGTACCTACAACAGTTGTCTATGTATTATGCATTATAGTTTTTATATGATTATGTACCTACAACAGTTGTCTATGTATTATGCATTATAGGTGGATGATTTATAGTTATGTTAAAATGATATCAGACCATGGAGAAAATTCGGCAGAATTTTTTTAGATTTGTTAATTTTATATTAAATCTACCCATTTCTTCCATTCACAACATGCTTACGAATGAACTTTTTTTTTCAATTTTCAATCTCAATTTCTGTACAAAACTATCAATTATTCTCAAATTGACAGCTCCGATCTTCTCTGTAAAGTATGTCTCAGAATATCATTGTCAAAGGGTTCAAAAGACATATTTTATTGCGATAATACGCGAACAAACTACCATATACGACCATCACTGGATAGACTGCACAGATTGGGCAATGGGTACATCGAGTTTGTAGACGTATTCCAAGACAGCTTGACTACTGTAAACTAGTCAGTAAAAACTACTGGTTAAAGAATATAACATTAGCAGATTTTAATATAGAAAATAGAAGCTATCGCTATCTCAGACATGTATGTCCATGTTCCCAAAGGGTTTACTTCTTGCTCCTGAGGTCAGTGTGGGTTGAATTTCGTCCAATTCAAAATACATTTTTGATTAATTAAAAATTGGTTTATTTAAGATTTGTGTCTCGCAATGTTAAATAGATAATTCGGTTAATATTATTTATATTTCACAATTTTCTCGGGAAATTATTGAAAAGAAATGCATACTTAATAAATTATCCAATTGTACTCGAGTAATTATAAATCACTTTCTAGATTGATCGACAAATGTCTATTATTTCAGTAACATAGTAGGTGCTTTTTGTTGTAAATATATTAAAAAATTCTAGTACAACAAGCATCTCGAACTTTTACCAAAAAATTGAACTACGATTTACGAAATGAAATCCTACAACGCCGCTGGTACTTTACACAATGAACATTTTATCAAGAGGATTATTACTTTTATTAAAATGTAATCTTTTCATTTCTATGTTATGATGCCAGGCAAAGAACGGATTTCTTTCACAATAACTCTCACCAAACAACAAAATATTATTAATTTAATTAAGTGCCAAATAATCAAAGTTTACTATCATATATTGGACAGTTATATTTATATGTAAATAATAAAAATGAACATAGGAGTAATCGTGAAAAAAAATATATTAAAGTTGTGTTGATGATTAACTAAATTGTGTAATAAATATAATACACATTAAATAGGACATACTTGATAAATTTTTAAATTCCCGTTATTGGCAATTATAGTATAACTTGCATGCTGAAAAATTAATGTATGAATATTACCGGCGAATATTTCATTAAACCCCAAAGCTTCTAATACTTACCCTAACGGAATTTCGACAGGCGAAGCAACATTGAACTATTTTTAAATGATGGCTGGATAGACGGCTCAAGTGATTTTAAATTTTGGCGTTATTCTAGAAAGATATGTGCTGGTTTTTTGGATTGAAATAAAGTGATCCCCCCCGTATTGTTCTAAAAATATGGATCATTGAGGACTTATCAGTATGTGCCATTTCACATGCCATACCGGCTTTTATTGTATTAATTTTCTGGGTGGAAAAATCAACCAATGAAAACTTACTGTGGATTGAATTGGAATATACAATGTAGAGTGAATTTCGTACCGCCAGGTAACTTTTTGAATGTGGTGATAGAGAAGTAACCAAAAAATAAATGTGAATAAAAATTTGAATAAGGTTATCAGCGAAAATCGAATGAATCAATACAGACGGAACATCTTAGATAAAACTTCCTCAAAAAGGAAAAGATTTTAGTAAGAAGACAGAGTGGAAGGCCTAGACAAAAGTACATCGAGCAAATAATGAGCAAGGCGAATATACATACAGACATATACAGACTTCAGTTTGTCAATGTAGGACTACGTAAGAAGCATTGGTCCCTCAGGCACTGGAAACACATCTCTGTAAATTTACCTTTTTGGGATTTACAGCTATTCCCTGTCATGTAGAAGTAACCCTGTAAGAATGTACTCAGCTGCTGTATGTGTAGCGATCCCATATATTCTGGTTGTATATGTGCTATAGGCTCCAATAAAAAGCTGGCGTCGCAGTAAATTTACCTTAATTTTCTGTAAAATAGACAAATTTACAATTTTCAATGGCGTAACGATTTTCAAAACTTCATTAAAATACCATTTCCAAACTTTTTTAATAAGCAAATGGAAACGCATTAATTTTTTATTTGAATAATGAATGCGTTTCCATTTGCTTTTCTTCTTTTTTCTTATTTATCTAATTTTTCTTTTTTTCTTCAAGCAAAGAGTCAATTAAATGTTTTGTAAAATAATTTAAGTGCGCATTAGTTTAGTATTGTATTTCTCTTTATTCTCTGTTCATCTCTTTCAGTCAAATTAATCTTTTAAAGTATGTTGTCTTTGTTTCGCTCACAAATTTCTTCAGTAAATTTTTAATATATTTTATCATGTTTTTATTTGTACGAAGTTACAATTTAAACATGTATGGTGATTCTGTTTGTTATGACGAGCAGCGTTATCCGACAGGTAATCAAATACTATCATCATATTTTAATCCACACATTAATTTCACTTTGATCTCTGAAGTGGTATATAGTTTTGGGGTAGGTATTTTGATATTAAATGAGGGCGCGCACTCCGCGCCGCCCGCGCCTCGGCGCCAGTCCTGCCCGGCCGTGGATATTGGAAATGGTCCGAACAATGTGTAATCACAGAACCCCTCCGCAAGGGGCTTTTATAATGAAATTGTTTTACCGGCCCTGGACACATTGTCACGTATTTGACAATCCCTTTTGATAATCCGTACACGGAATTTAATTGTTGGTACTATAACAATGTTCTCAAAAATTCTCCTCGTGTGCCACTATATGAAAAATACATTTTGGAATTGGAATGGAATTACAACATATTTTGAGCATTTTTTCCAAAGTAAGTCTGTCCGATGCAAGTGATTTTTTAAATTTTAAATAATATTAGGTCCTTACATATGAAATTGGCGTTTTGCCGTACTGGCAAATTTGATCTCAAATATCTTCTCTTTGGTTAGGAATTCCAAATCCAAATTTATACAGCTATTTACTCATGTATTTGTGTTTTGAAAATTATAATTCATTTGTTTTTTCCTCAATTGTTTTTTTCTTTGCGTCACTCAGTTTACAAAATGAAAAACTTGAAATATCGCGTTATTTACGAGTACGAGTTCCACCGTGGCACCAGTGCTGCAGAAACGGCTCGAAGGATTAATGATGTGTATGGCGACGGTGCCGCAAAAGAAAACACAGTGCGTTTTTGGTTCCAACGTTTTCGTTCTGGAAATTTCGACCTGCAGAACAAGCCCCGTGGACGGCCGGAGACCAAAGTTGATAATGAAGAATTGAAGGCTATTGTGGAAGTGGATCCATCGCAAACCACATCCGAGTTAGCTGCAGGCTGCGGTGTTAGTGATAAAACTGTTTTAATCCACTTGAAACAAATTGGTAAGGTGAAAAAGCTTGAAAGGTGGGTACCTCACGAATTGAGTAAAGCAAATCAACAAACGCGCGTTGACTGCTGCGTTGCATTACTCAACCGGCACAATAATGAAGGGATTTTAAAACGAATCATTACCTGTGATGAAAAGTGGATCCTGTACGATAATCGGAAGCGCTCATCGCAATGGCTGAACCCTGCCGAACCAGCCAAACCTTGCCCCAAGCGAAAATTGACTCCAAAAAAGTTACTTGTGAGCGTTTGGTGGACTAGTGCTGGTGTCGTTCACTACAGCTTTCTTAAATCTGGCCAGACGATTACGGCAGATGTCTATTGTCAGCAACTGCAAACCATGATGGAAAAGCTAGCTGCTAAACAACCGAGGCTGGTTAATCGCTCTAGGCCACTGCTGCTTCATGATAACGCTAGACCACACACTGCACAACAGACGGCTACCAAATTAGAGGAGCTTCAATTGGAATGTCTAAGACATCCACCGTACTCTCCGGACCTTGCCCCAACAGATTACCATTTTTTTCGAAATTTGGATAACTTCTTGCAAAGGAAAAAATTCAACTCCGATGGGGCAGTCCAAACCGCCTTCAAAGATTTTATTGATTCCCGTCCGAATGGTTTTTTTAGTAAAAGGATCGATGAACTACCTATGAGATGGCAAAAGTGCATAGATAGCAATGGTACATACTTTGATTAAATAAATATATTATAATAAAAAAAAAATCGGCTTTATGTTCCTCCTATACTAAACGCCAATTTCATATGTAAGGACCTAATATTTATAAACTATTAAAATAATCAACTAAAAAGATGTATCGAGACAATATTTTCTTCCTCAATAGATGCAAAATAATTTTGTAGTGACATTATTAACATAGTTAATAAGAATATACATTGTTTACACTTATAATTTGTTGAAAATAGCAACGTGTCAACATAGAAAAAAAAATTGGGTACCACCGAGATATGAATCGGGAACTTCCTTATCCGGCAAACTGCAGTAAACAAATTTCGCCACTTAACCACTTAAGATTTTGAAATAAAAAATAAAGAAACAATATGTCTGATACATTATTTTCTCATAGATATCAACTTTTTATTGCAATGAATGTCAAAAACCTTTGAGTAATATACGCTAGGTGATATCCCAGTGGTAACTGTGATAAATGGGTGGATAGATTTTTTCTGTATATCTTCCTAATTTCTTATTCTTCGTCTTCTTCTACCCCTTACCCTATTGGGGTCCCTGCACCGCATAAAAGGTTCCAACTTTAATTTAAATTTGTTTTAATTTCCCGGTCTGTTTCGCATAGTTTTTCTATTGGACCTGTGGTTTCGTACATAATCGTAAAAATTGGTATTATTTTTTTCTAATTGCATTCTTGATCTGGAACTTCGGGTGGGATTAGTAGTAAAAAATTGAAACTAAAACACTATTGGCAAAAGCAAAAAAAATTATTCTACAGACGCATGTTAAAATTAAGCGAGACTGAAAGAGTTACAAATGATCATTTATTTATTTATTATTTATATATTTAACATAACAATACATTAAATTACATTACAAATATAATTACACAATATTAATTTATCATACATTCATATAATAAAATATGTAACTACCCAACTAGGCTGGCCTGTTTTAGGGCAAGTTATATATTTCATTTTAAAACAGAATATTCGACTTTAGGTACTCATTAATATATATAATTAATTAATAATTTAGAGTTCAATCAATCATACTAATGGTAATGAAGAAAGACGATCACTCGACCCTATTATGAAAAACTGAGGAAATTGACAGATTTTAGTAATTGCTCGAGACTTATGAGGTGCATGGGAAAATCAACAGTCGAAGATTTACTGGTAGAAGGAGAATTTTTGGACCTTGGCTTTAAAACCTTGGATATGTTCGGACAGACATCAGAATACCTCTTCTGGCCAACTGTAAATAAATTCCAAAACGACAACATGATCGTAAACATTCAATAACGGATAACAATTGAAAGATAATGAAGTTATAAAAATGTTTAAAGAGTACTAAAAATAAAAATTTAACAATTATATTTTATGTATTAAATAATATTGTAGACACTTTATTACCAGTATAATAAATAATAATAAATTTGGATTATTTATTAAGCTCCATTTTTGTGAAAATTTCACCTCATATCATATTTATTATATTGAAATTAATTTGCTTACATTTCGGATTGTTAGGTAATTTAAATCACAAAATGTTAGAATCATTGTAATAATACATAATCCTTTTTAGATATTACCGATTGTTTGTTTTTCCTTCTGATAATAAAAAAATTCCCATCGCATTAAGAATCCGCCGACTCACAGAAGGGGATGTTTTCAATAAAAACAGAAATAAGTCCTCACCATTCCTCAGTTCATTTCACTTCCTCCAATATCGAAAGAATTCCTTAGAACTTAGAATGTCTTGCTTACTGATACGTAACCCATATCCCAAGAGTTCTTTTTCAGAATTGTATTACACAAATTTATTGTTAATTTACGCGAACTGTATGATATTCCGTCTCTTTTAGCAATTTGGCAAAATGTGATTAGGTCTAGATGTTCTGAGGAGGGCACTGAAATCTTGAATTCTTGTCTCGATGTAGGTACCTACCACAGGACGCCGGGTAGGCTGTTCTCCGAAACATCGAAGTGGCGGGAAATGCTAGGAGGGAGTGAGGTTAGGTTAGCGAGTGATTTGTGACTTCTTGTTTTGTGTTATGGTTTTAATGTAAACCTAATACTACCGTTTATCCATTATTCAACACTTGTGGGTGTACACAATGTTCAGTCACACTGAAGACCAATTTACTTGACCAATAAGTACATGAGGTCGCTTTTACTTTTGATGAGTGTCTCAAAGTATAATATAATACATGATTATAAATAAAATAAAAATATTTATTTCAAAAAATCCTTGTTTACAAATAAAGGTTCTTAATACTAGTTTAACAATAAAATATATTATTATAAATATTACGTTTATTGTGTTTTTACATTCTATTTATAATTTCTCAAAGTTACGAACGTAGGCGTAAAATAAAGTAGGCGAACGATTTAGCATTTAGTAAAGTCAATCAAATACAGTTTATTAATCATAAAAAAATACCTACATAGTTATCGATAATATAAACTATGTAAATGCATCGCCTATCGTACACGATCACCAGGAGATATTGAGACCGTATATAACAGATTTAGAATCAGCAAACTAATCATTCGAAGACATTTGTCTGATCTGACCTTCTTCTACAAATCTGTCAACGGACAGATAAACTCGCCCGAGATCCTGGAACAATTTGGCATTATCACTGCTAGGCCGGATCTAAGAGTGCGTAGATTGTTAGAAACCACTAAATCCACAAAAGTTACGTGTACAATGGCCCAAGAAATAGGATTGCCAATCTGGTGAATAGCCACTGTGTTGATATCAACTTCTTCGATGAATCATACGTCTCATTCTCATCAGCGGCAAAAAGATTGTTATCACAGTATTAAAATTACCCTCAACCCTATATGATTATACCATGTTGTTACTATGCTAGTATTGTTTTTTTATATATGTGCAATTTTCCTAATCCATTCATTTAAGTCTATTATTTTTGTAAAATCAATGTATATAGCCGATTGGCGTATGAATAAATAAATAAATAAATATGATATTAAATTAATAAAGTTTGAAATAATATTTGTACACGCTTTTATTGGATTTCACCTGTTTGTCAGCAACAAAAAATTAATTAATATATCACCCACTTTCTGACTAACAATTACTCTGAAATTTAGCAGAGAGACATATTCCGGATCACGATACAATAAACCTTAATTAATTTTTACAAAAACGTAGTGATGTGTGTGCATAGATTATTTAATGTAAGCGATCATCGGGATCAGGGAAAAAGCGCAGAAAACCAGGCTTTTGATTTTTTGACGTATGCCTATACAACAATCGCTCTTATCCTCTTTAGTCGTTGTTTTATAAAATCGTGTTTTAATTTATGATCAATTTGTTATATTAGGTCCTTACATATGAAATTGGCGTTTTGCCGTACTGGCAAATTTGATCTCAAATATCTTCTCTTTGGTTGGGAATTCCAAATCCAAATTTATACAGCTATTTACTCATGTATTTGTGTTTCGAAAATTATAATTAATTTGTTTTTTCCTCATTTTTTTTTTCTTTGCGTCACTCAGTTTACAAAATGAAAAACTTGAAATATCGCGTTATTTGCGAGTACGAGTTCCACCGTGGCACCAGTGCTGCAGAAACGGCTCGAAGGATTAATGATGTGTACGGCAACGGTGCCGCAAAAGAAAACACAGTGCGTTTTTGGTTCCAACGTTTTCGTTCTGGAAATTTCGACCTGCAGAACAAGCCCCGTGGACGGCCGGAGACCAAAGTTGATAATGAAGAATTGAATGGCTATTGTGGAAGCGGATCCATCGCAAACCACATCCGAGTTAGCTGCAGGCTGCGGTGTTAGTGATAAAACTGTTTTAATCCACTTGAAGCAAATTGGTAAGGTGAAAAAGCTTGAAAGGTGGGTACCTCACGAATCGAGTGAAGCAAATCAATAAACGCGCGTTGACTGCTGCGTTGCATTACTCAACCGGCACAATAATGAAGGGATTTTAAATCGAATCATTACCTGTGATGAAAAGTGGATCCTGTACGATAATCGGAAGCGCTCATCGCAATGGCTGAACCTTGCCGAACCAGCCAAACCATGCCTCAAGCGAAAATTGACTCCAAAAAAGTTACTTGCGAGCGTTTGGTGGACTAGTGCTGGTGTCGTTCACTACAGCTTTCTTAAATCTGGCCAGACGATTACGGCAGATGTTTATTGTCAGCAACTGCAAACCATGATGGAAAAGCTAGCTGCTAAAGAACCGAGGCTGGTTAATCACTCTAGGCCACTGCTGCTTCATGATAACGCTCGACCACACACTGCACAACAGACGGCTACCAAATTAGAGGAGCTTCAATTGGAATGTCTATGACATCCACCGTACTCTCCGGACCTTGCCCCAACAGATTACCATTTTTTTCGAAATTTGGATAACTTCTTGCAAAGGAAAAAATTCAACTCCGATGGGGCAGTCCAAACCGCCTTCAAAGATTTTATTGATTCCCGTCCGAATGGTTTTTTTAGTAAAGGGATCGATGAACTACCTATGAGATGGCAAAAGTGAATAGATAGCAATGGTACATACTTTGATTAAATAAATATATTATAATAAAAAAAAATCGGCTTTATGTTCCTCCCATACTAAACGCCAATTACATATGTAAGGACCTAATATTTCTAATGTCTCAAAGTTACGAACGTAGGCGTAAAATAAAGTAGGCGAACGATTTAGCATTTAGTAAAGTCAATCAAATACAGTTTATTAATCATAAAAAAATACCTACATAGTTATCGATAATATGATATTAAATTAATAAAGTTTGAAATAATATTTGTACACGCTTTTATTGGATTTCACTTGTTTGTCAGCAACAAAAAATTAATTAATATTTCACCCACTTTCTGACTAACAATTACTCTGAAATTTAGCAGAGAGACATATTCCGGATCACGATACAATAAACCTTAATTAATTTTTACAAAAACGTAGTGATGTGTGTGCATAGGTTATTTAATGTAAGCGATCATTGGGATCAGGGAAAAAGCGCAGAAAACCAGGCTTTTGATTTTTTGACGTATGCCTATACAACAATCGCTCTTATCCTCTTTAGTCGTTGTTTTATAAAATCGTGTTTTAATTTATGATCAATATGTTATATAAATCTATAATCATAAAAATTTTACCTACATTATTAGTACGGCTATAGAACCGGTGTTTTTATGTAGCAGTACTCATCTTTTTTACATAGTCATTTATAAGTAGGAAAAGAAATATGACCAATATTATTTGCATGCGTGATATCGTTCGTTTACGATACTACATAAATGTATGCTGAGTATTTTTTATACCCTCTTATTACAAAAAAAAAAAATCATTCTAGGTGTTAACCAAAATCTTTTTTTCTAATAAAAAAATCGCTAGTTACAATTATAATCCAGCTATAAACGGAATCCGATTGCTTTCCTAGACTTACGTGTAGGCAAGTATCGAAATAGAAATGTCAGAGACCAGCCCCCAGGAAATGACGCCGACGTGTGCACCCCTATCCCAAATTAATAATCCTGGCGAGTATTGGTTCGAGAACATTGATCGGCGCTGCCTAATAACGTAGACATTTCAAAGATAGAATAATAAGGTAATTTAAATGTAAAATGCCCGTCAACCCTAATAGAATCGCGCGCGAGTGGCGGCACTCGGTGATATCGAATTGATTTAGGGCAAGGAATTGACACCCGGTGAGCAAGCAATGGATTGAGAGGAAAATAAATTGGATTATGACAAAGTAATCATTATTTACTGCTTCTATTATTTTAAAATGGCAATTAAAAAATGACGGTGATGAAGATTCATTGAAAAACCCGGTGTATAATTTACTATAAAAAGTGGTGCAACGTAGAAATACACCTAAGTTAACCTTTTTAAATCCTTTATATTAACTTCTCACCGGTCTCGAACGTGGATAAACCTTGAAAGTGAAAATCAACACACTTCCCATCATCCAAATTTTGCACATGTCTCTTGATATCGGTGACAATGCATTCTTACATTTAGGGTCACACATACACAAACACACCCAAAAGAAAGAAAAATTATCTCATATGTTCGGGCACGCACCTACTTTCTGGTACTATTATAAAACTATTTAAACCACGGACATTTAAGAATTTGTCTCATTATTTAAAACCAGCCGTAACCCATCAAAAATGACGGTTCCTAAAGAATAAGTATTAAGTTATTTTTAACCGACCCCCATAACGGTTTTTATCAAAATATTTAAATATTTTAATTTTAGTGGTACGATTGGGCGTAAAACTCAACGCGATACTGTCCTTTGATGACAATATCACTCGTAGCAACTACATTATAATTAAATAATTAAGATTATAAATAAAATAGAAATAAAAAATAAACTGAGAAAAATATATTCCGCTACCGGGAACCGTACCTAAGCCTCCTGGGTGAGATCCAGGTATCCTAGCTAGTATATCGGAGATCCAGGTATCCTAGCTAGTATATCGGAGATCCAGGTACCCTAGCCACCATATCGGAGATGTCACTGTTCTCGGAAAAAAGTATTTGTAAAGCCAGTGTACCTAAATAAAATATATTTTTGAAAATATATTGTGCGCCCTGTAATCTTTTTACAGATACAAATGGTTCGCCTCTTTGCTAAGTCCTATGTGTATTGTATTTTTGACGGGTCACGCAGGCTCGGCAGTAGCAACATCGGTAAGGCTTCAAGCCTCATCTCCGGCCGCTTAATTTCGTTTTTTTAGCCGTGAATTCGAACGAAATTACGAACTTTACACGAAGTTACGGACAGGACAGACAGACAACGAAATTATTATAATTGGAATTGCTACAAAACAAAAGCTGGTCGTTATTCTGTTAAACTACAACCAATACAATAGAATTGAAACCAAGACCTCGCATATAAAGGATATTTATATAGTGAAAACAATGTTTTATGGGTTAATTTTTATTTTAATCGGATAAGGAGCCTATCGCTCTCTGTCTTGCGCTGTCGGTAATTTGGTTCTGCTAGTTATTCAATCCTTGTAAGCTGAGTGTCTCCATTTGCCTTTTCCGTGTTCTCCCGGGTCGTCTTACAGGCCTTCTTCCCTCAAAGGATGAACGAGAAAAACTTTTTAGCTAAAATAGATCCTTCATCTTTTTTCTAGAATAAAACATCCTAATTTCAATTGTAAATAAATTCCATTGTTTGAGACACGAACTGTTTTAAATTAATTCATATTTTGCTGTGATAAATAAGTTGAGATCTTTTATTAGATCAATAATCAACTTGATTTGAATTAAATGGGCTTTGTTTTCGACTTCATAACATCCATTTATTGATGAAAGTGATTGCAATCTTGACATAGAAGCAATAAGTTAATCTTGTGAATTAATATCATCTGTGGCGAATGGTGAAGCCTTGCCTCGAACTGGTCTTTAAGATTTTACCGATTTCATATATTATTTCTGAGAATTTCTAGCATTTTCTGAACTGATCATGTGATATCTCCGATTGTTTTAGAGTTGAGAGAGTTGAGCAGTGTTGGCAATTAAAGAAAAAATCTACATTAGTTAATAATATTTGTAGTTTAAAACATATGTCTGTACTTGAAAATTTGGCGTACTCACAGCGTATAAAAATTTCTAGAGATAAACTATACCCGTTCTTTAGGAAAGGTGGTTAGGTCACAATGGAAGAATGTCCTCCTTCGGATGTGTTTAAGGCACATCTTTACCTCAGTTTAAGTATTTATTATTGCATAATTAAATCCCCTAATAAATAAACAGTATCTTTTGCAATAAAAGTTTTTTTTAAATTTAGTTCCAAACCGAGTCTCTTAAGTAGAAATGTCTTCTTGTAAAAAAATGCGTTTTTCTTCTTGTAACATTCTTCTTATTGTAAAAATTCTTGTAACAAAACAAAGATTTACTTTTTACTCCCTTTCTTTTAACTCGTAGCGTCTGCTTGTCGGCTTGTCTATCGAAAAAACTTTGGATCGATTTTTAATTTTTTCCGTGATCCAATCGAGCTGAAACTTTGCAGGCAGACTCGTGGCGACGATGAAAATGATCTAACAAGATTTCGTTAAAGTTTTTAAAATAATTATGGTGTAATTTTGGATTTCTCGAAATTTTAATGGTTTTTTTCAAATTGGGTCAAATCAAATGGATATAAATGTTTTAAGAAATGAATAGAATATTCGATATGATTTTAAAAAAGTGAAACCATCAAAATTAAAAATATAGGTAAATTCACTTAAAAAATATCATCGTCCATACCAGGTTTAAATCAAAACACCAACGGTATATTCCGTTTGAACCGCAGTTTGCAAGAAAAGTCCGACCAACGGCGGACTGATGATGTCACGGAATATTTAAAATTTGAATTACTCCGTCGCGTCGGTGTTATAGATACTTCACTACGAATTTCGAAAATTTATGACAATTGGTTCACATATGACAGCACCCGCTGGTTTTTGGGAAGAAATCAAATAATTATTTATTTCTTTTAGATTTCTGCTTAGTTTTGAACATTACTCAAATCTGATTCTGACTATTTTAAATCATTTGACACTGGAAATTCATAAGATACGATATTGCTGATAATTGAATCTATCAAAATCTTGATTAAATTGGCTGACAAATGTTTTTAGAATTTAATGTTCGAAGCGTGAAGTATCTTATCAAAGCTCAAAACATCTGACATTTTAGAAATATATTAAATTCCTGTAAGTTTAGTGTTATGTTACATGTTTTAATTTGTCTTTAATTGTTGTCATATTATACAAAGAAAGGGAGTATAATAAAAACTTAGTTTTTATGGGTTAGTTTTTAAGACTATTTTTTTTAAATAGAAATGCGAACACGGAATACGTGTCGCATTAATATTCTTACTATTTTCAAACTAAGCTTCAAACGCTTATGCTATGAAAATTGGACTAACTTGCTGGTGTCCTGGAATGGGGCTCGAACCACGATCACTAGTTCACTGGGCGAGCGTCATGACCACTACATCAACCAGCAAGCAATTTATTTTGACATTTCCATAATCGTAATTGTAAAACCCGTAGTAATGTTAATCAAACTTTTGGAACCAGCCGTAGCACCAGGTTGTGTATCAAGAAATTTACTTTAGTTCATGTTTATATATTTCGGCGGTCTGTGGACGTACAAAAATTTATTTTATTTTTGGATTTGGATTCTTCTCTGTAAAATGCATAATAATTGGGTATTTTCATGCATGTTACAAAAAAAAATATTTTCCAGTGTAATCTGCATTTTAAATATTCGATTATGTTAGATTTGATACACTACTTTTTCTTATTGGCAATAAAGACATCGTACACAATTGAGTTCGTTTTAAAAGCAATATAATTTGACAGCCTTCGTTGCTTGCAGCTGGAAAGTGCGCGACTTTATTTTATGAACAAGAGCCAAATTAATTTTCGAATGTTTCTGTCTCTCTGCAATGTTTTATTGTCCATTCACGATAGGTCGCACACTTTCTATTAAATATTACTTAACGCGTATTTTGAGTAAAGCACGGCGCCCCCTCTGGATATTGCAGGAAGCATTTTATTGTCGCTACTGGAGACAGCGTCGCGGCGACAAGCCCCGACGCGGCGCACATTATGAGAACGTCGGAAAGTAATGCTGACCGGACGAATTCTCCGTTCCTACTCCCACCATACGTTTCTGCTTACTCCTTTCGTGTATTTGTGTACGTATACTGTACCCCCGAATCTGTGTGCGAGTCTGTAAGTGTGAGTGTACATAAGTGCCGGCCCTGTGTCCTATGAGACGTCTCGCTGGCACCTTGCCTGGGTCGCTTTAACGCCATAATTTAATATAATAAATATGAAACACGCCACGCGGCTTTTTTCTTTCTGTAAAGCCTCTTTTCGGGTTTGCTTGAAGATTTTTTTATACTTGTATATTAAATTTTTCTTATTTTATTATTATATTTTATATATCTGCACGATAAGTACTGGAACGGATTCATCATAAATGATTTATCGTATTATCGAATCGCGGTTGTGGGAGACAAATTAAAATAAATTAATCAACTTTTTATTAATTATAAAAGTCACTGAACACGAACTTAACTGGAGCAGTATTATATAATTCGGACTTATTTCACACTCGTAACTCGAGATTATTCCACTAATACGTAAGTAGTTTCCACTTTCTATTTCACTATACTTTTGTCAATCGTATGGATTCATAATTCGCTCGCTTCTGTAACATCGCGTTCGCCAAAACATTGTCGCAATGTCGTCGTCTCGTTTATGTACACTTTCGAGTTTACAAACTTTTCGGAAATTTAGTTGGCATTTCCGTCGTTTATTCTAGACACTTCTAAGTAATTTCCAATTTACTGTAATGGATGTTTTACAGTACATGTTATATTACTATAATATAGCAATAAAATCAATCAACAAAAACTGTTTTACTACAACAAAGGTTACGCGCATTATCGGCGCCCGTGCACTAACCGCTCGGAATTGTGCAAAAATGTAAGGGGATGTGCAAAAAAAATGTATTTCTGCTTTAAAGCTATCTGTATACATGCACTTTAGTATTTTTATGACAATATGGAAAATAAAAAAAAAGTAAGATAGGCAAAAACTTTTATGGTTATGGACTCGAAGTTGAATGCGATGTTTAATGGGTTTTCTGGTAATTATTTTCTACTATAACAATTGTTACTCAAGGTTTAGATAGATTAGAAATGAAAATTTCATTTAAAAATATTCGCCTGTTTTTGAGATACATATGTCCGGCAACAAAAACGCGTGAAAATTATTCACCAGAGATACGCCCGGTGGGCATGACACTGGCTTCTCCGGAATTCGAAGTTCGACTCCCGGTGAGGTCACAATTATTAAATCTTATGATTTATTTTGGTGTGTTTTCGCAATTGGGGCTCAGCTGTTGAAGCGTAAAAAAGTATGGTGAATTTAAAAAACAATGCGAAAGCCTGGATTTTTACCCGCTGTACGATAGATTAGCTCGCGAAAGTACCCTGCGGAAACGTGTTAACTCGAGACAAACCCATATGTGAACACCGGCTCTCTACTAATTTAAGGGCTTGTTCAGACACAGCGGGAACCGTGCCGTTTCAGAATCGCATGAAATCCGTGCGGGTCTCATTTACCTAGGTTTGTATGTGATCGTTCAGACACAACCGTGCGGTTAGTCAACCGCTGCGGTGCCCGCAACCCAACCGCTAGAAAATAGACCCGCACGGCGCCCGCACGATCCTATTACTAAGGGGCCTTACGAGAGCGTTCAGTCGCGTTGCGGGCACCGCACGGTTCCATGTCACAACAGGAGCACGCGTGGATTATATTCTCTTTTCTATGGTTATGGATCGCTTTGACATTGAATTTTTTATTGATGAAGTGGAGAAAAGACCTGTAATATGGGATCTTCAGTGTGAGGATTACTCAAATATGCCAAGAACCAAGCTTGGCAGGAGTTGGTGGAGATATTTGGAAATGGTGGAAAAAAGAGTATTTTAGAGAAGTAGGTATTTATTCACCAAAAATGAACTGACAGAATGATATTTATTTGTCTTGCCATGGAAGACGGCCGTCGTTAACAAAGTAATGAGCGAATATATCTCTGATATTCAAAGATGGAGAACGGCACCAGAACTGTCAAACTGACGTTTATTTTCGCGCGCACAAATCGCTTAATAACCGCGGCTGTGTGAACAGATGACACAAATCGCGTGTTTTGAAACGCGATTCTGAAACTGAACGGTTCCCGCTGTGTCTGAACAAGCCCTAATGGAGCATGTAACGTGCGGTCGCACGGCTAGTCGCGGGTACACCGCGCTAGTGCACACTCACCACCCCCAGCCGCTTGTTTGCTGCACGCCGTAGCGTTTCCTTGAAATTGTAGCGATCTTTTAATCCCGGGCAGATTTACCTCCCAACGCAGACAGCGGCTTCTCGCGGAAGGCGGATAACTTATCCCCTTAATCTCCTCTCCCCCCGCTGGCTGCGAATAACGAGCCGCGTAAAGAGACAACGGTAATCTCGATAAATATGAGTTGTACCCGGTTAGACATCCGATAAGGGACCAAGTTGGGTGGATGTGTTCTGTAACAGAAGCTTTTGGTTTTGACAGTTTCAGAAATGATTTTGACAAATTCCTTCATCTTACGATTCGGCTTAAAAGATTCCATTAGAAATATTTCAGAAAACCGATTATCGTAAACTTTATTAATTTAAATCTTAAGAGTATTCGGTAGGTACTTCAAAATTTTCCAACAGTTATCTGTGTAATTTTTTAAATAAATAAATAAATACATTGAACTCTCTGTGGCTGTCGACACGGTTATTCTTTAACATTTATTTATATAAAACATATTAATTATTCCTTTATTTTAATATAAATATGTGGCAGATCTGTGTTCAATAGAGTGAGAAATTATCAAATTACCTAGAAGTGAATGGGATGCTGGCTTCAGCGTAGTAGATAGAAAGAAGATCAAGATCGCGTGAGCTGGAGGAGTGGTGTTGCGGCGGCCAGACGAGTAAAAAATGAGCAGCAAGCCGCAACCATGCGTCAACGGGACCGAGCAACGCAACCTGACCGCTTCCTATGTGAAGTATGCCTCTCGAATTGGGCTATTTTCCCATCACAAAGCTCATGAGAGGCGCAGCAACAACTAAGTCTAAATGCCGAGGGGATCCTCGATCACGAGGCCCGGCTACAGCAACAATGTTTTAGTCATGTAAAACGCACCAGCGCGGAGAGGATGGAAAAGGGAATATATGAGACAAGTGTTGAAGGCAACTGAAAGAAAGGGCGTCCGCAAAAGACCTGGCGTGATCAGATAAAGCAATTATTGGAGGATGGCCATGCTTCAAGCTTCAATAATCAAAAGGCGTGCATGAGAATGTGGTCGAAGCAAAAGTGGTGTGCTAGGATAGAAGAGTGTGACATTCTATTCTCTCTGTCTACCCTTCTAGTTGAAACCTTGTGAATTTAACTAGAGCATTATTATGTAATTTGTACTAATTTCGAACTAATCGCTCATCTGTGGAACTGGTTTTAGAATATTCGCAAGTCTGGTATCGCACTTATTCACTATCGAATGCCCGGTAAGTACTATCTAAAATTATCGCTGGTTAATACGCACACTGAGTAGCCCACTTTATATTTCGCTTGTTTCTGTGGAATCGCCGAAGTGTCACAACAGGCTGTCTGTTCAGCGCAATGCCATCCCGTAACAAGGACCCAATGTTCTCGAAGTTTCCGGCGTAGTTTAGTTATTTTTATATTATAATTAGGTTATTTGTAGTTTTTATTGTTTTCAGACTCTCTGGATTTAGTCAATTTTTAATATCGTCTCGCTTTACGACGGAGGTCTGAGAATTTTGTCATTTTTCTCCATGCTTTAGATTATTCAAATACCTCAAAATGCCGATACAGGAGAGAAATTTATTTGAAATTTTCCCTAGCCACGGCGCGGCGCGGTATAATAAACTGCAGGCCAACTATTTCACCCGAGAGCCGTTACGGGCATAGTTCCCAAAGTAGGGACAATATACTTGGAAGCCAAAAAGTGCGGGCCTTTAGCGAGGGAGCCCGCTGGATTTATCGGCCCCGAATGGTCACAACAATGCACCGCCGCGGTTGATGTCCCATAAAAGCAATTCAAAGCCTTTTAATTCCAGTCACACTCGATACATAAATTTTCCTATCCTTCTGTGATAATATTGCCTATTTCTTCAAATCTACGCGAGTGAAGCCTTTTATACTTATTGATACATTTAATTTTAACGTAAACGAGGCTTGTGTGTCGAAATAAGAAAGCATTTACTTTTTCATTAATTGGAATAAATTATAGAAGTCTCACAGAGACGAAGCTATTTATATAGGAAACATTTGTAGGGTGGCCACAAAGCTTATGACCTGTATTAACTGGCTTAAGTGATCACTTTACACAATGCAACGTTCACCAATTCCACCGTAAGAACATCCACAGATTATCTTTTTTTTTTAAAGTTTTATGTGTGTTATTTATCTGTCTTATTTCATATTAGAAGGGTCTATGCTATAGCCATCTATGATCGAAAATTTGTAATTCCCATGACATAGTATACATATTCATATGTCGCTGTTCGTAATGAAACTCTATATTTTTAAAGTGGAGTATGAAGCAATATTGTTTTTTACTGTAGGTAAATATGATATTCTTCCCAATTATGAACATTGAATAGACCAATTTATATTTTACCAATATTTTTATATGCATGTATTAAGAACACAACTACTGGATTTTGTCTACAAAGGGATAATCATTAATAAATAAATACTTTCATGCATGTTTCCCATATAAATAGCTTCGTCTCTGTGAGACTTTTGTAATCAATTTTAATTAATGATTTTCCCTCTGTGGACAAAATCCCGTAGTTGTGTTCTTAGAACATACATATAAACATATCTTCTTTTTCGTTTTTGTTGATGGAAAACATAAACCATATATTATCTCTACCTAAATATAATTACATTACATTAAAAGCGCGAATTAAACGCTAAAGAGAAAATTTAAAAATATATATTTTTAATAAAAAAAAAACATAAACAGAATGATCACTTTTATTTATAATCCACACATAGTATTAGTGATAACATTTATAACATTTCATGGACATTTTTACTCGAAAATTTTCGACTAATAATTAAGATAGAAATTTACCTGTAAAGTATTGTGTATTAACTCTGTCACACCCTGAATTGCAATATTAATAGAACTGTACCACACATTTGATGGATCAATGCATTCTAGAAGTTTAACATGAGGTTAATTTTTTTATCTGCGAGTATCTGCTTAGGACACAAAACTGTTAACATTGCACCTAAAAAGAAAATTTTCCGCATAATAAAAATTTTGCGTTCTGTAAACAAACATAAGAGATATAAGGTTTGAAAAGAATTTTAGTAAATAAACAAATCGACGAAAACTTGTTAAAATTCCGTTTCCGACCGTTGCATGAACTATCTTCTAACAGAGTGCTCGAATTAACAAAACTTTGTTCCAACTATTCAACAACTCCTTTGAAATAGTTGTCTTCTTCAGTCGCGACAAAATTAAAACATTTTGTTAAACTTTAACTACTTTTCGAAGTTTTTAAAGATCCATTAGCTAATTTCTCCGCTCCTTTTGTCGCAGTCGAGTTGTTCCTCGCGGCGAGCACGAGAGGTTCTCTCGAACTTGAAGCAAAGGATCGCCAGTCGACGGTTAAAGGTGGCGGAAAAAGTACCAATTACAGGAAAAGAACTACAACTGGTCTTCAATTATCTACAACCTTCGAGAAACGTTTACAAACGACTAGAAGAGCCCAGAAGCGACGGAAGCCTTCTCCTGTACACTAGAACAGAAAATAATATTCGCGAAAGTTTGATTTTACCAGCGTTTTGATATAAATACCGGGACTGCACCGCGGCGCGGGAGTCGTGTACCAGGTGTGCCCAGTCGCGAAATAATGAGCGATAGATATCGAGCGAAATAATTGGGCGAATACTTACCTCAGTGGCGAAATAAATACGATTAAGACCACGTGCGAGAATTGAATAGTGATAATAAAGTTTTCATTCAGGAGTGATATATTACGAAATAGCATGATTTAGAGAACAGCGTTAAGTTTACAATTCGTGTTAAGTGACTTTGTACTTTGAATAATTAATTAATCGCTTATTAATGTCCAGTGTTTTCATTTGACCTCCTGCAGTCACGACACGTGATAATACATATTTAACAACTGAATAAATAAAAATTTGAAGACATGCTTTTAATATGGGTTAACAGTTTCACCGCGAGAAGGTGAAGGAGTGGCGCCTGAGTGTGAGAAGCTAATTGCAGAAAATACTGCGTATATTGCGCATCAACACTCTTTGAACCCGGGTAATTATGTTGAACGTTATTTTTGTGGAATTTTTTTTTCTAAACCAAATGTTTCTAATATCTATACTAAGATATTATAAATCTAAATTCAAAATAACTCTAATTTATCAACGTTCCGACGCCTTATGTCAAAATTGAATCTACCGACTAAAATTAACAAATTTTAAATCGGAACTTTTTTTCATATTGATGCTACGTAGGCATTTAAGGTTCAATAATTTTTTTTTTTTATTTTTTTTTCATTTATTGGTTTTCTTACAGCCATATAATTAATCAATCTTGAAAAAAACAATAATTGATGTACAGAGTTTTGGGCCAATTACAAGAAAACACATATATACAATCGATAAAAAATAAGAAAAAACATGTCCAATAGTGAGTTTGTGTGATTGTGTGTATTTGTGTGTTTATTTATTATTTTGTTTTGGGAAAAGTTAACAGCAAAACAATCTTAAAAATTTTCCACTGAATTTAAAAATTTAATTTAACATACATTAATAGCGAATGGAGGGGAATGTGGGACGGGAGTAGAAGGGAAGATATAATGTACAAATTAGTTTGGGTGCGGTAGTGTAGATATTGTTTGTTTTATGTTTCTTATTGTTGCGTTGAAAATGTCAATGTGGTGATAGTTTGTGTTAAATGAATTTGTGGATCTGTACATAAAGGAGTTTTGTTTTGAGTTGGTCTTACAAAAGGGGAGATGAAAAGTAGGTGAATGTCTGTTATTGCGAGTTGGGATGTGGTAAGATATTCGTTGAAGAAGTTCCGGACTATCAACTAGATTGTGTGTTATTTTGAATAGCATCACCGCGTCAGCTATGTTTCTTCGACGAGTTAGGGTCTGCATGTTAAAAAACTTCGCAGAGTCTTCATTGCTTATATGAGATCTAAATAATAATGGAGAATTATTAATTTTATTCGACATAATGACTAAATCATATCGAAAATGATTTAATAATGTATAGTCATCCGGATACTTTACGTAAATGTTGAAAGTCTCAGAGTGCTAGCTGAAAAAAAAAATTCTTTCCGATCTTGAAACGATATACGTTATTACTACAGGCAACAAAATATCTATTTTCAGATTTTGCCAATCAGTTTATTTTCTTTTCGTGTTGGAGTTGGTACACGAATAATCAGAATGCTCTTTGTATCCTGAGACAAAGCAACCAAATATTTGAAGGCGAGAGAAGTTATTTTGCTCGCGGTGAATGAAAACATAAAGCGGTCGCTGCGCTCGGGGTGTTGCGGTACCCCAGGCGCACATTATCAGGGACAATGGACTCCGAGCAACATACACTTTTTCCTTACATCCCTAACCAGAACAAGGAAAGTGTCGTCAGGGTTGCCAGATACATGGTAAAAAGGTTGCGTACCTTTTCATAGTCATTTTTTGCAGACTATAGCTAAAGCGACAGCAACTTTACCCTTTGATATGAAACACTCGTATTCCTTGTCACTGGATATGCTAACTGCAGTTAATAAATTCGAATTCCTGAGAAATATTTTCAATTAGTTTATTTATTTATTGTGAACTTGAATACATACATTTAAGGAAATAAGTCACTCATCGTACTAGGATGAACCTGTGCCGAGATGAGCAGCTTCACAACAAAAATGAGGATAAAATGCTTTATGAAGATAATTAATTACTTACATATTGTAAATATGTTCAGAATACAAGCATATATTATCTAATATAATCGCAGATAAAAGGATCAGAATACTTTTTTATAAAAAAGATATAAAATATAGAGGAAGTCCAAAAAATTATGTGCTTGGTCGAATATCGAAATAATACAGTTTTTTTTGAACACATAAATAAACTGATACCTGTATTCTATAGTTAAATACCTATGCACCTGCAGTTGACAATACTATCAACAATGTGTTCGCTGTATAAATTTGTGTCGTAAAAATCAAAGTAGTGTTTCCACACTGACTACTATGAAATAGACACCAAAGACATTTCGCTATCATTATTATCACTCAGCATAATACCCTTATTCTTTTTTTTAAATAGTGATAACATACATGCAATCTTTATGTTTTACGGAACAACATTAAAAATCAAAGGAACCTTTTAAAAAAAAACCTGTGTCCAAATGCTGTCTTGGAATTTATCGACTGATACATCGGGAAGCACACATTATAAGTACTACATATTAGCTCAGTTTTTTGCACTTCTTATAAATATTTTACAGTATCTGAATCATGAAAATTTTTCGACTATCACACTGTATAAAAGTTGTGAGGTTATAAATTATTTAATCGTTACAATCTTTTGTATGTGCAAGAGGTTCCCTTTTTTATATGGTGGATCTAGTTAACTTCTCATTGTTTGGGTTTAAGGGGAAGCCACCTCCACTTTCCCATTGGGTTGTTTTCCCGATGTAAGACCTCTCACTAAATGACTTAGGAAGGTGTGGTCGGCCACCCGCGCCGCCATCCTTGTCACCGCGGCGCTGCCCACGCGGATATAAAGCACGATAAAACTCTGAAATCCTGAAAAAAATCAGGATTTTATCTTCCCCTAACACTTCTCCCCTTGACATCCACGTAAATACATTATGACGCAGATCCGAAGGGGTTAAGTTCATTCCCATAAAGCTTAAACAAGTTGTTTAACAACAAACTACTTATTGCTGTATGGAAGTGTAGGTACTTAATTGGCAAAGCTCGTTGTACCCTTGTCTTATGGACATGTGTTCTGAAATCATCTAATACCAGTGTAGCTACTTACAAACACACTTCAAAATAAGATTTTGCTTTCTTTCGATATTTATTTATTTTGTATATCATTTCGACAAAAATTAAATATCACCGCTTGAAATGTTTTGAATATTTTAATTTTGATTGATTCTCCGTATAAACATTGTGCACTTCAACAAATAAAGAATTTCTGTAAGTTTTATTTACTATGCTATGTTAACATACACTACCGCCGAAATATAAAGATATGAAATTAAATTTCTTGGTCTTCAACAGCTGGTTCCAACACGTTTGCCTTGTTTATAAAATATAAGTGGATACATACAAATAATAAAATCAATTTTTAAAAATGTCAATCCACAAAGTTGCTCAACCAATTGAAAGAAAACGAAATACTCTTTAAAATATTATTCCTGTAAATAAGTCGCACTTTATTACAAAAATCCTTTTTTATATAAAAAAAACAATGTCTGTTATACAAAGTACGTTTTGTTTGCTAGAGATTGAATAATGCAAGAATAAATAGTTTAATAAGAAATGTCGTAAATATATGCGTTGGGAGACATACTTCCGCTGCGACCCTAATCCTCTCGCTTAAAGAACGGGCTTGGTTAATCTCGATGCAATTTGTGATGCCTCCCGATATTAAGATTCCATTTGTCCGCATTAATATTAACACGTTCATCATCGTGTGCGATCGAACTTCGGAACAAGCCGCTAATTTATTCCTTTGACTTCTCTTCTGTTTATCCCCGGTACTATCCTCCGAGCCCCGCGGTAAAGCCCACCAGCTCGGGAAGGATCGAACCCAAATAATTGCTTGGAAATTAACTACGCTGACTACTCAGGCTAAAACCCCGCAAGAATCAACCCCGCCAAACGACCGTTTGGCTCAGTGACGTCACCCTTTCAAGCTTTGTAGCTTAGCGAGGCAGTTACCCTCCCATTTTACAATTATTTTGCAATAATTTCTACTAAAATTTCATTATATTTGTTTGGTTACATTTAAAGCCTTCCCTGTAAGCTATCAGGATGGCTATCAATTTATTGTCACGGAAAACACGAAAATTAAATTAAGTTTTTAATTATACCCAAAGGAACCGAACACGAATTTAACGGGAGCAGTATATGAAATTCAGACTAATTTTGCACTAATCACCCGTCTCTGGAACACTCTCTTAGAATATTCGCACGTCCATGATCGCACTTATTCATTATGGAACGCCCGCATATACCGCCGCCTTCGCTAGTATCTGTTTCTATTAGTGCCGAATTGTTACAATAAAAATGTATGTTCGGCGTAATGCCTTTTGGTATTTTTAAAAACACGATTTATATTTATAAGTCCTACTAGAATGTTCGGAAGACGATTATATACAGTTCTAATTGTTTTTAGTCTTGTGATAATATATTTGTTTTATAATGCTTTGTAGTATGGAAACACGGAAATTGTATATGTTTGCACCCATTACAAATTAAAGAATCTTTTGGTTATGCATAAAATCACTTGACCTACTAAACCGAATTTTGGTTGGATACTTAAAGTTACTTGCTTAAGTTATTAAAACTCTGCGCACAACGTACATATCTGCAATTTCCCTTTCCACCCCACCCCCTTCACAAGATGTATATGTGTAATATAATGAATTTTCCGTCTTCCAAATTTTCTTCAGTCGCACTTTAGGATCCTGAGAATATGTCATTTTTTCTTTAGGGCCTACCTAAAATAAAGATATTTGCCTTCCCTGAAAATATAATCTGAACCCCTAGCAAACGCTTGGTAAGGACGGCTAGTAATAATAAGGAAAAAACGGCAAGTATTAGTAAATAAAATAACTAAGGCTCTTATTTTTTTAAATAGAGATGAGAACTCGGAATACGTGTCGCATCAATATTTTTACCGTTTTCAAACCAAAAAATTTGTATCTGTCCCTGGAATGGGACTCGAACCACCAACCACCAGATCACTAGGCGAGCGTCATGAGGCGGAGGGAACAAAACGCCACTAGATTTTTCTAGTATTTGATATCGAATCGAATTAAAATAAAACACTGAATCGAAATTCAATGTTTTATTTTCAGTGGCAATTGACAGATTATTCTCAGTCGACATTGTTTCCCGTAGTTTTTAAATATGATAATATCGTCCTCGGTGGTAATGTAAGCGTTCCGTTAGCCAGGACACTCATCTACATAAACATGGTACACAACCAGACCCACAGGAACACTGAATGGGTAATAACAGTAGCAGAATTTACATTCGGTTCCTTCTAGAGGAACCGTTTGATTTTATTTATCGGACCTATAATGGGAAACCGAAATATCTTCCCCGAATAAAATAAATCTTGAAATGAATTTCGGCATTTTGTAGAATCATTTTTTTATTGAATTTTGTCATTTTAAAAGGCATTTTTATTGGTATTACTATGTGTTCGTGTTACAAAAGGTAATATAGAATGTTATAATATTATCTCATGGATATTATTATCATGTAATTGGAAACTTAATACGAAATTTATGTGAATAAAGCAGAAAATTGATCGATAATGGCATGGGTCCCGAGAAAGAATACGTCGTGATGTCTCGTTTGCCTTGGTATATTATACGAGACCATCTGAATCGGTACAAGGCATTCCAACATATTTTTCTCATCGTCTAATTGGAAGAATTATCCACGGTCGATATCAATTTGACAAAGCAGACCGACGGATGCCAATATTTATTGGCGTCGTTTCTTGAAAATGTAGTGCATTAATATCGGTTGTCAGCGATTTATCCTGTACTCGTTCACCAGCGGCCGGGAGAGACGCGATGTTCGTTCATGTACGATAATTAGCTTAATGGCGGTGACTAGGTATCCGGTGAAACCTGCTGCAGTCGTCATAATCATCGGAAATCTGGTGCCGGCCGAGGTGACCCGAGGCGGAGGTTTGCTAGGAAAGCCATTGAACAGTGTATTTACGTAGGCACGGATGACTGAATAAATCAGAATGATGAGAGTTAATTACAATTTTGGCTTCAGAACGGCGCCATTTGCGCTCCTCACATTTTAAAACTTTAGATTTATATAAGTAGTATTCCACATAGTATAAAATATGAACAGAGATGAACTAAACTAATTCTTTAGAAGAGGAGAATGGGTGGGGGAGAAGTGGGATATCTAAGATACACTTGTACTGCAGTTAAAGTATTTATTATTATACAATTGAATCCCCCTAGTAAACAGGACTTGGACAGGACAGGAACATGGACGTATTTTTAATTTTTTTTCAAACAGAGTCTCAAGAAAAACGTCTTCTTTTTATAAAGCACGACTGATTAAAAATATTACAAGTCACTCCCCTTTCGCTACCGCTCTATTTTAAAATTTAACTCGACCTGAATCACTGACTAGTAATTATTAAAATTCCCTTCTCGACAAAATGCTTACTAAAAATATTTCATTTATTTTTTAACATATTGTCATGAGTTGCTAAAAAGAATTGCGCACTCGTGTGTCACTTGTCACAACACCATCGAAAAATCGAAAACGGCCTATAACAATCTGGGGTGATCTGCGGCCTTCGGGAAGCGTCTATAAACATCTAGAAACATCTGGAAAAGTCTAGAAGCGTCAAGAACCTTCCCCTAAACACTAAAACGATCCAGAAAGTACGAAAGTATCAGCATTCGGATATAAATACAGCGCCGGCAGCGGCGCGGAGAGCAGTTGCGATGACAGTTGAAATCGGCCGCGAAGTACGTGCAAGTGCGCAGGACGACGCCCAATGTGACCAGATGTGAGAGAATCGAAGCGATAAACTGGAGCGAATAATTTAGCGAAGTACTTATCTAATTGGCGAAAGAAATAAGCGATTAATACGTGAGAATCGGATGGATTGTTCAAGTGATGGTTTACGCGATAAGAAAGTGTTTATTTACGAGTGATATATTGTAATTTAAAGAAAAGCATTAAGTTTAATAGTGTTAAGTGACTTTGTTCATTGGATAGTTAATTAATCAGTAATTTATAAATCGCTAATTAATTCCCAGTGGTTTCAGTAATTCCTCCCGCAGCCATGACACGTGACTTTATAAAAAAATTATAGCCTTCATTTTGTGGTCAGACATGGTTATTAATTAAAAAAGTTTTATGTAAGATGCTTTGATAATTAACTCTTAAATTAAATATGTGGTTAATATAAAATTATTTAGATTTAAAAATAGTAAATAACTTTTTTAATCCACACTGCATCGAATGTTCTCTATTCAAACATGAGTTAAATTATAGTAACAATATAGACATACATTTTTCGTCTATGCTATATGGCCCATATCCACTGCTGAGATTTTCATCTTTGGTATATGAATTTTGCTCCCATGATATTTTTGAAGACATCTTAGCTTTCGTACTACTCGCGTCCACAATGATGACGAAAAGATTCGCCCTGTAACACCTCACTTCATGCTTATTGTTCAAACGTAACACCATTAGCCAGTGATGTTCGGTTAGTCAATTGGGTGAATTTAAAATCTCTGCAGCAGCGGAAACACTGAAAACATACATATTGGTGTTTTATGGTTGGACTTTTGTTTTTCTAAATATTCGGAATAAATAATCGAAATCTATCATCGTTTGATTTTTAAGCTCATTCTATCATTCGATCAAAATTTTAACACTAACAGATTTATCTGATAGTGCATCATTCAACGGACACAACAACGAGAAATGTAAATTTACAAGCTTTTGAGTATTCACCATCGTTAAAATTCGATATAATACTCATTTAAGCAATATTACTCCGTTAGAGTCGAAGTTCATAATGACTGCGTAAAGCAGTACACGTTACCTCTGGGATTGTTCCCACTGGACTCTACCATCAACTACGAACTCGATGCTGCTCTGGTCGCCTGAGAAACGAAACCACTGCTAATAGACTCACCGCATACCAACTTGACATTAGAAACTAGTTCTTTGTCCGCAGGTTCGTGAAAACCAAAGACACACTGCCAAGAAGAAAATTATGAAAAGGAATATTTTTCATTAATAATAATATTAAACGGCTCAAACGTTTTATTACGTATTCTAATAATTTAGACTTATATAATACAATTCTGACATTGTAACCAAACCCATGTGTATAGAATGTAACGAGATGCTAAAAATAATTTACGCCCTGTCCGAATCCCTGGTAATATGTCACTTGGAACACATTACAACATCTTATTTTATTTTATTTTATTTGGGAAACATACAGTACAATTTAAATATTTTTTTTATATAATATCTAAAAAAATTTCGTGAGTATGACCAGTAAAGTTTCCTCCAAGCTGGTAAAAAAAAAACAATGATAAAGAATATGTGATAAATAATAAATATTTCAAAGATTTAAATTATGATGATGCATTAAATGTGTGGGTGGGGAGAGGGAGGGAATGGGATTCAATTAAAGAAGTATCAAATCAATAGTCATAAATGAGATTACGGAGTTTAATTTTAAATAAAAACAAATTGTCAGTAAAAATGTCTAGATTATTTGTAGAACTTAACAGATTGTGTTATGAGGTGCAACGAGTTACAAAGCAGTTTTTTAAGTAGTTAGTCCTACCAAAGTTTGCGTAAAATAAATTATTTGAACGCGTTATGTAGGACAACTTAAACCTATTTGCTCTAATAAATAGGGCGAGTCAACCAAGTTATTCAAGATTTTATACAGATAACACAGATCTTGTATGCATCTTCGATATGATATATCGCTACCCCTTCCGTCGGAGCTGTAAATGACGCCGGCGTTTTGGGAGCATTAACATCGAGAACGGTCTACATTAAATAATCTTCAGCATTCGGAAAGCATCTACAAACACCTGGAACAGCCTGGAAGCAACGGGAACCTTCTCATAAACACTAGAATAATCTAGAAGGCTCGATAATCCAGCATTTTGGTATAAATAGCAGGATCACGCCGCGTCGAGAGTCTTGTTTTGACAGATCGTTCGGTGCGAAGTGAGTCACGGACGACGGCCAGGTATACCAAGTCGTGAATTGCGAAATGACAGACATCGAGCGAAATAATCGGGAGATAATGATGATAATAAGTGATAAATGGAGTGTTACATCGCTAATTAATATCCAGCGTTTTCATTTGCCTCCCGCAGCCACGACCCGTGACAATATGTAGGTTTTTAGGATTACTTACAATATTTATAAATAACTAGCTTTATTACTCGGATTTGGCCTTATACGAATATATTAGGTACCTACTCGTCGAATATCAAAATATAGCACACCGTCATTTTTTTTTAGATTTGATTGTCAATATACTCTCTAAACTCATAAATTTTCCTAACAAGTATTAGTCTGAAGTTATTTCTTGTTATAAATCAGCTTGAGTTTCAAAACATACATATGTACCTATATTCAAATTTATTAGAGCAAAATATATACATAAGACCATTTTAACGCATAAAATAAATCACGAAATATAAAACTTTCATTTACGTCGTGCTATTTTAAAGTTTAATTTTCAATTTCTCATTTCATTAGTTTTTATTCCACCTTATTCAAGTTATAAATAATATGTAAAACAGTTTTCCCATTACCAATAATTGTCCAAGACGATAGGTAGGTTTTGATTTTTATCCATTTATATATCCATTTCGTATACCTACCTTTATATTATACTGAAATAATAGTACGTTTAAAAAAAGCAAAAAATAAACAACAAATAAACCTAAAAAAATCAAGTCATTATAAATTATTTAATAAAAACGGGTATCATCAACACATTTACATAAATTTATTCCATTTGATCTTTAAGAACACTATTGCTTTGAAAAATTTTTCTTTTTAAAAAATCGATTAACATAGAACATAATATTTTTTTTATTTTTGACATTTGAAAAAATGCATGATGGACATGAAGCTAAAAATTGCGTTGGCCTAGAAATTTTAAACGAAATAAACTGCAAATATCACGAGATTTTTTTCTAAAAATCAATTCCAAACAATTCTCTCAGATATATATCTCATACAAATTAGGTTTAATTTATACATCGATGAAAATAATAGCAAACGAGACTCTCATACTTTTGGCAATATGACTTGAGATTTGTTGGCCTTTTCATATTGGGATAGTGCGTGGGCTTAAGTAGGGGTCATTCGTCATTCTTTCGAAAGGCTCAAAAATGCTGAGTTCCAAGAGACGAACTCATCGTTATTTTTGCTTATTATGTATACAATCCCCATTTTTGCTTGTTCCATCATATTCCGCAGTGGCTTAATGTTGACTTTTATTTTTTGCCCTTCTGATATAGTCTAGGATTCGCGGCTGTGGCATCCAAATGAAACATTTAAAATCTATTAAACCTTTTATTTACTAACAAAGTCACTGGACACATACCTCAGTTGAAATATTGTTCCGCAATTCGCACGAGAATATTCCACGTGTCTCTGGTACACTTAGATCTATCGCAGCTATCGCTGCAAAAACTTCCTGAGGGAGCGATGGCATCAACGTTTATGTAGAAAATGTACTTTTCGTGTGTTTTCTTATGGATTTCCAGATTATTGTAAAATCTTCTAGATTGTTCAGAAAACTAGGATAAGATGCATTTTTTCTCGGTCTTCGAATTATGTGAGAACATCAATTGTGGCGTATAGATGCAAAACCGCCACTATCTATATGGAGCCCATATAGATAGATATGTAGAGAAGATTTTCTTTAGATAATTATTTCTTTCTAAAGAGTTCAAAAACATCATTTTCTCTGTTAACACATTTATCGGGTGATTATCAATCAACCCTAAATTAAAATGTTAAAATTCCGTAGACATATTGGAAACCGCAGCAGATTTTCTCGCTACCCCTTCCGTCGGAGCTGCAAATGACGCCGGCGTTTTGGGAGCATTAAATTTCGTCGCGACTGTCCAATTGACAAGATTATAATTAACAATTTCCAGCGTAATCAATTTGTACAACTCCAGGCCGAATAATTAATTTTAATCACGTGTGCGAGTAACATTAACATTTCACTAAAATCGTCTGGGTTCCAAATTCTCAGCTGAAATTACCAACCAGTCCACAAAGTCCTCCCGGGGAGCTAATCATAACGTCTAATTACCGTACGTCACGGGACAATAGGGCACGCGGGGCACAATGCAAAACCACAATCTGTGTACACATTGTGACGCAGCCTCCCTTTAGGATTCCCTTACGTTTCGGACGTGTACCTGAGCTGTATAGCCGTATTCCGTAGGGGGAGATCGAGGGGAAATGGAGTCACTGAGATACAGACGGAGATATTCCCTGCAGAAGTTTGCGCGTTCTTAAATTTGTCAACTATTAGTTTAAAATATAATTTATAATATTTTGATACATTAAAATTTTTAACTAGACAATTACCAGATTTGGTCTCAAGAAGGATCATCATTAATTAAGTACGATGAGTTATAGATGTCTCATACATAGAAACGAAACTATTTATGATATATGGGTAAATATCTATGTAAGTCTTTTTTGGGCGATTACGGAGCTCTTCGAAATTAAACCTTTCGTTATATAATCTTTAAATTTAGATTATTAATCTTAATTAATCTACGGTGGAAAGGTCTTTTACGATTCTTAAATGAGTCACTGTTTTTTTTAGTTTTTTTTTTCGTGTACAAAAGATCAATTTGTACGTTCTACAAAAGCGTGTCTGTTTTCATTGGTTTGCGGTTTCCTGACTTGACCCTTGTTATATAATACAACGAATCATAACTTGACCGTTGTTATATAATACAACATTATACACTTCATCAATTTCTATGTGATGAATATAAAATAAGTTCTTACATTTGTTTAAAGTTGGGAGAAATCAGTTAGTGGGCTCAATGCTGATATCAGATAACTCGAATTTTGACAGTTTTGATATTTACATTATAACATCATCAAGTAATACGCTATTGAATGCCAAAACAACATAATTTATATATACTTTTATAAGCAAATTATTTATAATTTACGAAAATAAATACTTTAACTAAATACATGCTTATGGTCATTTATTTAAATTGGCATTTCATTAGTTTATCTTAGATGTTCATTAAAAAGATATATTAGAAAAAAAGTGCATTAAGGACTGATTAGTAAGGGGAAGAAGATTACTGACACTTTTTCAGTTACTTTATTCTGGTATTGAACCCACGAGTTCGTTTCACACGCGTCTACTTATTTCTTCATCAAAAGTTCCCAAATATTAAATTATATATTTCATTTCGAAATAAGTTAATTGATTCCTTTACATGTTTTATTTTATGGATACCTACGTTAGTGTGCTTACGTCCTGACGAAGATACAGTGCTATCACAGAACCGTTTGATGTTAAATTGATGAAAGTGTTTAATACAAATAATACTTCAAACTTTTCACCTGTTAATGAGAGGTTCTGTCTCTCCCAAAACTCGAGTAGTAAAATTTTGTATTCCAAGTAAAAAATTTCTAAAGTATTAAAAACATACTTATATTCCATCCATTTGAAAATTGAAAAATATTTATATTATTTTCGAATCAAATACAATATATTAAAATATATTCATTGTCAATTAAAAAACTGTTATTTTTAAAATACTTCTTTAAAATTAAAAGGGATCCTATGTATACTCCTGTGTGTGTAACAAGCAGCAGAACGCATCCTACGTAGCTTGTTGGTCTAGTGGTAAAGACTCTCGCCTGGTAATCCATTGGTCGCTGATTCGAGCACCCTACCCAGGAGACCAGTAAATTAGTCCTATTTTAATAGTATAAGCGTTTATTTTATTTTGAAAATAGAAAGAATATTAATGTGACACATATTTCGTGTTCGCATCTCTACTTTTTTTTTTAAATTTGGTTGGTAAACCAATAATTTTTACATGAATATTTCGCTTTACTGCCAATTTTCTCGTAACGTTTCTCGATTGTAAGGGGAGTAAAAAACTAAATCCCATGGGTGGAATTAGTGGAATGTTGAACGTTACATTGTGTAAAGTGATTACTTAAACCAGCCACACGAAAGGTCGTAAGCCCAATGAACACCCAAAAAGACTTCCATACTCACTTTCCCATATAAAAAAGTAGCTTCGTCTCTTTGAGACATCTATAATATATCTTGATTAAATCCGTCTGTTTAATTGCGGTTTATATTTTACTTAATGCATATTTGTATTCTTCCTGACTACAAACAAATGCTCCATAACTCCGATAGCAATATATAATGTTTTGGGTGATTCTTCAGTGTCTCGGAGTTTCCTTTGGACGCGGGCGATGCAGCCCTCAAGGGCCGAGGGCACTCGCAAAGTTCTCCGCTGCTCTCAACTTCCAGAAGGGTCGTCTCATTCTGAAGATTGCGGACTTTAGTTAAGATCCGCGTTCGAGAATGCTTGTATCTCTTCACCCGACCCACTTACAAAGCATTCAATTACCTTTGTAATACACATTTTCAGAAGTTAAACCTCATTTAAATTTTTTGTGAGTGTGTTAAACATTATCTTACAAGGCGAACTTTTAAATATAATAAGATCTGCGACATTGTTTTTCTTTTTTAATTATTTAAAAAAATTGCAGAGCATAACAGAGCTATTCTTCAATACTTTACAGATGGATTTCTGCCTTACTTATGAGTCGAAAATGTTTAAGCGACTATCACCAAATATCAATAGTTTAGGAGATATGTGACATCAAAGTTTGGAGCTTTTTTTTTAAATTTATTTTCTGTGAAATATTGGACTATCATTAAAGCGACTTATACAGAATTTGATAAAAATATTTGAATAAGAATAAAATATTAAATACAAACTAGGAGAAAGCTGAAGGACTAGGAAAATCTATATAACCTGACACTTTCAAACACATGAAACATTGTTTTTCGTCTCTTATTACAAATACTTATAAAATCAAATATGATAAAAATAGTATAAAAATATATATATGAATATCATTTAGTTAACTGAATCCTTTTTTTCATAAGTTTGATATATTACGTACACCGGTATATAAAAAAAATATATTTAAAAAATCCTCGAATCTGACATATTAATTTTGTCATAATGAGGAATTAACGATTTGTGAAATATTAGCTATAATAAACCAAATATTGTTAGGTGGCCCTGTTAAAAATTTAAATAATCGAAGTGCACGAGATGTATGAGATGTAAAAAGTTTTGTACCAGAATACTAAAATGTGACGTTCTATCCTCTCTACCCCACCTACCTATCTGCCTACCCCTACGGGGAAAGTTAGTTAGTTAGTTTTTAATTATATATTAATGAAAGTATTAGTCACAATTATCAATTATCAATTATATTTTAATAAAACCTAAAAATCTGGTATCTAAAGGATTTAATAATGAAATTGCATTATCTCTACATTACTGCAGTAATACAAAAACCAAAGTTCCTTATTAGTTTGATAATAAAATAGGTCGATAACCTTTGTATAAAAAAAAAACTGGTTCATAATTAAACTGCTTGCTAGTCTAGTGGTTAAGATACTCCTGTAGTCATCCAGTCATCTAGGAGACCACCTAATTAGTATGTGATTTTTACTTTCTATTATTTTTATCTTGATCTAATAATCTAATAATTGTTAAAAATAGTGAGAATATCTGCAGTAATACGAAATCTGAGTAGCAGCCATATCTATTTAAAATAAAAACCGTTTACTATAACATGGTAATTTTTTAAAATAAATTTAATATATCATGTTTTATCTTACTTTATTCGCCGTTTTGTGTTTTTACGTATACCTACTCTATTCTTTATAATATTATTAATTGAGGCTCAGGGTTGAAAATATTAATGTATACAATAATATTTAATTTTCTGTAGAAGTTTAATTCTAATTGTCAAACGCTTTTTGTACAGAATTTTAGTTATTATTAAATAATTAAAATTAAGATATATTATGTTGTAGATGTCTCATAGAGACGAAGCTATTTATTTATATGGGGAATTAGGTATGGAGGTCCATTAGGTGTTTATAAATATAAACAGCTTTCCCGTACAAATAGATTCGTCTCTATAAGACATCTATTATATATCTTGATTAATTACGTTTCCTCTGGGGATAAAATTCAGTATTGTGTTCTGGAAAAATTTGGACATACTCAAAATATTCTGAAGTAATTATAAGTAAAATAAACTACATATATGTGTTGTTTTATAAATTTTATATCATTAATCAGTAAAAGACTTTTAAAATGAGATGCGAATTGTTTAAAAATATTATGTGTGTAAAAAACTGTAAAATAAAATCAATTCCATTAACGTAATTTCTACATTTTTATCAGATTCAGATCGCGCTTTTAAATCTTCTAAATTTTAATAATTTTTTCCATTTTTTAACATCTTTTACGTAGCCAGTATTACAAATAATTTATTTGATTTTATTTATTTATTTTATATTTTCCAGAGCATTAACAATTTTATGGCACGGCGTACCGAGAAAACATGTTACTGTGTGTAAGTTGTCTTCAAATCAAAAACAAACGCTGATTGCGTGCGTTTAACGATCAAAAAATGTAAAATCATCAAAGCATAAGCAAAGGGCTGCAGCCGGCGTTCTACGCTCTTTTTAGTGTTAAGGCAAAACTGACTGTTTTCAAATCTGTGTACAGGCCTACTCTAATATATGGCCATCAAATTTGGATCCTGACGGAGAGAGTGAGATCAAGGGTCCAGGCTGCCGAGATGAGTTTTCTAAGGGGGGTAGCGGGAATCACACTGATGGACAGAGTGAGAAGTGCCGACATAAGGCACACACTCGGCATGGAGCCCCTACTCATTCCTGCACATAGAAAAATCGCAACTGAGGTGGCTTGGACATGTGCTTAGAATGCCAGAGGAACGAATACGAAGAAGAATCCTCTTGGCAACCCCGGAGGGAAGATGGCCGGTGTGTCGACCCAGATTAAGCTGGGAGAGACAACAAAAAAATGTATTTGAAAACAGAATGGGTCTGGACTGGTTGACTCGAGCAGAAGCAGCGCAAGACAGGGGATCATGGAAGCACCTTGTCGAGTCTTTGGGCCCCCGACCCTGCTAGGACAAGGGGAAGAAGATGATGATGATGATCAAAGCATAAATACAAAAAGCAATAAAGCGTTGTATGTACGTAAGAAAAAAAAAATAGATAACTTCCTAAGGCTTTAAAGGAATATTCGCAACATTCAACATGCGTGTACTATTATGTCGTGATAACTGGTCCCGTTCTTCTTCGTTTCCGAAAGTAAACCCACTTAGAGCCAACACCGTCTGTGGCAACATCAAATAGCGATATTTTGATTTAATTGCCGTATCAGATATGAAATGTAAGTAAATTGCGGCCGCCCCGCGTGCCCCCCACCGCCGCACAGTCCGCGCGGTGTTTAACCTTTCCTCCGACGCTGTAAACTGATTTGACATTGCCTGGAATTATGTGAATATCCCTGTAAATATATTAAATACAGACTTGATATTTTAGACATTCCTCTGTAAAGTATTTATGAATATGCTTAAACAATTACAATGTGTGAATATTTATCGGACGCAACAGAAAAAATGGCACTGTCAATGCGTGTATGTATTGTAGGCGAATGGTGCGCGGAGCGCAGTGCAGAGAGCGCAAAGTGCGGTAGACCTCTTTTCATTTAAGAAAGACAATCGAATCAGTATGTGTAAACCGTGTGTATGACACACATTGTTTCGTTGTTGTTTATAATTCGGGAATAAACACCAAAACAACGAAACAATGTGCCTCGTACGCACGGCTTACACATACTAATTCGATTGTCTTTTCTAAATAAAAATAGTTATACGTGGTGCCGATTGCCGTTGCACAATCTGCAGTAGCAGGGCGTACGCTGGCCGAATTAGACGAGTCTTTAGGCTATCGTTCTTGATGATCAAAGTTTTTCTCATTTTTAGCACTTTAACGCAATAAATCACACATGTATTCACTTAAATACATATCAACTATATGTTAATTATTAATAAAAGTGATAAATGTTAAATATTCGTTTTTATCCGACTTGAAAGTCTACACGTACACGTAGTTACAGCACCGGGACGCTCGTTTTTATTTTAGCGCCGTTCGGGAAAGGTTAGTGAAGATCTCGCGGAGCTGGCGGCTTTATCTGCTCTTGCTCCCGCTCGGGGGTGCGGAGTGCGCTGCGGATCGCGAGCGATGTTATTTTAGGGGAGGATCGTCTCTTTGTGCCTCTCTTCCCTCTCGACCGCTATTTTCAGTTTAATTATCCCTTTGTACCGTGATGTTGCTACGAGTGCTTAAATGAAAAAATACCACGACGTCGGAATTTCGCCTCACGTTTTACTGACGCGAGGTGAGCATTTCTACGTGTAACGTTTCATGACACTGACAATCAAGTGTGTTACTTCAAAATAATGCCTGTTTATTTAGTAAAAAGTATTATATTTCGCACAATTTAGGCAATAATTTTACAGTTACATGGCTGTATTTGTGGATAACGTTTATTGAGGGATTGACATGATGCGAAGGTATAGGGGCGTATGAAGGGATCTCTAATATTCTGGCCCTCTTGTCTCTGATGTAGGAATATATGTCGTGATGCACACATATGTATGAGTGTTGTCATGTAAAGAATTGCAAGTAAGCTACACAATTAATAGAGAAAAGAAAGAGCTACGTGCTGATTCGAGTTGAAGTTAAGTTAAGAAGTTTACATGGATTTTTTTGTCAAAATTATATACATATAGATTAAATCAATCTTTATATAGTTAATATAAATGAATAAAATGAACTAAAAAATATATTTATATAATCAATATATTTTTTAGTTCATTTTATGTCGCTATTGTGTTAACTATTTTATTTATCAGATATTATTTAACGTTAAAACTAAACTAGAACTATAAATATATTACAATTTCAGAATAGGCTGTATCTAAAGAGATGGTCATTTCAACGGGAATATTCCATGTGTTGATTCTTATGTACTTTAATTACTAAAATATAATGAATAAAAGTATTTGTATCAATAAAACTGAAACATATTACCTAATATAAATAAAAGCTCAATTTTGTGTGTAAAACTTTATTTGCAGCTAAATTTGAAAGCAACATGATTCATTTTTATTTCCATTAATATCCAAGCTAGGTGGATAGGTTTTTCAAAATGAAAAATAAACGAATTCGTTTCTAGTGTCAGCAATTACAAAATTGTTTCTAGATTTTATAACTCTATATAAGTTCAACTGTATTAAACTGATTGTTTGTGTATATTTAGTATTATATTTATAATATTGTCGAATGATCGTAGCTGTGGGAGACAATTGAAACACTGGAAATTAATCAAAATTGTATTAATTAAATTATTAATAAAATTTTTATATTATTCTGGACACGAATTTGATCGGAGCACCGTCCTTTAATCACACTGCGTTTGGTAATTCGCATTAATTATTACCAGTTCGAGAGACTTCGAGTTATATAACCTTTGTTTTTATAGTCTCGTCATAATATAAACATTATCGATCACGATGTGTAACGCTGAATTATAATCGTTAATAATAACAAAACACTTCTCTGGCATTAACTTACGCCCAACTTTCCGAATTTTATTTAGCTTTGTGAAAGTCATTTCATCATTAAAAGTGAAAGCTCACACTGTAATCCTTTACCCATCCTAAGACGAACGCGTTGCGCTAATCTTGATGTTGCCACAAAATGTTCTTCTGTTTAGAGTTTTATGGGTTGTTCTGCAATACCGAGCACCATTTTTCTTTTTAGTAAACGGCAACAATGGTTTTCTGCTGCACGAATCATTGATTTTCGAGAAATACAGATATTTTATATATGCCTAGGTCAACTTTTATGTACATATGCATTTTCTTGATGTGGAGATTATTTTTTAACAAACTTTGATGATCTTGTATACGTTCAGCTCAGCCCGCGGCAAACGTGATACATTTTTCAGTACCTTTGCTGAAAAAAATAATTGTACAAGCACTGCAGGGTGTAATTTCGCAACTTTTAAACTTAGTTTTTTGTGTCAAAACAAATTGTTTTCTCGCTTTGTTATCGGGTGAAACCAAACCATTGTAATACTTTTCGCTCCGTTTTTGTCCCACTTTTAATATTGTATGGAAACAGGGTTGTAGCGATACTAATTGATAAATAACATAACGCCATGCTTCATTAAAATGGAAACAATTTTTCCGCTACGCTGGCGCGGATGGTGTTATTGGAAGGCTTTTTCGACGCAAAATACTTAATTGTTTCAGTTATTTTTGATGAAGGGTAAAAGGTGATGTTTTACTTGTTTTTCAAAGCGTCGCTAGCGTCGAAAGCAGGTCGTTATAATGGCAGTTATTTGAAAGAAAAAAAAAAATTTTTTAATTACATTTTTCCATCCTTTATTTTTTTAATGTATATGCGAGCATGGAATACGTCTCACATCAATATTCATACTATTTTCAAACTAAGCTAAATACTTGTGCTTAATGTCGTCATCTTGTATTTTCTTATATTTATCTATATATTTAAAGCCGTTTGTCCCTTAGCGATTCGACATATCCATGCGTTTTATATCAACGCAACGTAATTGGAAAACAATATTTCAATAAATAATTTTGAACAAAATCAGACATTTATTCTATAACGATTATTTTGAATATGAGTCGTAGTCGATAGACTCGATAAATGAACATACTTTTAAATAAATACTGTAGTTGAAAGTAGAAAATAATTTTAGAAAAAAATGATAAACAATTGTGTAATTATGTATATCATTAAAAATTATTTTGGTAATATGTATTTTCCGTGTATATTTTTATTTATTTATTTGACGCACTTTGGGGCTTTTACATACAACGTTGATAAGCAATAACACAAGCTACAATGTGTCAATGGTATTATGTATTGGTATAATTAATATGTATTACGCAAGAACACTTAGTAAACCTCTTCAAACAATTAATAAGTCAATTACAAGATTCCACCACAACAAACAACAGACAAAAAGAGTTAAATAAAAAGCACGTAAAATGTATAAAACAACGATGTGTTGATGATTAAACAAACATTGATAAATATAATTCATAATTATTTACAGTTGGTACACGTTAAATTAATTAAAATATCAAATGTACGATTTTACAAATGCATATTGTAAAAATACCATTCATTGCTCATTTTTAATATTCTGGTAAATAAAATATTTATATTACTGAATAAAGCTTTCAAATCAGTCAAGCCATTCGTTAAAATATATCGCGTTGATTTAGTAATTACTTAAATTTCGTTATATTTATATATGTTTTTTTATAAAAAACTTATCAACGTATATGGTAATTAATTTTTAAAAATCACTTATTAAGTAATTAAGCACATTGTGTGATATTAGCATTCAAAATGTTTCATAAGAATTTTACTGATCATTATTTTGTTTTGTGTTCTAAATTATTACGAACCTGAATTTACCCTCAGTTAAAAAGAAGGCTTTCCGCTGAATAATTCTTGTTGACTGAAGTTTCAAATTCCTCAGCTTAATCTATTATCACAGCTGGAAGTCGATCCTTTACGGAAACTAGAAAGGCTTTCGGATTTTCTCGCTACTCTCCTGCGGCCGGGATGACGAAGCCATTTGGCCGGCTTGCCTCCCGGCGGAGTCCTTACTCTGCCAAAATCCAACTACCCTCCAACAAACCAAAAGAAAGGTATGAAAAGCCTTAAGAAAAATGTCGTCCCAAAGCAGTAAAACAGAACAATAGAAAAATGTAAAAGTAAACTATTTTTTTACGTCACCATTTGCACCTTACTCCGACGTGTAAATATATATGATTTATTAAAAAAAAAATAACCAAGAAACGCGGTTTAATTGTCGAGCTGTGTGATAATGTAAATAGTTTATGACTAAATTTATTTGTTGAATCAACTAAAAATGTATATAAAAACCTGTTTATTAAAAAAAATTGCATGAAGAGATTGTAGATGAATAGTATACGACCTCATTAGTCACCAGCCCTGATGGTGGACCCTGGAATGGGATCAAAATCAATCCCAGAAATTCTGAATGGTTCATCTTTTTTTAAACGAAGCGCTGTAACGATATTTAGGTTTGTATATAATAATCTGTATACAACAGAACAGGAAATGTACATCAAAGTTTTAGAAATGTGTAAAATATTTATTTCCGACGCTAAAATTAACTTTAAAAATATTCGCTTAAGCGCTTTGAACATGAAAGAATATAGAAGGGATAATGAGGATGACGATAGCACCGAAAATAGAAATCTTCGACATACTTGGAGTGATCAAGTAAACAATATATTGGAAAATAGTAGCGTTAAAGTACCAAGTTAATATTGTAGATTGTGGGCTAGGCGAGAGCTATCTCCGTCATAATAGGGCTTGGTATCATCTTGCTACCGCCGTGGAAAAACAGAAAATCATCTTTAGGTTTCTCTAATCATTTTTCATTTCGAATGACCATTTAGGATCTATAATGATTTAAATTTGGTTAGCAACCATTCTCAATTAAATTTTCAATACTTATAATAAAGCTGTGATAAAGTTCTTATATAATCGCATAATAGGTCTTATTAACGTGAAAAATAATCTATACCGATAAAAATCAATGTCTGTCTATCTCTCTGTTCTCTTTACAAATCCACACCGTTTGTCCGATTCGATTCAAATTTTGCCTACTTATGCTTTGGGACCCGGCGGGTAACAAAGGCAACATTTCCCCCCTATTCTCATACCCCTTCCCCTCCCCCTGACGTATTTTCGATGAAAATCTATACCGTTTGACTGATAGGACTCAAAATTTGGAAACTTATTCTTTAGGACTCGGCAAGTAACATAGGCGATATTTCCCCCCTATTCTCATACGTCTTCCCCTCCCCCTGAAATATTTTAGATGCAAATCTGTACCGTTTGACCGATCGGACTCAAAATTTGGAAACTTATTCTTTAGGACTCAGCGGGTAACATAAGCAATATCCATTCTCATACCCCTTCCCCTCTCCCTGACATATTTTCGATGCAAATCTGTACCGTTTGTCCGATCGGACTCAAAATTTGGAAACTTATTTTTTAGGACTCGGCGAGTAACGTAGGCGATATTTCCTCCCTATTCTCATACCCCTTCCCCTCCCCCGACATATTTTCGATGCAAATCTGTACCGTTTGACCGATCGGACTCAAAATATTGAAACTTATTCTTTAGGACTCTTTAGGGTAACAAAGGCGATACTGTAAAGTGATACGGTAAAGGCATACTCTCATCCTCTCCTCGTTCACACCACATTATTTTTCCACTCTTCATTCTATCGTACCTAGATTTTCCATTTTTTTTTCTTTAGATCCTGCGGCTAAAAAATAGTTAAATGTTTATTGTCTAACCACAAAGATATAGCCTTAAACATGTAGTATATTCAGATTTAAAATGGCTTACAGCGGCTTCGACACAATAATATGTACGGTTTAGAGCGCTTCAACACAATAAAATGTAGTATGTATGCACTATGCATACAAGATATTTATCGCACGATTTGTATAATATCTCTAATCTTTACCCACACAATCAATACCATCACATTGTACTTTTAATTAGGCGTCCCCACACCGCGGGTGACGGTTGATAATACTCGGATACACTGACGCTTATTTTACACGACTTTATTTGCCAAATAAATTCGTTTACGCTGACATGGAAACGCTTTTTGCGGAGATGGAAAAAACGTTAATAGCGTCTCGGATCACCGCGTGGCAAAACGGAAAACTTGGCGTCTCCCGGCATCCATACTTTCCCACGCTCTGGTGTACGCACATGGCAGACTCCCCGTCCTCATTTATTGCTCTCCTCGAAAGAATGATTTTAATATCACATTATTACATGTTGATGCAGGCCAGAACTTTGTTTCAATTCTGTTTACTTTTTTAATCTAATAAAATTCCGCTAGAGTTAGAACCGTCTCGCGTCGACAGATTGAATATTTATTTATTTAACGCTTTTATGGGCTTTTACAAAATATTAATTTAAAAATAACATAAGACAGATATACAGTTAAAGGATACAAATACATATAATAGATTTGTGTATATTGCAGTTAAAAATATTCAATATTGTTTGTAGGTAGGTATAGCTGTTATTAATAAGGCATCGATCAAATTTATTTAAAAAATGAGTACTTATCCGTTATAGTTTGGAAAAATAAAAATATAAAAAATGAAAACGAAGAGCTTAGGCAAAAATAAAGCAACACTTTGACGGTAATATTCTCTGTCTTATAAAATGTGAATGATTAAAAGTTTATACGTTGACTATTGACCCGTGTCAACTGATGAGATTTTCGACTCGAGACAACCTCTAAGTCAGGGATTATACCCCCGTGAGACTCTTTGGAAGCGACTTTCGGTGTTCGTAGTCCATCTCGAGCATCAATTTACGCTTCTTGTACATTAGTCATGTCAGTCCATCAACAATTTCTATTCCGTTCATCTTTTGGGTGAATTTAAATCTCCCTAACAGTAGTTATAACAGGAAAAAATACTTGTTGTAATGGCTTATATTTGTCTTTATTATTATTATAAAAGCATAGATACCTAGATCTATTTGTCAGAACTAAATGATGTAGGTATCTATGCTTCTTGGTTCTAGATTTCGTTTATGCACGCATGTCGATCCTCGCTAATAAACTGAACGTAGTGTGTGCGAGTTTTTATATCTTTCTGTTTATCTCAAACTGATCTCTGACTTAATTTTTTGGTCAAAATTTCAACTCATGTACAAAGTACCCCGATTTATCTCATACACATAAATCTCTGAGACGTATATCATCGTATTTCATTCCGTGAACGCCCCATAAAAATATAAACGAAATTTAACGCATTTATTTATTTAAATCTATTTATCTATTATATTTATTTCCGCAGCATTACTTCCATTTAATAGATACGAGTATACCTTAAAGCAAGTAATAAATAGTTTAATATGACTACTTTTTATAAACATGCTTGTAGATATAGCTATTAATTCAAAATTCACATTGCAATGTTATAAATAAGAAACACAGGCATAATGATGCGTTGAATCCTAATGAAGGGACCATTGACCCCAAAACATGTTGGTATTTTCAACATATCAGTGATATAAATATAGTATATAATATTTATGTATTCGATAATATTGTTTTAAATTTAAATAACTTTATTATTTCATCTGTTTCCTCTGAATAACTTTTTCATTTGAGAGAATGAACATTTAATTTGCCGTATAATATCCAAAGGAAGGATATCATTCCAAGAAGTTGATGAATATTAATCACTCAAAATTTGTACAAAGCTGTGAGATCGTATTTCTTACTCATGTGGATTTGTATTTTCTGCGATAGGTACCTGCTTCGTTTCCGTATTTATGGCAGATAATTCTACTTGTTATTTTCTCCGACATCTCTTACTGGGAATTAACTAATATAATACTTTAATGCAAAATATACCCACGTTTTAAACGTAGACATATTCTTATTTTTGTTTATGTTATAATTATCATTATATAATAATAATAATAAATTTAATGTGCATATTATTAAGCGTTGGTTTAATTCATTTTATCAAAATAATTGTTTTATTTTACACAAATGAACGCAAAATCGAATCGAAGTTATTTGAAAAAGTAAAATTAACATTTTAATAGGAGAATAATGTTTATTGGAAATTTTTTATTTATATTTCAAAAGATACACCAAATAGCCCTGCCGTGAGTGGTCGATAAAGATTGGAAGTAGCATGAAATGCCTGCATTTTTTTTAGAACAAGTGTACATGCAATTTTAGATTGTTTTTATAAATACAAGATGTCTTGTTGCTAGTAACTTTTAGTAGCTTTCGAATGGAAAATATTTTTTACATTATGGGTGAAATCTTTTGTCATCAAAGTTTGCATTTTTACTTATTTTATCTTATACTTAATTTTTTTACATCTTTTACTTATTTTCTGCAAAACGTTGTATATACTATTGTACGGAATATAAAAAAATTCGCTTTAATACAAGTAAAATAAAATAACAAAAAACATAAAAAAATAATTTTCAATTTTCTACCAAATCCGGTTATATTTAAAAAAAAAAGGCATACTGTAGCAATGTATATGTTTAGGCGGACAGTGTGTAAATATCCATCCGCTGGTGAATTTAATAATCAATTAATACCTCTCAATATGATAATCATGCAAATAAATGTCAAATTACGTTTCCTCTCCCTGAAAAACATACATGAGTAAACCAAACACGCCCACAAAATGACCACTGACCTGCGATAGTCAATGCTCTTCAGCTTCGAAGACAGTCGAAATTGTCCGGTCACAAGGATCTTCGTGCCGTCTTTTTATGCAGACATCTTGAGAAGTCTTTCTTAGTTCTTCCACGTCACAAATAACACGCGAAAGAATATAAACTGGTGAAAATCCCGGAAAAATATGATTACAATATTTACTAATCAATTGTCACATCCGTTCATCCGATGCGAAAAACGCACATTCCAGCAGAAGAAAAACGAGAGCAATTGTTTTTTCTTCTTTCGAAAATTCGGAAGCAAATTTCAAATATATTTCTTCCCGCCGGCGCGGACGCAATGTAATTTGTGCTCTGGGTGCGCAGGTTGACCAACGCCATCTAGCGTCGATTTATTAGCTCCACAGAAGCAGCGGCATTTTTGACGTAATATGGAAAATCAAATATGCCTCCAGGAAAGGTTCAAGGTTTTTAATAGTTATTAAATTAAGTATCATTTTGAGAGGTATATACATTTGTCTATTATGTCGCCTTACCACATACTTTGATGTCGCTTATCTCCGTAACTGTCGACATTTCACCGAACGTATTAAGAATATTTACTCTACAATAAGTACGGAGTGTTTGTGTTTATCTTTTAAATCAAACAATTAAATAGCATGTCTCAAACAAGGAATGTCTAAACTTAAAAACTTTTGTAAATTTATATGGAATTATTTTCTCCGTTTCCATATCTCCACTCCCCTTCTAAAAGGTTGTTCCTGAACTAGCCCAGGGGAGAACCTTCTCCCGCCCTGATCGCCAGGAGGGGATGACCCTCTTCCCCAGGTCCGCCAAAGGTCAGAGACGTCCATTTGCGACTAATTCCAAAACATTTTGAACCGGCAAACCTTTTACCTATTTATCGGTTTTCTGTCTCGCTCTTTAACGCATCGCCGCCTGGATTCCATGTCCCTTTCCGAATATTTTTTTTACTATGATTTCATTTATTCTCGGTACACACAACATCCAAAACAACCACTAGTTTGTGAATATATTTTTTTTTACGAAAGGGCCAAAAGGAATATTTGATGTTGTGCGCGTCACAAAAAGCCGTTTTGATTATCTTTCACTGCAAAGTGTGCCCCAACAATGAGTCCATCAAACGCGATGCACACACGTGGGTACACGGCATCCAGCGGGGTGTGGGGGTGGTCAGCGGGGAGGCTGGGCGGTGGTTCCCCCTCCCCCCTCCCGCCCTAACTAATTAGCCAATGCATCTGTTGCGTTTGTCCGGTTGCACGCGCTACAATCCCACATATTATATAACATTTATTTGGTTCTAGTTGTTTTTCTTGTTTGCGTTTGATGTCGTTATGTAATCTATATTTACTGAGAAGGTATATTTTAAATGTAACATGTAGGACCTTTCAGTTAAATTTTACTATTTAAAAAGCTTTCGAAGACAATTACATTTAGTAAGATAAATTATAGATGTCACACAGAGGCGAAGCTATTTATGAGAAAGTATGGAAGGCCTTATTGGACAACCACATATATAATATAGATGTCTCATTTACTAGCGGTGACATCTATATTTCACTATCATCGGAATAACAAAATCTCAACCATAGATGGCGATAGCGTAGTTTTATCAAATAATGTAAATGAGGTACTTAAATAGCATATATACAACTTTAAAAAATTAATAGATCTATGGTTGATATTGAATGGAATAGGTGAACGTTACATGTGTAATCACTTAAGACAGACCAACCTTAAGACAGATCGTAAGCCCTATATACGGGCAATAATAACTACACACTCTCCCATATAGATGTCTCACAGAGCTTCGTCTCTGTGAGACATCTATAATTTATCTATAATCCTAATTGACATTAATATCTATTTGCATACTGTATACGTGCTCAATGAAAAGTATCCATTTATACGTTTATTAAATGAGCATATCAGAGAAAGTTTTCGCAGAGAAGATGGGACAAGTCAGGTTGGTATGGAACGATCACGTAACGAGGAGACCAGATGACCATATCGTCAAAAGTGTATCAAAGATATGTACTATAAGAAGATCATGATGAAGATTTCAAGCTACTTGATGGTCAAACATCGAAAAGGAAATAAAAGACCCCCGCGTAATTCATGAAACTGTTCTGAACAGAAAGTCCTGGCCCTTTCATGCAAGGAGAGTCACAAATAATGGACCGAATAAAGAAAAAAAAATTCATGATTATTGTACGAAGACTCCAACAGTTTATTTTTTTATTATTCACGATTAAATAATTTATATGGCACTAAAAAGCAATATTTACTTACAATTATAATATGTCGTCTTTTTATATTTCATATTATTTTCTGTAGACAGGTTTTCAATCTTCATCTTGGTTCGCCCACCTCCGTTTATTAGTCCCCCGTTAGAGCCCCTGAGTACTCATTTGCAGAATAAGATGCATAGATTTACCTGTCGCTGTAACACGCGGCGCTGTAACCCTAAATTGAGGTTTATCCCTGCGATTACAGGCTCTCCCGCTCCCCCGCCCTTAGCTGGCTTTACGCTCGTTAAACATCCCCGCACCGATTGATAATATATTCAATTAAACATACCTACAACCTGTATAATACTCGCCTGATTATCCAATCTCGTTTAGACAATAAAGCCAGTCTAAGTAATAATCGCGGGGTTCGATCAAATCGTTTGCGAGTTGGAAATATTTATATTTATTTTTACACAAGGCAGAATCGTACACTCCGTACATTCAAAGAGCTGATAATAAATAATAAATAAAGCAAATAATTCAAAATTCTCAAGTTTACTAGAACCATTAACAAGAGATTATAAATGACAAATAAAGCTACGCATGACCAAAATTTCGCAAAATCTTCCCCAAAAGTGCAACAACGAAACGTGATACTTAGGTCTCCCGCGCACGTCTTCGCTTGAATGCTTGAAGTGCTGCAAAACGGCGAAAATCGGATTTGAAAAAACTTGAAACGGATTTAAATTTCAGTTAATTATTTTATGCTTTCCAATTAATTATTTTATGTTACACAAGAAGTATTATTTTATATTATAAAATATTATTATCCATTTAATTCGTAAGTGATAACGTTAATATCAATCAAAAACGGAAATTAACTTATACAGGTGCCTCTGAATTTATTTTGAAATTCTTTCAGAAAAATACAACCTCTAAACCTTACACGACAGCTCATTGTACTTTTACAGCATCGATATTAGCAGCATAATCCAAGTCAATGTCTAATCCACGCCACTGACCGACGGATTACCTAAATAACTTAAAACTTTATTAAATAATCTCAACCATTAGAATGCCATGTCTTCATATTCAATCGATGGCTTGGTAACATGAAATTCCATGTATAAATTCTGAACTAGAGGAAAACATTATTTTTTCAGAATTGAGCACCGATATTTATCTGATACAAAGTAATATTTATCTTATACAAATTTTAACAGTTATACTCTTGCAAATAATTGGCATTTTCTTGTCAATATACTAAAAACTGATTCATTATGTATGAGCGCGTTTTTTCTTCAAGCGTTCATTTTTTAACTTCGAACTCATGATATCCGTTTTAGATCAAATTACTTCTCATACAGTTTTAAGGGAAAATTTTTGTAAACACATTTTTGTATTATTAAACCATGTGCCAGCATGCATTTAGGTTTTTTAAGTATTACTTCTTAAAGAAAGTCTTTCGTAATAATTAACTTTTTACATAACTATCTATGCGGTGAAACACATAATTATAGCGTAACCACTGATTATTATAAACTGAGCGAGCAATTTTATGCACTTAAAAATAAATATTAGGTGTTCTATGTTACGTTAACTAGTATAGAATAAATACTCTCGAATTATCGTTAAATAATAGGAGCATTTTTCCAAAATTCGGAGAACTAATTTAAGATGCCGAAATATCCTAAACCTAAATTAAAATTATCGTATTTATATTCGGAATTCATTCTAGCGGTTGGGGCTGATTATATATAATTAGGCAAAATAGATTGTAGTTGGGTAACAAAATAATTAGAGATGCTGACGAATATTACAAACTATTTGGATTCTGTGAGGAAAATACGCTCGTAGGTTACTGACCGACTAATGTATACCGATTATTCTATAAATCTTAGCTAAAATCATAATAGAATTTCTAATTCTTGTTTTTCGATAGCTTAGCTTCTTCTAGTAGCTAATAACTGTGCAGAATAAAATACGAGTAGATTTAGTAAATCGTGAACATAATCAGATTATTTTTCAGATCTTACACAATATTTAATATTTGTGTTTTTAATACAAGTATTGATCCTATACCTATAAAACTCAATGTGTGTCTGTCTCTATGTTCTCTATACAAATCTACACCGTTTGTCCGATTCGAATCAAATTTTGCATACTTATGCTTTAAGACCCGGCGGGTAACATAAGTGACATTTCCCCCCTATTATTTTACCTCTTTCCCTCCCGCTGATATATTTTCAATGCAAATCTGTACCGTTCGAACGATCGGACTCAAAATTTGGAAACATATTCTTTAGGACACATTTTACCAACTAGCTTTGGAAACAATAATATTCTTCGTCATTGTGATCAAAAAACTTTTTCCACACATAAAATTACAAAGTGTTGGTTACAAAGAACCAATTTTTAAAATATTTTCGGACATTATTATATTATCTGACAACTGTACACATGTTGATGAAAATATTTAGGAAAATGATATAAAATATAGGAATATTTTTAGTATAGAACTGGTGATAAAATTTATTTGATATATGATATTTTGATTACTTTTCCATGCTTTACTTACTTCTAACAATTCCAAATTATCTAATTTAAGATCAACTTTATTAACGCATAAAATAAACAAACCCAATTTTTTATCAATAATGTGAATGAATAAAAGATGCTGAAACATCTCCAATGCTCTTTAACTCGCAATTAATATTATCGTAGCAATTCACTGTGCATATACCCGTGCCCGTATAATGTACAGAGTGATCCTCAAGCGCTCGGAGGTTAACACAATCTGCCAATGAATGAGCGTTAATAGAGTTATCTGCGCGGATAAGTTAATTACTCCTTGATCGCGGGAAGGTGCCGGTTCACTGGCTGCAGACAGGTAAATCGTACTTAATTAAATCATCCTCCTTTATTTCCGTGCGGCTAACCCACCAGGCTCCGAATCCAGCCATTCATCTCTTATTTAGGATGATTAGGAGCAGATTAGGTTCGGCGATACACAACGCCCTTAGTCATATTACCGCTTTGTTCTGGCCGTCTGCGGATCGGCCCCGCCAAGAGATGATCCCAATTCAGGCTCCCTAATGGCGGTAATTACACAGATGTTTATAGTAAATTTTCGGCATTTAATTTCACCGGGCTGTTAGCACTTGTATGCTCTATGCATGAAGCGGGTCGGCTAATGCGTTTTGATACAAGACGCGGAGATGTGGGGTGTATTGTTTCGTAGATAGAAAAACAAAAGTTTACGAGGTTAGGGTCCTCTTTGAATGTAGCGGAAATACGAATTTCCTGTAAAATCTGAATTTGTGGTTGAAAAGATATCCGCGGACATCAAATCAGGTTGATAGGTGCCAAATGCCAAAGTTAGGAATCATTTTGAAAAAATAAAACATGAGCGTCGCCATATTACTACGATCTGAACATTTTTCCCTTCTCATGTAGTTGGTTTCGCCACTACCACCTTTCCTCGCAAGTGTTCCTCCAGCCGTGAGTGCCATGTTTTTTCGCAAGATAAAATATATATTTAAAAAATGCATAGTCCCTACTGTCACTTGAATACAGAACTTTCTGTTGGCTGTAGTGTTTTACTGATATAAAAATTTACGAGATATAAAAATTAGATTGTGAGACATTAATGGTTCTCGTTACAAGGAATCATCTTTTTGTTATAATGTTTCCCAATCATATTTTTCTAATAATGTTTCTCAAACAGCTTAGAGTTATAACATGCTAGATAGCACCAGGATACCTAGTCTACTTTCATTAAAGTTTTTTGTAATTTTAGACGGCTGGTAGTACTCGCTCATTATCACATATCGTCATCTTTACCGGATTTTTTGCTTTACTTTAAAGCTTTTTTGGAGTATGTAAATGCTTTCATATACGAGTAAACTAATGTTAAAAAAAAGGATGGGCTTTATTTTGGAGGAATTCGTCTTCATACCTAACCAACGACCCGTCGAAAGCAAACATTCAAAACAGATGAAGTGACCTGTAGTGTATGGTCCAGATTACCGCTTAATTCATCATAATCTTGTTCCCCCACACGAATATCTAGTGGATGGTTGTAATGGTTCACACTGAAATCTTTCTCTCGAATTGATTTTAATAATCAAGTTTCGAGTTTATCGTCAAGGTTTTGGTATATGGAGAAATGCTGCAAGCATTGAAAAACTAATCATATCGTAAAATCAATCATTTATATATTTATTTGATGCGTTTATAATAATTATTATAAACCATTCATTTAAGATGTGGATTTAAACGCACTTTGTTACATGTCTTAATTTGAGTTTGTCAATGCACTAATGTCATGATTGCAGGTTTATCACTGCTCTGTACTGGCTCGATTTACATAGACCTACATAAATCAGAAGCGTAACAATTATCATTTAATCCAGTTTTCTCGTTGGCACTCACTCGTATACATTTATTAATGGGATCATAAATTCTACTGACATTTCCAAATATGACATAACAGACGTCAAACTGCATACGAGTTACTAACGCGAATTTAATGAAGTCATGGGATCTCCAGGTACATATATTCTTAAGGCTAGTTTTTCAATATAAAAATGTATCATCAGGAAATCCTTCTAATGCATGGACCACTCATCTTCCGTTCTGTCTGTTTTCACGGAAATATCAATCAGTCAGACCGTCTTCACTGTTATCGGTATCCTGTTGCCTAGCAAGGTACTTGTCTTATACTCGGAAAAATAATCCGAGAGATTCTAAAGAAAAGTAACTAGCGAGAAGCACAGGTTAAATCAGGTTGCTGTATAAACACGTATAAAGTTGCAAAACTCTAAAAAACTTTCCTTCCCCTTCCCCTCCCCCTGACATATTTTCGATGTAAATCTGTACCATTTGACTAATCGGACTCAAAATTTGGAAACTTATTCTTTAGGACTCAGCGGGTAACATAGGCGATATTTCCTCCCTATTCTCGTACCTCTTCCCCTCCCCCTGACATATTTAAATGCATATCTACCGTTTGACCGATCGGACTCAAAATTTGGAAACTTAGTCTTTTGAATTGGCGAGTAACAAAGGCGATATCGTCCCCCTATTCTCCTACCACTTCCTCTCCGCTATTATATGTTCGATGCAAATCGATACCGTTCGACCGATCAGACTCCAAATTTGGAAACTTATTCTTTAGGACTCGACAGGTAACATAGGCTATATTTTCTCCCTTCCCTTTTACCTTTTCTCCTCCCCCTGATATATTTTCGATGCAAATCTATACCGTTCGAATCAAACCTTCCTTTCCCCCCACAAATTTATTTTCAACTTAATCCTTAACCCGTGCAACCCCAGGTACGAACAGCTAGTTTCTCATAATATGTAAAAGACTCTTTGCAAGAATATAACAAAGTTCAGCTGAAGACGATTGTGATAGCGATTATTATTAAACATGTTGAAACTGAGTCAAAAAACTACTTTCTTCACGCATACAATTGTTTTTTACGATACTTCACTCTAAATTGAAGATTTGAAGGAGACGCTTGTCGTGAAAAATTTGAAGGCATAATCACGGAGATATGTTTTGCTAGTACATACTGTATCTTTGTCAAGATGGATGTACTAACTAGACTAAAGTACACAAACAAATTTTTGTATTCCCAACTGGTTTCGATACTAACGAAGATACATGGATTTGGTCATTAAATTGGGTGAAAAACATAAACTATGTTACTTCGACGTGAGTTTAATTATAATTTTTCATTTTACTACTCAAGTTTCGAGAGTAACAAAATCTGTCATTGAGTTTAATACTTCTATTTATTTTTTATTTTATTTTCATTTATTGGTTTTCTTACAGCCATATAATTAATCAATCTTGAAAAAAAACAATAATTGATATACAGAGTTTTGGGCCAATTACAGGAAAACACATATATACAATCGATAAAAAAATAAGAAAAAACATGTCCAATAATGAGTTTGTGTGAGTGTGTGTATTTGTGTGTTTATTTATTTATTTTGTTAGGGAAAAATTAACAGCAAAACAATCTTAAAAATTTTCCACTGAATTTAAAAATTTACTTTAACATCATTAATAGCGAGTGGAGAGGGTGGAGGGGAATGTGGGACGGGAGTAGAAGGGAAGATAATATATAATGTACAAATTAGTTTGGGTGCGGTAGTGTAGATAACTTCACTCGTAGATGAGATATTCCGCTACTATCGATACTTGACTACTTAAATATATAATTATCATTATATTCACGTAAAGGTGTTAGTTTATGTTTTTCACCTAATTTAATGATCGTTAATCAAGTTTTTATTTTTTAAATTAATACATAGGTATAATTCAAACTGCCACTAATAGAAGTGATGATTCTGCAAGACGACTATGATCAGATAGTCAAGAATGAAACGATCAAGCTGTATGTGACAATTATATTATTATGCTTTGCCACTTAACGCATGGAAATTAAGTAAGTAAGAAATTCGGATTCTGCGGAACATCCGTTTGTTCATGTTTTCTTTGGTTCACTGCGTGTGTTGTTTTTTCGGGGCATTGAATAAATGGAAACAACTGTTTGCTATTCAACGATTTCCGGGCACTGCTCGCATCTGTGTATCTTTGTGATGTTATGGCGCAAATTCAACATGTCGATGAAAATTTTTAACTTTGAGAAAAATCTTTATTTCAAACTACAATGAGATTCGCTTTCATGATACGGTTCGTGCTATTTAATCGCGTGCTAAGTTAATTGACATACGGGCGGCCTGCCTGTATAAGACCAATATTATTGTCGGCATTATTATTATGATACATAAACATTAACTGTAAAACTAAATGAAAACAAATAATAATTGACTTAATCAAAGAAATTTGTAATTTTATATTGTTTTTTTTTCTTATTTTCTAATTACGTTATCATTAATGTATCAAGTTGTCTGTCTATCTACTATGGCACCTGCATCAATGATTTTTTCCGTTAATTGATTTGCCAATAAAAAATCTCTATCAATGAAATTATTTTCATTTAGAAATCATATGAGTTTTTTCAACTTGAACTGAATTTTTATTTTTTCATTTATATTGTCATTTTGTACTCACTTTAATTTACTCTTTATGAGGTAATCAATTATGTTATAATTCTTCCATATTACGCTAATTGACGAGTCGGATCCATTGTCTATTTTCTTGAATAAGTTGTAGGCCCGAATATGGAGACAGTACTTTAACTTTACAGTAGATTTAAGTACGCTTTAAAGCGTACCTTAACCTTTAAATCATTTAAGTGGATTCGGACCGAAGATCGTCTTAATCTAAGATTTTGGTAGGCATGATGCGGGTAATGTTTCTACTTGTAATGAGCCATCTTTCTGCGTTTACCTACATGATAGAATACGTGTATTTTCGATATAGGATGTATTTGAAAATAATGCAATTATCATAACTAAAATCGGCTTTATTTTGAAACAAAAATTTGCGTGATTTCTAAATATTAAAAAATATTTTTAAATGTATCATCCGTCTATGAGGAACCGAGTGGAGTAATTTTAATTTGTGACTATCGAAAGAATGATTGGTGTTAATTATATGATTGGAAAATTCGGAGAAATTGTTATTTTTTAAGCAGCGGCGATGTTCTTTTATGCGTGTATTTAAGTTTCTAGTGGTTTGGCCTATATACTTTTTGTCACAATCTCCGCAAGTTATTTCATATATCCCACTTTTTTCTAACATACCTATTTTTGTTTTTTAATTTAGAAGAATTTTACCAATATTATTGTTTGTGTAATAAGCTGGTCTAATATGAGTAGGGAAGCAATTTGTAATTTTATTAGAAATCGGACCATTATAAAGAATTTTTCGCCAAAGTGTATTATCGGTGGTTTTAATATTTTTGCCTGAGTATAAATATGTTTCGATAAGTTTATTATTAATTTTTGATTTCAACATTCTATCTATTAACGCGCAATTATATCCATTGTTAATAGCAATATGTTTAATTATATTTACTTCGTTATCATAATCAATGGTGTTAAGGGGAATTTTAATTAATCTATTTAACATGGAATGGAAGCTGGCCATTTTATGCGCTGTCGGATGGGAAGACGATGCAGGAATAACGGTATCGGTATGTGTGGGTTTTCGGTAAATGTTAAATTGTAACTTATTATTATTAACTTTGATAGAGAGGTCCAAAAAATTTAAACTATTATCATTTTTTTCGAGAGTGAATTTGATATTATTGTGTTGTACATTAAGGTAAGCGAGAAAAGAATCTAGTTGTCTATCAGTGCCCGTGAAGATACAAAATATATCGTCCACGTATCTATACCAACTGAGGATGCATGAATTAACGAGGGGATGATCTGAATTTAACAAGTCTGTTTCTAGTTTGTTTAAAAATATATCGGCTAGAATGGAATTCCAGACAAGGAATATACAGATGGGCACCCTGAGTTCTGCGGTGGAGACCATGGAACATGAAAAGAGGAATAGTTCGGCCTCAGAAAAGGTGGGCCGATAATATTGTCCCCATTGCTGGTAGTAGATGGATAAGAAAAGCACAAAGAAGAGAGGATTGGAAAACATTAGAAGAGGCCTACATCCAGCAGTGGAGAGACGGCTGAGGAGGAAGAAGAAAAAGAATTCCCGGTACTTGCACCGGGATCCCGCGATTGAAAATTTTTAGCACCGTTTTCCCAGTTCTGAAAAAATCTCCAGGATTGAAGGCCCCAGTACGTAGGTGTCCACACTCATATTTACCACTGAAGAAAATATTTATTTTGTGTAAAATATAAGACGTAACAAATCATTTTTCCTACATTTCTGCCTGAAAGCCCGCGATAAGCTTAAGCTTACATTTTCTGTTTTGAAGTTCTTCCTTATTCCGAATAACTAGTTGTGTATATTTTTATGAAAAGTTCGCGCGCTTTATGGAGTCTCTCAGATAGATCAGAATAGAAGGTGCAAAAAAATATTTAAAATTTTGATGAAAGTTTTCCATATAATATTGTTAATAAATTATTTATAATAATTTGAACATAATATATTTATGATAGATGTGCAATGTGCATTTTGACAACTTTTTACTTACGTACAAGTATCTACATATATATGTACTTGTATAACAGGAGGAGGAGGTATGAGCACTTGTTATGTATGACTTATACAGGTTGTCTCTTAGTTAGTAGCAAAAACTTCGAGAGAGTCTTAATTAATATATTAAAAATTTATTCGCTTTAAGAGGCCCCAGTACATGATTTTCGTATTTGCTCTCGATTTTGCTAAATTTAACATAAACTTATTTAATAATTTTGCAAAACCCATAGCTAAACAGGCTTTTAATCAATTTTATTATGATAGATCCATTTACTCTTGAAGAATTTCCTTAAAGAAATATGAACAAATATATTGTTATAACATCAAAAAAATTATAAGCCCGAAACACTATTTTAGTTTTCATGCAATAGAGTTATCTTTGGTACACTAATTTGGTATATTTTGAAATAAAGACCATATATATTTTTAATTTTTATACTCATGTTTTGGTGCTATACAGATATTGTTTAATGTATGTCCTTTTTGAAATTTATATTATATTCTTTATGTAAAAGCCTATACGTAATGGGCGTAAACAAATAAATAAATATATATTATTTATAAAATGATTACATAAAGTTTGAAAAAGAATTGGTGCTATGCAGACGTTAATATTTTTCGACTACTTGTTAAATATATCGTTTTAAAAAAGACAAAAATTAAACGTTCTTTTTCCTATATTGCAGTATCCATAAAACCATTAAAATATCGATTATTTTAATTAAATTTTACATGCGTACTAAGAAAATTTCACTGTCATTAATATAAAAATATTCCAAAAATTATACCTCATACTCAAGAAGTCGAATTAATTGAATCGTATGGTCGGAAATGCGCGGGCTCGCCGCCGTCGGGCAAGCGGCGCGCCGCGGTGCGCGGCCCCCCGCGCTCAGCGCGTCGCGCACGGCCATAACAGATTGTACGATTTAATTAATTCGAATTCTTGAGTATGAGGTATAATTTTTGGAATATTTTTATATTATATTACTTGTTTCGAAAAATGCATCATCACAAATAAAAATAAAAAATTTGATTATCTAATCTTTAGTTTCGTACGATTTTTGAAAATATATTTTTTTTAAACTGCGTCTGTGGTGCGATTCTCAGCACCGTTTGAAATCTTCCTCTATATGCAATTTATAGGATTATTGTTGTTTTTTGAAATAACTAGGGAGGATGTATATTTGAAATAACTTAGTAGCGGGCTTAACTCATTCTATTTAATTCCTGGCGATACTCATTCATCCGAATATTTGTCTCTATACATTTACTGCGGAGAGTAATAAATCAACCCTTATCTTTTCCTATCTCTTCCTGATTTCCATTTACTTTTCTTCGCCCATCGTCCCGCCCGGTGGATAATTTGCCTTTGCTGTTGGTAGATAATGAGGCGCCGCTTTACATTGAAATGTTCGTAAAAAACTTACGATGACTTCGGATAATGAAAAGACATTGTCACGGGAGTGTGACTGTGGGACACAATTTGAACATTAATTTAGTACCCAAAGTAACTGGCCGTGAATTTAATCGGAGCGCCGTCGTTAGGTACTCTGCTCAATTTATTGTCTCGCTGGCCATAGGTACTGCATTGTCGCTGGTTTTTATGGCGGACTCCTATGTCGCGCTTGTCACAATAAACAACTCGCTCCTGTGCGCGTGCTCGCCCATTTATACTAAACATGTTGATTTCGCGATGCCTCGAGAACATTCTACACATTTCTAGTAGACCCTCCGCATTTCCAGTAGCCTTCCAGTGACTACAAGAATAGTCCATTCTATTCCAGATTCGTGTAAACGACCTTTCGAGAAACTTCGACTTAATAATAAAAAAAATTATTCTTCTTTCTAACTGACTCATTTAATATATTTTGAATAAAAATATTTTTTTAAATATAGCATATTTATGCATTTGGTGGTGATGTCAGACAATTAATGTCTAAAAATTAAATTATCCCGTATATCATAATTGAACCGTCGACCTCTGGACCTGAAAAAGTTTTTTCTTAGCAGAAATTTAATTTCTTTTCGAGTTATGGCACTATTTTTGTAGCGAAAAAAGGTTTTGGTGTTCATTTTGCGAGTTTCTTGTACCGTGATTGATTAATTTAAGCGATAAAACTGCCAACAATAAAAATTACTAAGATTGTATACCCGGACTGATATATGATCGCGACTGAAATATTCTTTGATTAAATGTAAATTTAACCAATTCAGTATATTTTTCTATATCTGATCATCGTGATTATAAATGTTTTATTTAATGGATGATGTGTGGTCATACCGATAGACCAATGGTTGGGTAAAAAGGACAGAATAGCACGCACACGCATTTAAACCCTAATACAGATATTAATTGTACACTGCCTGCCAAAAAAAAAGGCGAAACAAATCAAATCAATTAATTTTTTTTTTAATTATTAAAATTTTCTTATGTTCTTTAAAAAAGTCACTTTTCGAAAACTATTTACTTATTAAAAAATATGCCACGCACACACAAGTATAACGTTGTACAGAGCTCAACTAAACCCATTATTTAGGCGAGGGGACTAGGCTACAGCGAAAGTATGTCCCCCCCTAGCATATATTTAAGACATACAATAGACGTTTTTTTAATATATTTTTTTAATTTTCGTTCGAAACCGAGTCTTTTCAAGTAAAACGTATTTACTGAGACAATACTTTTATGGGTTTGACCTTTTCATAGTTGTTTCAAAATTTACAATTTTTTTTCAAATAATTCGAACGTAGTGGAACCACAGCGCGTACCAAGAAATTTATGTTAGTTCATGTCTATATATTTTGGTGGTCTGAGGCCACACATAATATAGCTTGTTGTCTGCTTTTTACAGATAAATGGAAAGTTGAAAACATTACAGCAGTTGAAAATAAATAAATAAATAAATTATAGAACTGACGTTGAAAATAGTCACGATTAAGAAATTGCAGAATAAGTAAAATATCCTGACACCAGAACGCACCATTTGAGATTTTCAGATTTTCCGCTGATCAATTAAGATAAAATTAAGAAGAACAATTTTTTTCTCTAATTTGAAATCAAACAATCATTTACAGGATAATATAAGAACTGAAAAAAAAATACATTAATATTCAATCTTTATTTTCGATATGAAATACCAAGCCAATGAAATATACTAAAATTTATTATTGTTAAAAACATAATAACTAATTGAGCCCTTGCCCGGAATAACGTTGTATCCAACAATACTCTCATTCCGAGATAAATTGAAAAAATGAAACCAGTTACAATTTATTACATTTTATATTTTAAATATAACAAACATATAATTCTTAACTAATCACAATATAAAATAGGGAAAAAAGGCAATTAAATTTGAATCTATTGTAAAAAAACATGCTGAATCAGTGGAAAAACGTTGTATATGAAAATTTCACGAACAACGTTATTCCGCAAAAAGGTTTTTTATTTATTCTGCTTTACTTAATAATGCTTTTTAAAAGCAACATGCTCATCTAACATGAATTCACAAATGTCATCGAGGTCCTTGAGCTTAGCAGCCTTATTGGCAGTGGATTGGAATTCATTGAAGTTAGTTCCAGGCTCCCTAACTTCAAGATTTTTTTCCATACGGTAGCTAATCTTCCCCTTCTTCCACAAGGAGTTGGTAGAAGGCTATAGGAGGTCCATGATTCTAATTCTTTGTGGAAGGTTCTAGCTCTGATTGTGATGGGATCATCAGTAGGTAAAGAGCTTTAACGGAACGATAAGTCGTTCGTACATACTATTACCTATCTCCGTCTATTTGCTGAATATGGCCTCGGACATTCAATTTCTTAATAGACAAGACGAGATGATTACTCTTTTATTGTTATTCAGTATCCTGAATTCTGATTGAATATTTACATTGATATTAAAATGGAGAAAACATCCCGGATTTAAACATTTTTGGCTCAAATTCGACCCTACGAAAAAGAACGAGGAATTAAATAAACTTTTTGTATCGGTATTATTTTAAGTTACGATATAAAGAGCACTATAATGCCAGCATTATTATCAAAAAGCATTTCAAATATCAATACGGATAAATCAATTGAGTAAAATCGGTTAACATTCGACAAAATAATATTGTCACATATGAAATTACAATATCAATCAGAACTGCCAAATCGTATACAACATTATTCCACAAACATGTTCCGGCGGGTCAATTGCAGGTTTGATAATATTTTTTCTCGATAAACACTCTTTTCCTGCATCCTTCATCTTATTGGCTTTGATATCTTTCCAGTTTAAAATTTTAGATGTTCGTTTTCTCCCTTTATTCATGTGAATTAAACCACGCTCCACGATTTGACGCGCGGCGACGCCATTTTGAGAAACAATGTACAACGTTCTTCCACAAACCAATAACTTTAAAATGCAGCCAGAAGCCTAAATATTTTTTTCTTGACATATTATCTACCTTAAACGATGCACAATTACATACCCAACATAACTGCATCAATAACTCAAAATTGACATTTGTGTTGGATACAACGTTATTCCGGGCAAGGGCTCAATTGTTGAACACATTAAATATGTTGAATTTTATTAACTTCAACAGTACTTTTAATTATCGCTAAGAGTCCAGCAGTGTTATTTAAAGGTAATATGAATACAATAATCATTACCCTCCGCGAAATAAAATAACGCCTTTCGCATTGTATTTAGTAAAATATACGCCGAGTAAAGAAAGAATGCAGTTGTCTTTTTAATTTGTTAGCGTCAGGGCGTTTTCAATTTGCGCTAAGAATGAAGCACAAAAGGACAAAAGGGTGGGGATCCCGGCATGTCCTGGACAGTCCCCGTGGTGATCAGGAGAGATATTAGAATTCTCTCAGATAATGGAAAAGAAAACGGATTAAAACGGGCGAGCATTCTTGTCATTTCTTTATTGAACCCGAGATTTAATGTTCACTCGCATTAATGCGTAATGATAGATATAGGTATAGCAAGTTCTTGCAGAATGATACGCAATTTAAGAATTTGCATTTTCTTTAAAAGTGCAATAGATTCAACTCTTTCTTCAAATTTATACATCAACGTAATTCAACAATATTTATTATTACATTAAATGAATAACTTAAAAAAAAACGCGTTGATTATTTTTACATCGGCCACTTTTGATTTCGGTAGCGCTATCATAATAATTATTTTTTGTCTTTATAATTTATTACTAAGTGTACATCTGTCCTGTTACTACAGAAGACACAGTTGTTGATGTAAATCTACGTTGAACTAATCAACGTCGTTAACATGAAGCTATCTTTTAAATTAATAAATTTGTCTAATTAACTAACTACTAATAAAAGGTTGTGAACATAATTTTTTTTTAAATTTGTTTCGTTTTCAAACATCCAATTAATTTTTTTTTCATTTAAGAAACGCTGAACTAAATATTCCTAATTATAAAACTAAAATAAAACACAAATTACTTTGTTTTCACCACTGTATAAATATAGTGGTGAAAACAAAGTAATTTGTGTTTTATTTTAATAATAATGTCACCACAAAGTTCAAGCCTTCATACAGAAGAAGAAAACATATTCTTCGAACAGTTAATTATAAAACTCTTGTCAAATTGAATTCAAACTTCACAAATCACCACCTTATACGAACACATTCTTCAAATCGCAAAGAAAATTATTGTAGAATACTAAAAATATCTGCACATTTTTAATTTTAATACATTTAATTGTATTACCATTAATTTACAGTTTTCAAGCAGTTTGGGCTATAACAACTTATATTAAAGGTCATCCCCAAAAATAATTTACAGAACTTTTTGAAAATAAAAATAAAAAGCGAGAAAATTATTCAAATATATACATAAGTATGTATACAGAACAGATTTTTTTTACGTTCATTGGATAAGTTATGAAAGAGCGCAACGCGCACAATGATAAACATTGTAAATTATTCAAGACCTCGGAGACTGCTTGGGCCAGTTCAGAAATATCCTCACCCATATTATGCAAATACTTTCATTTAGTTCCGGGGCCGTATTACCTAGTAAACGTTCTTCGTAATATAGCATTTTGAAAATGAAAGAGTGGCATCTCTCCGCTGGAGCCGGGCAACGGGAGGAGACATCCATTTTTCTTAGTTTCTTCGTAAAAAATAAAAGTCAGAATGCGTGTGTGGGCGGGGTCATCGCAGTGGAATGGCAACGGAGGTTCTCTGATAGGCTGGAGGTCCGACAAAATGGCCATTTTAGTATCTCATCCTAAGAAATCAATCACTCAAGAAAATCGTCATTTGCGCTGTTCGTTAATTATACAGAAAGTATGTATTTAAAAATAATTTCATTTTAAGAACAATAATTGTGAAGTATAAAAGCAAAGGCAGTAATATCAAAAAATATATAAAAAGTTTTGAACGCAGTCATTGAGGATTACTAATTTAAAATGTACTGAATTCTAGATTTTATGTATTATGTAGATTAGTATCAGCACTTCCAAAATCATGTTTCCTATAAAATCTTTTTTAAGCTAAAAGGCTAAGTTTAGCCTAAAAAGGCACAGTTTCCTATAAAATCTCTAATTGAGTACATTATAAATTAGTAATCTTCGATAACCGCATTTAATTTTTTTGGGTATTGCTGCCTTTGCTTTTATACCCCACAATTATAGTAACGAAAAATGACTCATGTATAACGAGTTAATCTGTTATTTTTTACATGTTTTTATTTAATTCTCATATAATAATTACGTCACACACAAGCAAGAGCCGCAGAATCAGCTAAAGAACATACCGTTCGAAAATTTATTTTAAACTTAAAAAAAAAACTTGTTTAATATTTGTATACATTGTTACTGCATGGGTGGTGTTAAAAAATCGATTATAAATGTATAAGTGTAAAAGCATGCCTTCAATTTTTTTATAATTAACTTGTTAGTCGTATAATTTCCGCATGTCTCAGTACAGATTGATAACAGCGACGACGTGATTGTTGGTCTAGTGGTGAAGCCTAGTGATCTAGTGGTCAAGGGATTCAAACTTCTTTCCAGACCAACAACGAGCGTTCATCTTAGTTTTAAAATGGTTATAATATTGATATAACATAATATATACATTTCGAGTATGCATCTCTATTTTAAAAGATTATTCCAGTCACATTTAACACGTGAACTACCTAACCTAAATTAAATTCAGTAATCAGTTTCATTTATTACATTCTATAGGTAAATATATGAACGAAAAATGTGTGAATTAATGTATATTATAGATATCTCACAGAGACGAAACTGTATTAATTATGGGAAAGTAGGTATAGAAGTCATTTGGGTGTAACAGGACTTATGATCTGTCTTTTTATTGGTTGGCTTAAGTGATCACTTTACACAATTGTAACATTCGCCATTTCCACCCATGATAGAATATACCATGCTTATTCATTTTTTGGAAGTTGTATATATGTTCAAATTGCGTGAAGCTTTCATATATGAGTTGTAAGCGCCTTTTCCATGCGGCCTGTACAAAGCCATTTTCATTCCCCTAAATCCCCACAGATGTCGCTAATGAGAAAATCTACAATTGATTTACGGAATTTTGGGAGCAATATACTTTATTAATGTGTAAAATATTCTGAAAAATGTGTGCATCAGCTTTGTTTGTATCGTGTCTTCCTACTCTCGCTTTTGGCCATTTTTGCATTTGTCGACTATGGTCGTTGTTCTTCTTTTTTAATTTAACACTCGTATTTCTAAAAATTGGCTCATCTATCGCGAGCATATCACGAGGCAATCTCATTTCGCAAGAACAGCGCATTACCATTTCTTTCGTTTGAAAGCGGCCGCGCCCGTCCGTACGAGCGCGGGCGGACCCATCTTAAATGTAATAACATTTATTAAAAATACACCCAACCGTGATGGATGTTTTAAAAATAATAATAAAACCCATTCCGCCGGGCTCGAGGGGGAGGCTCCATATCCTCTGCTTCGCAGCCTTTGGAGAAACATCAAAGACAATCAACCCTCATTCTGACGACCCCGTGTCTCAAATTACATGCAAATGCCGGAGGATTGCGGTGTCAGGTAGAAATGGGAGACGCGGGATGAGACGTGGGGAAGGCTCCGATCGGCCTTTTAATTTCCCCGCGGGGTGGCAACACTCGAACACCTTGTTTGGAGTCATTTTGACGCGAGGATCAAATCTCTTACAAGAATCGTCGGATACACACGGCGCGGCCCTGGTGAATTAATCGATCCTTTGATTTCAAGAATGTTGGACGAGACATTGTAAATTTTAATTTATTTCATTATGAATAGTTTTTGTTAATGAATGTTTTTTTTATTTATCTATGAAATACGTATTTATATTTGTTTATACAGGAGATAAAATCTCGATAAAAGGAAAGATAAACATAAATAAAGCACGAAGTGCAAAGTAAAGTACAAGCATAAAAAATTATTATTCAAAAAGTAAATGTATTTTAAGTAAATATTTATAATTTTTTTAATGTTTAAAATGTTTTTCAAGAGTTTAAAAGTAAATATTGAGTAAATGTTAATCCGTTATATATACTAAGTGAATTTGTATTTAATTTAATAGTAAATGAGTTATTTGAGTACCAAGTTGAAAATCAAAAACTACCAAATTCCATGAACCATTTTTTTGTAAAATCAAACAAAACAGTTCCACATCTTGTGTATTGCTCGAAAAAACTGATATATGATAAGAAATAACTTCAAATTGATACTTATCTGATATTTAACTAATATTTGTAGTAACCTTAGAGAATATATTGACATTCAAATCTATAAAAAAAATGGTGGTTGGGTTTATTTTGAAATTCAACGACTCATTTGTAATTAATTAGATCCAATCTCGGGAAATTTAGCCCCGAAGCTAAATCTTTATCTGGCCCTCGAATGGCCGCCTTCCGTAACTCGTCCTGTAATTTCCGTTGGAAAGACAACTCGTCCTCAACTGAATCAGTTCAGGACGCGTAATTTTATCTACATCGCATGCTTTACACTAACACACTGCTTACCCATCAATGTGCTCACCACGTATCGTTCATCGGAGGATATTAAAAATGTCTTACTGAGACAGACCAGTCTTACTCATTCCGAAACCATCCATCATTTGCTTTATTCTCGTCTTCTTTTAACGAAACAAGGAGAACCGGTGGTGGCTGTATCATATATGTCGTTCCTGCGTTGCTGTCCGCACGGCCGAGGTTCGAGTCTTTTTCCAGCCGTGTAATTTCGTTTTTTTTAGCTGTGAATTCGAAAAAAATTATTATATTTAGATATTATTATTAGCAGTGAGGCTGAGCGCGGATAAATCCGAAATCATGGTGAACGGCAGATGCGAAGAGCAATGCAACATAACCTGCCAGAACAGACGTTTAAAACAGGTGAAGGTGTTATAACATCTCAGGATGGAAAGCGAGAGAGTGAAGAGGAGCCGTAAGCCAGGTAGCACGATCCCTGAATTATCCCGTACTTGGAAAAGCGGAGCCCAGCCAGCGAGCAAAGTTGGCAGTTGGATCTTGACCGAAAGAACCCGCTCAAGGCTACAGGCCGCCGAGATGGGATTTCCACGAGGAATATTAGGAGCTACCAGAAGGGACAGAATCAGAAATACGCAAAGTCTCGAAGTGGAACCCTTATTGACGCTTTATCGAGAAATCACAGCTACGGTGGCTGGGTCATATCTTGCGGACGCCGGCAGATAGACAGTTCGACATCTCGATGATGCGTTTGAACTTGCCAACAGATATTCATCAATGCTTTTGATCTTTCCAAATAATCTTTCAAGTTCATAAAAATTTTAGGTTTTTTTTTACCTAAAATAGCATTTAAAAATCTGGCCGATGTGTCTAAACATGTAAGTTAAATTACAACTTCTGTCTTCACACAATTTCATAAACACACCCATTCATATACCAGACTTTTGTTAAGGTAAGTTCCTTTGGTACAAAGTTAGGGTACTCCCTAAAAATGTAATGAATTGTTCGCAGAACTTAGAATGTCCCGTGAGGTAACTTTACTGGCGAAGTTGCGGATTCGGTCTCAGAGTAAACATGTCCACCGTAGACGGTGTTGACAGATTTAGACGCGCTCAAACACAAGATCTAGGTACCTACTTCATCTGCCTGTACAGAGCTACGTACATTCGTTCATACCTGCACTAATTGAATGTAAGCACAAGCTAATGAACTAACGTTAATTACCTGTGACTTTGTTTTTTTTAAGTACTTCACCCAGAGTTGGCGCTTTTTTGATTCCGTATCGTTTAAACAGAAAAGTTCACCGAAACGGAAGATACTCTGTAATCAGATAGAGTTTTACTCAAATGCAGAAATTATATTAATTTCTAATTAGCGACAGATTTATTAACTTTATCATTAGGCTGGTAAGAAAATAATTTGGTTTTTAATATTTTTTCATATGTCATTTCGTCGTCATTTTCCTAGCAACGTAACTACATCTATATTACTATGTGATACTGCTATATAACTAACAAGAATGAGGCAACATATTATGTTATTAGTAGGTATACATCACTATTTTTAAACGCAGTATTTGATCTATTTATAAATAAATATATGTGACAACATGGTTCTAACATGTAATAGGTAAAATACTGTGCTGTTGAGCTCAGCCAGCGAGCAAAGATGGCAGTATACAAATCAGTTTTCAGGCCAACCCTAGTATACGGCCACGAGCACTGGATCTTGACCGAAAAAATCCGCTCAAGGTTACAGGCCGCCGATACGTTACTATATATATATTTTTTTATTTATATTTATTCGGAAAACCAACAGCTGACAATAATTAAGAAAATACAAAGAGTGTGAAACATAAAGAAAGCTGATTACAGGTTTTCACTGGTAGTGTAACGTAAACTACCTGTACACCTAAGTTAAATACCTAACTATAAAGTTTAATAATATAAGTTTTACGAAAAGCCCAAAGCTTGAGACTTTAAGCTACCGAATTGAGCTTTATTACGACTTTTGGGACTTTTAAGCACACACTTTATGCTTTAAGCTACTAGATGAAAACTTAAGTCGAACTTAGAACTTCGGAAGTATATTTACATGAAAGCTAATATTTTTTTTTTTTTTTTTTGTTAAGAATTTATATTTTCAAAATTGGCCAGTCGTGATCTATCTAGTGGTTAGGAAAATTCCTCCTCCGTTGTGTCCGTAGCTATCCAAAATTCTTTTGATATGTGGTGAGATTCGTATTCTTATTAACGCGACTAGACTAATATAGAACGAATTCTTACCTAACTATGGAAATAACAAACGCACGTAACTAATCCGTACTCGTCCTTCTAGAAACCGCTCTAGAATTCTACAGTTTCGCCTATATGAGAGATAGCCGATATCGTCCACGTCCGGAGTCGGCCTAAAAGCCAATTATATGCGGCGTAGCCTAGGAATAAACGCTAGTAGCAAAACTCCCTTACATCGAACCGCCATAACTATAATACCACCGGGGTTAAAATACTGAAATATAAAACAATACAATCGTTGCCAAGTTAACGGCATACGCTAAAGATTCCGCCCACTTTGATTATCAACATCTCATAATAGCAGCTTAGAACAGTGTCAGCACAACCACATGCGGCACCCATTTATGACAGATTTACAAGATATAATAGCATACGTTATATTTATAACAAATAGGCGCAACAGAGGCTCAGGGCAAGCTTTGTCTGACATTATCACAGCCCGAGATTCTAAGGGAATGGAAGATACAGTTTTGTAAGTGAAATTTAAGAAGTGTCTAACCACTTCTGTTCAAACGTGGATTCTAGATGCCCCCCCCCCCCTGTAGGGGGGAGGGGGATATGGCCCCAGAGCATCGCCGCATCCGGTGGTTAACTCCTGTTTAGACATAACCTCCCACACTAAGCTGCAGACCAAGATCAAGCCGAGACTCTATTGCTCCTGCTGGAATCCCTCGAAGTCCTCGCTTCCCGGCGACAAACATATCAGGAAG